>CM076583.1:1174061272-1174404073 GCA_034641835.2 Pinus albicaulis
CATGTTTTGAGCAGTTCCACCATTACCGGAACCAGTTGCTACCCTTTATACCACTCGTTCCTCCAGGAGGAGTCATCTTTCAGCTCTTTTCTGACTCTCTAAATATGAAAAGATCGCTGAGGCCCTTGTCGTTTCGATCTCGTTAAAATGGACACGAATCGACATTCACCCGGTATAAGTTTAACCCTTTTTCAGGCCGGGATGGATTATTTACGAAAAAGGAATACCCTAGCCTATTGCGACTAGGAGGTGCTCTCAGACATAGTTTTCTACCTTTCCGGATTTGCAAGACTATCTACGAAAAGGGACCACTAGAGTTTACTTTTCTGCTGTCTTTTCAAACTCTCTAAATATGAAGACACCGAGTTCTTCCTTTGTCAGACTCGTTAAACCTTGATGACATTGGATTCAGTCGAAATGACGTTCTCTAAGTTTCTCCTTCCTAGGGCTCGTTAAATGTACTAGGATGGATTCGCCCGAAGAGCAGACTTATATGACAAGCATATGGTATCCTCTTCAAGCTTGTGTAAAAATAAAGAGGTACTCACAAAAATGGTGGGGGAAAATGGAACCATAGTCATTGTCATCGGCAGTATGTCGCTCTTGAACATGGCACTTGTCTGCGTTCGTGTCGGGTTGGGGACATCTCATCTCGCTGCTTCACTTTGCTTCCATGGGTTTGGGTAATCTCTTTTGACCTCTCATCCGTTCACTCCGCCACCATGACCTCCGATCCGATGTCAAATCGCCAAGTCCATTGTCGTGTCGCTCATGTGTTCAAGAGAAGTTGGCCTCTGCAAATATCAACCTTCCTCTGTTTCTTATATGGTCCTGATTCACAACAAAACATTATGTTCCTCCGTCTCGTGTCGATGATGTGGGAATCATTATGGCCCACCTTCGATCGAGGTCACTTCCCGTCGACATCAACTCATTATCTAGGAAGCTGGTCTGAGACTCCTATGGTACCTGAGCCTCGCATGCCTCAATGGCAAATTGCCGCATTCCTCGACGAGAGGTTTACATCATCGGGCTTCCGATCGGGATACCTCATGCAGGTTCGACGCGCCCATTTATTCGCACGCCATGGATTGTACCTGTAGTACCTTGAGGACCATCATTATTATTGGTGGAGCTTCTCACATTTTGCACGTTCTCTTCATCATTGATCATTGGTCGGTAATCCGATGATTCGATGTTCTTTGCAGATGTTTCACTCTACTACATATTCACATGCTTGAACTTGTACTCGTTCAGGCGAGATGGAGCGTTAAGACCAGATTGTGCATGTTGTAATCCAGCCGCGATTAGATTATCGTTGGTGTACATGACCTACACTGATGATGCACTATACCCGGGAAATCTATTTATTTGATCCTCGCTGGATGGCTGCGCCCATACCCCGGATCCGGATTATAGTGTACTCTGTTTCGGATGGCTGCGCCCATACCACATATACATCATGTACTTGAGATATCAGTTGTATTTTTCTACGCAGGTTTTTCGACGGTGGGCCTTCAGTTGAACATGTTCTCGTAAAGCATTTCACCCTCTCTCTCTCGGGCCTCATACTTTAGGGGGCATCTGTTATACAGTAATTTTTCACCGTCCCTACCATTTCCCATCCCGCACAATGGAGGACCCATTTTGTGACCAATAAGCTGTGTCATGCTCAGGGTAAATACTATCATTCTACCCCAGCTTAGACAACATTCCTTCAAGGATCATCAAGGCACCTCTAAAAACACATGCTTGTATCAAGCCTGTAGCCCGTTATGTCGCGCTAATGGGGGAATATAACATCGAGCTCATACATCATGCTCATTCCAAGTATTGTACCCGCGCCACTCTGATTTTGGAAATTTTTTTAAAAAAGAGGCGAAGTTTCGATTACAACAACTTCGTGGATGAGTCATCAGGAGTGGTTTCGCCTGAATAACCACGGCCTCCCTCCTTTGGCCTCTTGTTTCCACCATATGGGGAACCTCCCAAAGGATAAGGCCTCCCTTCCACTATTGTAGGGATCTCAACCTCCTCCTCTCTCCCTCTAGGAATATAGCCTTCATACATCGATGAAGGGTCAGCAACATAGTCTTGAAGTGCTGAAGCTTTGCATCTCCCTATTCCCAAGTGCCTTTGTGCTGTAAAGAATCCCTTCTTTCCCTTAAGGCTCATTCAAGCGAGGAGACCATTGTTACGAGACTCTGGAGAGGTTTCCCTTTCCTTGGCGAGCTTTGCGAGACGTGGACGACCGGAGACCCGTTCGAAGGAAGCTGCGACGTCAGAACTTGGTTGTAACTTCTATTCGTTTATCATTTTAATAGATGACTATGATTATGGTTCCACTCCTTTTTCCATCACGTTAATGCGAGTAATATCTCTTCTGACCGATGTTTAGTTACGTATGCCGTTCTATGCTTGTATCTCCGTTCGTTTCTCTCCAGTGTGTGTTCATCCATGAGATCGCACTACAAGAAAAGCACATTGGTGAGGGTTTAAAATGGTCACCTATAAGCTCATTGTGAGGGTCAAAAAAGAGCCTGCCACCAAAACCGAACGTCACCAAAGGTATGCCGCCGAAAGTATAGGTGTTGTGGTGACATTCAAGGTTCGTCACCAATAATGATTTATAGTGATGGATAGTGACCATCACCATTTCATATGGGCAATGGTGACGGACAATAGCCTCCACAACCATTAAAAAATTGTCTGCCACCGTGTGAGTTGAAAAGAGAAAGCAAGTAGACATTTCTGAGTCGTCACCAATAATGATTTATAGTGATGGATAGTGACCATCACCATTTCATATGGGCAATGGTGACGGACAATAGCCTCCGTCACCAAAAAAATGAACGTCACCAAAGGTGGCGTCGCCGAAAGTATGTGTTGTGGTGATATTCAAGGTCCGTCACGAACTTCAATTACAATGACAGGTATCAGCCATCATTATCAAGAACAGCAACGCATTCTTTGTGATGGACCTTCTGTGGTCATTACCATACAGGATATATATAGCGATTGCCTAGTTGACCATCACCATAAACGCATTGGTGACATCAAAGTCCGTCACGAATAATGACTATAATGACAAACAGTGACCCTCACCATTTCATATAAACAGCAACGATTTATGGTGACGGAACTTTAATGGTTGTCACTATTGATGCATATATATGGTGGCGTTCGTTGACCGTCACCATTTCATATTTTGGTGAGGGTCGAAAAGTCTCACCATAAACTCATTGGTGATGGTCAAAAGAGCATCCATCACCAAAAACTGATCTTCGTCATTCCCTATATATGAATATCAGGGCACGATGGAATCGAACCACCAACCTCCTGCTTGTAAAGCAGATGCTCTTCCATTGAGCTAGCACCCTTTAAAGAATTAGACTTTAAACTAGCAATTGCCCCTAAAGTTGCAAAGATACACCAAAGGAATAAAAACCAGGAAAACCGAAAGAACTCAGTGTCCTTGCTCTTTTTTTTTATTCTACGACACTCTACAAAGTACGATCTTGATCTATGACGTATTTGTGCCGAGTGGTTCTAATTTAATAGTAAATGTTATATTAGATAAAACAAATGAATAACTGAGAGGCCTTATGAGCTAATTTTTAATCCTTACACCAAAATCTCTTAATATTCAAGTCTATGGAACAACTCGTTCAAAGTTCAAACTGAAGTAGATTTTAAATGGAAAGCCTAAAACCAGCTAAGTAGTTTACAAGTTAACATTTTGGATATAAATTCCGTTCAATTTATATGACAAGTTATGCCATAACCTTGAAACTAGTTTCTTAGCTAAAAGACTTTCTTAAGTTAACAATGACAAAGAAACTTAGTCATGGCAAGCAAAATTCTCTTGTTTTTTTGAATGAGGGTGCATGTAACTTGATAAAGGTTGTATGAGAGTATCAAACCATAAATAGTTTCACTAAAACATGGAAATGACAAAGTCTTGTTAAGCAAGAAAGGTTTAGTTAAATATATGGAAAGCATCGAGCTAAATGATATAATTAAACTAAAAGTAACTGTAAAAAAATGAAATTGCCATCATATACATCGCACCAGCATATGAATTTGCATCAATGTACTGAATTAATATGACTTCAAATTTTGAAATTTTCCTGCAAGATAACATTTATCATTAAAAAAATCTGATCAAACATGAAGTAATCTCATGAATCTTTCAGATTTATATTGCAATATCCATCTCAGATCAATAGATCCAGAATCTTAAATATTATTATAAATAGCAATTGCACCAAGAGGTGCAAAGAAACGTCAGAACATGGATAAGAAAAGTGGGGAGATTGTATAAAGAAATAATCAAGCGAAATATACTAAAAATGAAATACAAGTCAGAACATGAATTTTCAAGTGAAAGAAAGTTTGTAACTGGTGTCCAGCAAGCAGGACTCACAAAAATTGTTATAGAGAAAAACTTGGAAGGGAAATTGAGGTTTGAGGTTTGATGATGTTTATGAAGCACATATTCTACTTGGTGAAAGTGGCCACTGCAAGGATTATTGGGGTTCAGGCTTCTATAGGCAGGATAATACTTTTGAGCTTGAAACAACTTTGCACAATATAGCTTTCAGTTCAAATGGGTGAAAATACATATAAATCAAGTAATTTGAGACCTTTAAATGTATGGTCAGAAGCAACAACTCCAGAATCTGTGCAAATGCTTCCAAACTCTATTTGAAAAGAGGAAATTAGTTTGATCCTTGAAGGAAACTTGTTTGGACCAGACATTGGTGAGTTGATAAGCAGCTCAAACAATTGGGCAGAGATTATTATGTGGTGTATTTTCAAAGGGCTCAAAGAGTCATTACCTTCTAAATGGCGATATATTTTGGGAGATGGGTTTGAAAATACAGGTAAGAAGAATCAGCCAACGTCTGAACAGTCGAGTGAATTTGAGAAAAAACACCGAAGATCTGCCAATTTTGTTGAATGCCTCTGAGAAATGTGGTTTATTGTTTGCTGTCAATTCCTCCTCGGTCATGGATTGCAAGCCTGCACAAAATAAGAATATTCTTATGATTGGTCTCTGTTCTGAAGTGAATAATTTAAAACAATATACTCGTAACCTAGCACAAAATACAGATTCAACAAAAGTAAATACATAAAACAAGAATAGTGGAAATGATGATTTTGGATTTCAAACTGAAGGAGCATATAAGGGCGAGGATGAAGTGCTTTTGAAATTTCAGTGGGCAGAGGAGACAGAAAGGATGGACTGCAGCAAGTTTTTGGAGTCTCAGGATAGAAGAGAAGGGAAAAGAGGCAAACTTCAAGTTCAAAGCACAGAGTAATGACCCCTGGAAGGAGAGATTTTGATTCTCTTGTTCAATCTCAACAGGAAGTAAGCAATGCCTTTGGTCAAGTCGACATTCAATTGTCGGATTCTCTATGGGATGTAGGTGATGGCATTAGCCAAGAGAAGCAGCTGGACAGGGCTTCACATGAATATATCCTTTCTTCATGAATGCAATGATTATCGGAATTATGTTCAAATAAAAGAGATGAGAACAGTGTGCAAGAGGCTTTATAATGTTTGATATGAAAAGAATAGAATATTCAAAATAGTACATCATATGAGGAGGAGACCTTTAAATCAAGCAATTTGAGACCTTTAAATGGGTGCAAATACATATAAATCAAGCAATTTGAGACCTTTAAATGGATGCAAATACATATAAATCAAGCAATTTGAGACCTTTAAATGGATGCAAATACATATAAATCAAGCAATTTGAGACCTTTAAATGTATGGTCAGAAGCA
Organism: Pinus albicaulis; assembly: GCA_034641835.2. NCBI lineage: Eukaryota > Viridiplantae > Streptophyta > Pinopsida > Pinales > Pinaceae > Pinus > Pinus albicaulis. Next base: position 1,174,067,067 of record CM076583.1, read on the forward strand.
ACAACTCCAGAATCTGTTCAAATGCTTCTAAACTCTATTTGAAAAGAGGAAACCAATTTGATCCTTGAAGGAAACTTGTTTGGACCAGACATTGGTGAGTTGATAAGCAGCTCAAACAATTGGTCAGAGATTATTATGTGGTGTATTTTCAAAGGGCTCAAAGAGTCATTACCTTCTAGATGGCTATATATTTTGGGTGATGCATTTGAACATACAGGTAAGAAGAATCAGCGAACATCTGAACAGTCGGGTGAATTTGAGAAAAAAAACCAAAGATATGCCAATTTTGTTGAATGCCTCTGAGAAATGTGGTTTATTGTTTGCTATCAATTCCTCCTCAGTCATGGATTGCAGGCCTACACAAAATAAGAATATTCTTATGATTGGTCTCTGTTTTGAAGTGAATAGTTTAAAACAATATACTCGTAACCTAGCACAAAATACAGATTCAACAGAAGTAAATATGGAAAACAAGAATAGTGGAAATGATGATTTTGGATTTCAAACTGAAGGAGCATATAAGGGCGAGGATGAAGTGTTTTTGAAATTTCAGTGGGAAGAGGAGACAGAAAGGATGGGCTGCAGCAAGTTTTTGGAGTCTTGGGATAGAAGAGAAGGGAAAAGAGGCAAACTTCAAGTTCAAAGCACAGAGTAATGACCCCTGGAAGGAGAGATCTCGATTCTCTTGTTCAATCTCAGCAGGAAGTAAGCAATGCCTTTGGTCAAGTCAACATTCAATTTTCGGATTCTCTATGGGATGTAGGTGATGGCATTAGCCAAGAGAAGCAGCTAGACAGGGTTTCACATGAATATATCCTTTCTTCTTGAATGCAATGATTATCGGAATTATGTTCAAATAAAAGAGATGAGAACAGTGTGCAAGAGGCTTTATAATGTTTGATATGCAAAGAATAGAATATTCAAAATAGTACATCATATGAGGAGGAGACCTTTAAATCAAGAAATTTGAGACCTTTAAATGGGTGCAAATACATATAAATCAAGCAATTTGAGACCTTTAAATGGGTGCAAATACATATAAATCAAGCAATGTGAGACCTTTAAATGTATGGTCAGAAGCAACAACTCCAGAATCTGTGCAAATGCTTCTAAACTCTCAATTTAGACTGCTCATGTGCTTACCAAATGAAAATCTGTGACCAAAATTCTAGTTAACAGGCACAATGAAAATAATTAGTTGTTGAAAGATTCAGGATCTGTTTATAAAAATGTCATGGAAGAGGAGTTTGCAGTCAGAGATGTGGAAATGGTAAACGATAATGAGTGTGTTAGGAAAAAAAAACTCCTAAGTATGCCCAGGTAAGTGTTACAAAGTTGTCATCAACAACCTTGAGTCAGAGAGAAGAGGAGTCTTCTATGTTACCATGGACTAGTGAAAATATGGCACATACATGTAACCATAAACTAGCTTCTTATAGGGAGAAAGCTGAGATAATTTACATGGGCAGTGTAACAACTCGATTTATGGCCTCTGAAGTTCAAGAACCAGAGGATATTTCAAGGCTACATTGTTTCCCTCAGGACAACTTCAGTGAGTACTGTATTATATAATAAAGACATTACTGAGCCAAGTAAAGCTAATTGTGCACAAAAAAAAGCGTTATCTGCAATACAAGCACGTGAATTAAAAGAAGGTGGCCATTCTTCTCCACACAAACGAAAAACATCACTTGAAAAACATTTGTCTGTTGGAAGTGCATTCTGTGTAATAACATGTACTTCTAATTACCCAGCTTATGAGGAAGTGGCAACACAGACACTGCATGTTTTTCTTCTTGCCAACTTACAAGTTGAAAAGGCATGTGAACAAGCCACTCACTATCATAATAGTGGATCACAAATTAGGAAATCACTTGGCACTAATATTTTTACTCCTGAAAATGTCCAGAATCTGAATGTTTCATTATTGACAGATTCTAAGAAGTTTGACAAATCTGTCATTGCTAATTTGAGTGAAAGTGTTGCACTGAAAAAATCAGAGACTAAAAAAGTTTCTACTTCAATCATAGTTTTAAAAACCGGCCGGTTTGAACCGGTAACCGGCCAAACCGGCCGGTTAGATAGCCCACCTGTCGAAACCGGCCAGGCAACCCGGCTACCTAGGGCATTTCGCCCATTTTTCAGAAAAACCGGACCTAACCGGCCGGTTAGGTGCTACCTCCTCCTCAGCAGATCTGTAATCTGCTAGGTAGTAAATTGCCAGGTTGCTGGGTTCAAGGAAATTTGAACACGAGTTTTCTCCAATTGACAGTCTATGCAGAATTTGTAGCCATGTTATTTCCCATTAAATAATTCCATGCGGAAATTGTAGCTCAGAGAACCTCCCTAGAAAGCATCATTCTCATAGATAAAAGGGCATCCATTCAAGACACCCTAATTGAAAGGACCACGTCAATTGACGACATTATTATTAAGGAGAATGAGATGGTGAATGTACAAGACATCATTATTGCAACTGATAAAACAACCATACAAGGTGTCATAAGTGCAGCAATTAATATTTGTCAAAGCCATCATAATTTTAACAAGAGAACATCTGTACAGGAAGTCTCATTTACAGGCTACACCAATGCCAAGAAGGGCATCAATACAGGAGGGCACTTATACCGAAGAACATCACCTAAGACATTAACTGTGACATCATTCTCAGCTACATAACCAGTACATTTCATGTCGACGACAGCATCTCCGACATTATCCATTGTCACATAGAAGTTAGAACATCCATTTTTCTACCAATATAATTTAATTTCACAAGTTGCCCATTCCATGAAACGAGCCTCATCTAAATCAACTTCTTCTGCAGTGTACATCTGTATTACAGTGACCTGTAATATGCATGAGTTTTTCTCCTAATGGAATTTGCGAATTTGTGATAGCACCGAAGAAGGATACCTCAGTGAAGTTTCTCATCAATGTGACTAGCCACCAAACTAGGTATTAACTATTAAATAATTTATTTGAGGTACCAAAACTCTCCCAAAGGTTGTAGATCCAATCAATAAAACTAAAAGAAAACCACAATCAAGACCCAGAAGATGAGGCAGTTGACTGGGATTAAACGGTACAACGCAGAAAGTATGAGACACTCATGGAGAACCTTAGGAACTCATGGCGAACTGTGGAGATTCCTATCATCTGTGACATCATCTAACACTATCTGCTATTAAACAAATAACCTAGCAGGAAATATTAACAGAAATTGACAACAATAGTTGGGACCTAGAAAATCAGAACTGCAAATGGTTGAATGGATGGCATTCATTAAAGCACGTAGACAATGGCAACCTAAAAGGAAATTTCTAGAAAAAATGCAAATCCCTTGCATCAAGAATACTTCAAAGTCAAGACTTCATACTTCTGTATATGAATCCTAGGCAAAAACACCAGACCGGGTGTTTGGCAAGGTACCTATTTCCTAATCTCTTATTCCTTTGTAAACAGACATGTGCTGACATAGGTAGAGCTGCTGAGGGGTGGAACTGAAAGTGAATATTGAAAACCGACGAATAGGACAAATTTGCATGACTTAAATTTAAATTTGGTAGATAGAAATGGCCAATGTATGAATCAAGAAAAGGGGCTTACGATTGTGAAAATTAGACAATGACTATACTGACAACCATCCCATTCTTAGATGCTTCACCTACAACCATCTAAGAAAGTGATATACAGTGTTTCTCATAACAAATTCCAGGTCTAGCAAGCACCCTAAAGAGGACAAACTACAGGACCTTTAACCTTTTGATTTATACAACAGTCCTACTAGATTCCCTTCTGAAATCACCAATGCAAGAACTCATGAAGATTTCGGATAAGCTCTGTAATTTAGTGTGAGATTAGACACTGATTCGTTGAGAAGAAATATACTAAAGAGAATGTTCGTTGAACAGAAAAAGAGTGCCTTAGCTAATCAGTGGGAGAAGAGAGAAATTGTGCAGGTCCAATCTTTAAGAAATTTAAATTTTTATTTAATAAACTAATTGTACTAAGAGTGAGGGAGTAGACAGAATGATATATTTCAAGCAATGTTGCCTCAAGGCTATTAGCATTTACCGTAGAAAGAATCCTGTAGATTTCAAGAAATGGGAAAACATGAAAGACTTAACTATCTGAATGCATGTTGTATCCTGATGAAACTGAAGTCTGAGATTGGATTATCTTACATGCTGTAAACCTGGGTGGGTGACATTTGGAATCTCATCAATCAGAGAGTGGGTGTTACCAGTTCAAAGTAAATAAAGATTGTGCTCTCGATGAGGCCAAATGGCCACATTGGACACAATTTTCTCAAATGGTCTTGGTGTACCTCCCACAAGATCCTCCTGCAATGCTGATTCCCAAGAGAACCTGTTACTGTTGCACAAAGAGAACTTGGATGATGGCATTGGCAACAGATAGTGATGCTTGCTGTGATATGCATCACATGATTGTAGAGTGTTCACTGCATGGAATTTATGCATAATACCCTAGATGCGATATATCGGTTTCCAAAGAGCTGTCACAAGACAATGCTGGCATTTTTTATAGCGTGGTAATACCTGTAAAATTAGACATCTACAAGGGTTGCGTAAAAGTCACGTACCTAATAGTATACAAATATTTATAAACATATGATACTACAGCTACTTTCTGAACTTGCATAATACAATTGATTGTCATCTTAAACTAGCAGGGCTGCGAAGGCGTTTTTGATCATACAAAAACATTTAAAACAGATGAAATAGGAGACACTGCATAGTTTTCATTCAGCACCAATCATTTCTTCACTGACTACACGAAGTGATGGCATTACTATTATACCACTTTTTTGGTGATAAATTGTAATAAATAGTTGACTCATTTTTTATTCCCTTTTTCCCTTCATGCATAATCGAATAATTTTCCAGAATGAACATGGTGAGTGTTTTAATGCAACGAAAATATAACACTGGATGAATCCACTTGCCAGTGCAGTTGGTGTGTCATCCAGGGGCAGCTATAGAGAAGGGCAAGGAGTCTACGCTGTATCATTAAAACTGGATTTGAGTCAGCTTTCTGTGTGAGAAGTTCACTTGTTACCATGTATTCTAAATGCGGAAGCATAGAGGATGCGAAAGAAGTGTTTGACAGAAAGCCAACATTGGATGTGGTCTTATGGAACGCAATGATTGCAAGTTATGCCCAACATGGTTATGGGGAACAAGCACTCCAACTTTTTGCGCAAATGCAATGTGTAGGTTTAAAGCCAAACTGCATGACCTTTGTCAGTGTGCTTTCTGCATGCAGCCATGCAGGTCTCATGGATGAAGGTTACCATCTTTTTAATTCCATGATTAGTTGCTACCAGATCACTTCAACGATGGAGGATTATAATTGCATGGTTGATATTAGTGGTCGTGCTGGGCACTTGAATGAGGCAATGGAATTTATAAATAAAATGCCTGTTGAAGCTGATGCTATGATTTGGCGGACCTTGCTCGGTGCTTGCAGGGTACATGGTAATTTGGAACTAGAAAAATATGCGGCACAGCGTATTCTTGAGCTAGAGCCTGAAGACTCTGCAGCAAATGTGCTTCTGTCAAACATCTATATTGCAGCTGGAAAATGGGATAATAGAGATGACGTGAGAAAATTGATGGATGGCAGGAATATTAAAAATGAGGCAGGACATAGTGTCATTGAGGTCAAGAATCAGGTGCATAAGTTTATTGTTTCAGATGTTGACATAACATAAGACCTCACCTGACTCTGTTGTCTCAGATGTTGACATAACATAAGTAATGTGATCAATAGTGGAAGTTGTCTTTACCTGGCTAGCTGAGGTTTCAGATGCTGAGGTTTCTTTTCCTCACAATTATGTGAAAGGCCAAATTTCAAGATGCAATGTTAATAGTGAAGAACTCAGCCAATTTGCAAATGGCTTTGTTGCAATGTGTTGCAGTAGACTCGTGTAAAAAGGGATGCTTTAATGGAGGAGTCTTTGTTATCTTAAAAGTTGAAATAACGCAAGAGGTCTGGGAGCTCGTCTTAGTTTTCTGCAATAATACTATTCTGAAGAAAAAGCAGTGTGGTTTAAGTGTGAATATGATTGTTTGAGGTAGTAACTGAAGGTCCTAAGATATCTCAAGAAAGGAATGACAATTGGGTTTTTTTTTTTTATCAGGTCAACATCTCCAACAATTCCCCTATAGAGGAGTAACTAAGAATTGCACGTAACTTCTAAGATTGGTTTTAGCTAATAGCAAAAAATTGACAAACGTTCCAACATTATCACTATGAAACATGATGTATCTCAAGAATAAGTGTATTCCACTTTGCTGGAAAGGGTATTCCTCCATTGAGTTGAGATGACATCATCATCTCTTGTGTGATGTGTTGAACAAAAGTTTCTTAATTTGCAAAATACGGTGTAGATTGGAACTGTGATTGTTGGACAGAGTTTGAGGAACCAGCAGAAGGAACTTGAATAGTGCTTCCAAAATAAGTTGTGACACCACTTAAGAGAGTACTCTTCCTGGAGTCCATAGAGTTCTAATGAATAATCCCTGCTATGGTGCTTGTAGAGCTAGAATGGGAGGTTAAACTGACTGAATTATTTACATTATTAACTATATTATCTGCAACAAGCTTCATAAGAGTAGGCTTACCTGCACATTGTTCACCGCTCAATGTCTGTGAACCATTTTGTTCTTGATTTTAAGCCACCTAATTTTGAAAATTGTTCTCGACGAGGAAAATTGTTTAGATTTTCAAGGGGACCAATTTTATTTTCCCTGCTAAAATCAATTAGATACTTCATGTTGTTCACTACCTCTGATATTTGAAGGAATCGAACATATCCTTTTGTATACCCTATATCTTTCACCAAGGGAACCTCCAATGCTTTTTCTAATTGACGAGCGGTCACAAAAAACATGTTACAGTTTGATTGTAATTCCCAGGGAAAAATATTTATTTTACCAATTTTCATTGAAGGTTGATACTTATGTGCAATCGCACCAAATTGCTATACCTGTGGTGTCAACAACCATCGAGGAATGATATCCTCATGATTTCTTGCACAAAATTTCCATGAAAACATAAGGTCTGAGAAAAAAAAGACAATTCGGAGTTGACCATCACATACAGCACGAAGTTTCTCCAATACACTTTCCTGTATTTCATTTTCATACTCTAACACAATGTGGCATGAAGGACTAGTATATTCACGAGGCATATCTTTGTACATGAGTTCTTCCAATGTTCCGCTATCATATTTGATTTTGCAAAGCCTTGGTAAAAGCTCCCCTGTAGTTTCAAAGCCTCTGCCAGGTTTTGTACCAAATATTTCACAATGCCACACATACTGAGGGAAAAAAAACTATTTTTTGGCGATCAATTCCATATAAGGAAACACACCAACGCTTTTTTTCTTTCAGACCAAGATACTCATACACGAATTTTCTCCATAAATCAATTAGTTTGTGACTTGCTAAGGTCGCATAGTCGCACTACAACAAAGTCACATATGTTGGTTGCTTCCCTGAGGCATAAAACATGTGATAATGTCACATGGGTGTAAATTTGACTTGTTGAAGTGATTTATCCACTGAAGAACTCGATGAATCAACTGGAGTTATCTATGACATTCTTCATGATTTTGACAATGTTCTTCTAGCAACATTTCTCTAATGAACAAAAAAAATTGAGTCAATGCAAAGGTTATTAGGCAACATTGCTTCAGATTCTAGAGGTTATTAGGCAACATTGCTTCAGATTCTAGTCTCCATAAAACTGCTTCATTTTCTTACAGGCTACATAAATTGCAAGAAGAGAATTCTATGGCATCCACTGTTCAAGTGGGCCTTTGCATGGAATATGGAAATATGAAATTTAAGATTGAGTTTGAATTTTAGATGGACCTGGAATTTCAAGCACCATCTATATCTCATAACCAAGATAGCGTAGAAGAAAAAATTGAAATATTTATATATACTTGTAATATAGCGAATTTGATACAGGCTACATAAATTGCAAGAAGAGAGTTCTATGGCATCCACTGTTCAAGTGGGCCTTTGCATGGAATATGGAAACATGAAATTTAAGATTGAGTTTGAATTTTAGATGGACCTGGAATTTCAAGCACCATCTATATCTCATAACCAAGATATATCTCATAACCAAGAGAGCGTAGAAGAAAAAATTGAAATATTTATATATACTTGTAATATAGCGAATTTGAATGGGGTAAAACAAGGGATTTAAATACCATATTTCCTTTGGAATATTGTCCAAAGTTGGCAACATCGGCAACCTTAGAACTCGAAATATCTCCACAAGCTACTATGGCTTTCGAGCCGTAAATGGACGGTGGCCGCTTTAGGGTTTCAGAGCGTCCATGATTCCGAGCTTCTGCGAGAATCTGGAAAAAAACAAGCATCATAGGGAAGAATGGAATCATGTAAAACAACAACAAAAAAAAGTACAGAAAAAACGTTATAAAGAGTACCTGGGCATAATACATTTGTGGATCAAAATCAAAGCCATCATTCTGTTCAGAGATCGGAAATACTGGAGTAGCTGTGGAAGCCGTCATTTTTGCTCAGGTTTGGTCAGAAAATCAAAAAATATTCCTCCTCTGCTTCTGAGAATATGGGACATGGGAGAGAAGGAATAAGCGATTAGAAAGGGCCACTCGGTGATTGGTATTTGGTTCTGCGACTCGGCAGATTCTTCCAGAAGAAGGCTATTTCCCAATACCAATCTGATGGGAAGCAGGGGGATTAGAAGTTAATTAATTAGGACCAGTCTGAAGATTTCGGATAAGCTCTGTAATTTAGTGCGAGATTAGACACTGATTCGTTGAGAAGAAATATACTAAAGAGAATGTTCGTTGAACAGAAAAAGAGTGCCTTGGCTAATCACTGGGAGAGAAATTGCGCAGGTCCAATCTTTAAAAAATTTAAATTTTTATTTAATAAACTAATTGTACTAAGAGTGAGGGAGTAGACAGAAGGATATATTTCAAGCAATGTTGCCTCAAGGCTATTAGCATTTACCGTAGAAAGAATCCTGTAGATTTCAAGAAATGGGAAAACATGAAAGACTTAACTATCTGAATGTATGTCGTATCCTGATGAAACTGAAGTCTGAGATTGGATTCTCTTACATGCTGTAAACCTGGGTGGGTGACATTTGGAATCTCATCAATCAGAGAGTGGGTGTTACCAGTTCAAAGTAAATAAAGATTGTGCTCTCGATGAGGCCAAATGGCCACATGGGACACAATTTTCTCAAATGGTCTTGATGTACCTCCCACAAGATCCTTCTGCAATGCTGATTCCCAAGAGAACCTGTTACTGTTGCACAAAGAGAATTTGGATGATGGCATTGGCAACAGATAGTGATGCTTGCTGTGATATGCATCACATGATTTTAGAGTGTTCACTGCATGGAATTTATGCATAATACCCTAGATGCGATATATCGGTTTCCAAAGAGCTGTCACAAGACAATGCTGGCATTTTTTATAGCGTGGTAATACCTGTAAAATTAGACATCTACAAGGGTTATGTAAAAAAGCCATACCTAATAGTATACAAATATTTATGCAAACTATACGAGGATACTGCCATGCTGTTTTCTGAACTGTATAATATTGGAATTGATTGTCATCTTAAACCAGTTAGGGCTGGTGCATATGCTTTTGATCATACAAAAACATTTAAAACAGATGAAATAGGAGACACTGCATAGTTTTCATTCAGCACCAATCATTTCTTCACTGACTACACGAAGTGATGGCATTACTATTATACCACTTTGTTGGTGATAAATTGTAATAAATAGTTGGTTCATTTTTATTCCCTTTTTCCCTTCATGCATAATCGAATAATTTTCCAGAATGAACATGGTGAGAGTGCTTTTAAGCTGTTTTGTAAAATGCAACGAGAAAATATAACACTGGATGAATCCACTTTTGCCAGTGCAGTTGGTGTATGTGCCATCCTAGGGGCAGCTATAGAGAAGGGCAAGGAGCTCCATGCCAGTATCATTAAAACTGGATTTGAGTCAGCTTTCTGTGTGAGAAGTTCACTTGTTACCATGTATTCTAAATGCGGAAGCATAGAGGATGCGAAAGAAGTGTTTGACAGAAAGCCAACATTGGATGTGGTCTTATGGAACGCAATGATTGCAAGTTATGCCCAACATGGTTATGGGGAACAAGCACTCCAACTTTTTGCGCAAATGCAATGTGTAGGTTTAAAGCCAAACTGCATGACCTTTGTCAGTGTGCTTTTTGCATGCAGCCATGCAGGTCTCATGGATGAAGGTTACCATCTTTTTAATTCCATGATTAGTTGCTACCAGATCACTCCAACGATGGAGGATTATAATTGCATGGTTGATATTAGTGGTCGTGCTGGGCACTTGAATGAGGCAATGGAATTTATAAATAAAATGCCTGTTGAAGCTGATGCTATGATTTGGTGGACCTTGCTTGGTGCTTGCAGGGTACATGGTAATTTGGAACTAGGAAAATATGCAGCACAGAGTTTTCTTGAGCTAGAGCCTGAAGACTCTGCAGCAAATGTGCTTCTGTCAAACATCTATATTGCAGCTGGAAAATGGGATGATAGAGATGACGTGAGAAAATTGATGGATGGCAGGAATATTAAAAATGAGGCAGGACATAGTGTCATTGAGGTCAAGAATCAGGTGCATAAGTTTATTGTCTCAGATGTTGACATAACATAAGACCTCACCTGACTCTGTTGTCTCAAATGTTGACATAACATAAGTAATGTGATCAATAGTGAAAGTTGTCTTTACCTGGCTAGCTGAGGTTTCAGATGCTGAGGTTTCTTCTTTTCAGATGCTGAGGTTTCTTTTACTCACAATTATGTGAAAGGCAAAATTTCAAGATGCAATGTTAATAGTGAAGAACTCAGCCAATTTGCAAATGGCTTTGTTGCAATGTGTTGCAGTAGACTCATGTAAAAAGGGAATGCTTTAATGGAGGAGTCTTGGTTATCTTAAAAGTTGAAATAAAGCAAGAGATCTGGAAGCTCGTCTTAGTTTTCTGCAATAATACTATTCTGGAGAAAAAACAGTGTGGTTTAAGTGTGAATATGATTGTTTGAGATAGTAACTGAAGGTCCTAAGATATCTCAAGAAAGGAATGACGATTGGTTTTTTTTTTTTATCAGGTCAACATCTCCAACAATTCCCCTATAGAGGAGTGACTAAGAATTGCACATAACTTCTAAGATTGGTTTTAGCTAATAGCAAAAAATTGACAAACGTTCCAACATTATCACTATTAAACATGATGTATCTCAAGAATAAGTGTATTCCACTTGGCTGGAAAGGGTATTCCTCCATTGAGTTGAGATGACATCATCATCTCTTGTATGATGTGTTGAACAAAAGTTTCTTAATTTGCAAAATACGGTGTAGATTGGAACTGTGATTGTTGGACAGAGTTTGAGGAACCAGCAGAAGGAACTTGAATAGTGCTTCCAAAATAAGTTGTGACACCACTTAAGAGAGTACTCTTCCTGGAGTCCATAGAGTTTTAATGAAGAATCCCTGCTATGGTGCTTGTAGAGCTAGAATGGGAGGTTAAACTGACTGAATTATTTACATTATTAATTATATTATCTGCAACAAGCTTCATAAAAGTAGGCTTACCTGCACATTGTTCACCGCTCAATGTCTGTGAACCATTTTGTTCTTGATTTTAAGCCACCTAATTTTGAAAATTGTTCTCGACGAGGAAAATTGTTTAGATTTTCAAGGGGACCAATTTTATTTTCCTGGCAAAATCAATTAGGATATTTCATGTTGTTCCACTACTACCAGCTTTGATGAAGGAATCGAACATATCCTTTTGTATACCCTATATCTTTCACCATGGGAACCTCCAATGTTTTTCTAATTGACGAGCGGTCACAAAAAACATGTTACAGTTTGATTGTAAAATTCCAGGAAAAATATTTATTTTACCAATTTTCATTGAAGGTTGATACTTATGTGCAATCGCACCAAATTGCTATACCTGTGGTGTCAACAACCATCGAGGAATGAGATCCTCATGATTTCTTGCACAAAATTTCCATGAAAACATAAGGTCTGAGAAAAAAAAGACAATTCGGAGTTGACCATCACATACAGCACGAAGTTTCTCCAATACACTTTCCTGTATTTCATTTTCATACTCTAACACAATGTGGCATGAAGGACTAGTATATTCACGAGGCATATCTTTGTACATGAGTTCTTCCAATGTTCCGCTATCATATTTGATTTTGCAAAGCCTTGGTAAAACCTCCCCTGTAGTTTCAAAGCCTCTGCCAGGTTTTGTACCAAATATTTCACAATGCCACACATACTAAGGGAAAAAAAACTATTTTTTGGCGATCAATTCCATATAATGAAACACACCAACGCTTTTTTTCTTTTAGACCAAGATACTCATACACGAATTTTCTCCATAAATCAATTGGTTTGTGACTTGCTAAGGTCGCATAGTCGTTCTACAACAAAGTCACATATGTTGGCTGCTTCCCTGAGGCATAAAACATGTGATAATGTCACATGGGTGTAAATTTGACTTGTTGAAGTGATTTATCCACTGAAGAACTCGATGAATCAACTGGAGTTATCTATGACATTCTTCATGATTTTGACAATGTTCTTCTAGCAACATTTCTCTAATGAACACAAAAATTGAGTCAATGCAAAGGTTATTAGGCAACATTGCTTCAGATTCTAGTCTCCATAAAACTGCTTCATTTGCAGGAGTTACATAAATCGCAAGAAAAAAGAAGAGAATTCTATGGCATCCACTGCTCAAGTGGCCTTTGCATGGGATATGGAAAACATGAAATTTAAGATTGAGTTTGAATTTTAGATGGACCTGAATTTCAAGCAATTCATCTATATCTCATAACCAAGATAGCATAGAAGAAAAAATTGAAATATTTATATATACTTGTAATATAGCGAATTTGATACACACTGTATACATAAATTGCAAGAAGAGAGTTCTATGGAATCCACTATTCAAGTGGGCCTTTGCATGGAATATGGAAACATGAAATTTAAGATTGAGTTTGAATTTTAGATGGACCTGGAATTTCAAGCACCATCTATATCTCATAACCAAGATAGCGTAGAAGAAAAAATTGAAATATTTATATATACTTGTAATATAGCGAATTTGAATGGGGTAAAACAAGGGATTTAAATACCATATTTCCTTTGGAATGTTGTCCAAGGTTGGCAACATCGGCAACCTTAGAACTCGAAATATATCCACAAGCTACTATGGCTTTTGAGCCGTTAATGGACGGTGGCCGCTTTAGGGTTTCAGAGCGTCCATGATTCCGAGCTTCTGCCAGAATCTGGAAAAAAACAAGCATCATAGGGAAGAATGGAATCATGTAAAACAACAACAAAAAAATACAGAAAAAACGTTATAAAGAGTACCTGGGCATAATACATTTGTGGATCAAAATCATAGGCATCATTCTGTTCAGAGATCGGAAATACTGGAGTAGCTGTGGAAGCCGTCATTTTTGCTCAGGTTTGGTCAGAAAATCAAAAAATATTCCTCCTCTGCTTCTGACAATATGGGACATGGGAGAGAAGGAATAAGTGATTAGAAAGGGCCACTCGGTGATTGGTATTTGGTCCTGCGACTCGGCAGATTCTTCCAGAAGAAGGCTATTCCCCAATACCAATCTGATGGGAAGCAGGGTGATCAATGCAATTAGCAGAATAGCCTTCTCCTTCAAAGGCAGCGGACCCTTTCCCATTGTACCATACATGTCATGCCTCACAAATGCAGCATACTTGGCTTCCATCTCCTTCAGAGCCTCTGGAGAAACAGTTGCTGATCCTTGAACAGTAAAACTGAGCGAACAAACGGAGCGGGGGAAAAAAAAATTGAATAGGTCGATTCAGCTAGAGTAGCCGCCAAATTAAATTTAAATGATTTAAAATGAGGGTCAATTACCAATTAAATGATTTAAAATTTTATTTATTGCTAAATTTGGTTAACAGTTTATTCTAGATACACTTTTAAAATAATAATATCTATCCGAATGGATAAGAAATAAAAAGTAAAGTACTAGTTTAATCAATGTTTGTTTCACAAGTATTTTATATAAATACTTAAAAAATTATATCTTAGTTGAAGAGGTAATAGTTGAATATTATAATACCACTAATTTGTAATCTTGTACTCTCATGTTTACTATAAGAGATGGAGAGATTACATTGGCAGATAATTTTGGAGTATCAAAAAATGCCAAAAATGGATGATGAGTTTGGTGGGGGACCTAGGAAATTAATAAGCCATTTTTTCTCCTACGAAACTCTTTTTTCTACCCAAAATTCCCCATCTAGATAATGAGTTTCAAGATAAAAATTCCATAGACATGAAGAGTGTCATATGCTAAAAAAGAACTCTAGAGAAGATACCTCTATTTAAAAAACTTACAAACCATATTGCAGAAAACAATTACTTCTTATCTTATATGTTCTTACAAACAAATATGAGAAGACTCCTAGCGTAACTGGTGTGTAACTGTAATTTCAGGTGTTACTTTAACTGTAATTTCAAGAGTTACTTTAACCAATTTTAGAATATTCAGATCATTTAACCAAGTAATAAAAAAACGATAGGGGGGTAAATTTATGATGGGCACAGTAGTGTTTTTTAAGGTCCATTTCCTACATTTTTCGTGCTATTTCGGATTAATAGCATTTATTTTAGTTCTTCAGGTTGACTATCGTCTCTTTTCCTTAGCTCTTGTGTCCGTCTTATTTCATTGGCATCCAAAAGATCACATTACATAAACAGATAACCTATATCCTACTTGACAGAATCCCTCCCTGCTCTTTGTAGTTGAGCAAACCCTATATTATGATAGACATATTGCAACGTACTCAATTTGACATATTTTTGCAGTATGCCTACATCTCTTATATGTACTGTCTTCAACATCGAACAATGAATATATATCTTGTCATTTTCCAACGTTGAAAAATCAGTTTTCTCCAGGTGAATTTTGATAGGGGTGGAGTTAATGCGACTTATCTGGTCATTGTTGTTCCAACATTGTATCTAATAAGATCAGGTCCACTGATTGTATTGTAAATTAAAGAATGAAGTTGTTCACAAGTGACCAAAATATCATCTACTATATCATCTAATTTTTCTATGTTTGGTATACATGGTAATAATGGTATTACCCACAAACACATGATACCCTCATAACCAATACCTAGTTATCTTCGACCTCAAATACTTAGTGGTTAAAGGCTTCAAGGGTAAAGGGTTAAGTTCCAAGGGATTTAGGGTCAAAGGATTTAGTGGTTAAGGACTTAAGATTTAGGGGATTTAGGTGTTTAAGGGATTAGAAGTTAATTAAGGTGTTTAAGGGTGAAGGATAATTAGGGGTTAAGGGTCACATGTTAAGAGGATAAGGAGTTATGGCTTACAAGGTTCATGGATTATAGCTGGTTAGGGGTTATTTTCTTAATATTTAATGAGTCAAGGGATTTATGGGTTATGAGTTATGAGTGTAGGGGTTAAGGGATTATGGATTGGGGGTTAAGGGGATATGGAATTCAATGGCTATGGGTTTAGAGCTTATGGTTTGTGATCATTAAACTCCTAATCCATGACTTATCACCACTATTGGGGGTTCCCCTATCGATTTCTCTCGCTACCTTCCCTCTAGTTCCCCTAGCCCCTTATATGAAATTAGGTCCTAAGCCCCCTTCTAGTCATTCTCTAATGCTAGGATTATAGATCATAGTAAACCATGCTTGCACCTCTAAATTATACCCATCCATGCAACCCTTATGTCCCCTTGACCCATTATTTCACATTTCCCAAGGCACAAATCAAATATTTGGATGTATCTTGGATGACTTGTCACATTCCATGACTAGCTTCATGCATGGCATAGTCAAGGGCCACATTTACAAAAAAAGAGCATTTTATAAGTATATGTTAGATGGATTAAGGACTATAGGATTGTTGACAAGGAAAAAATTCCACCTTGCCAACAAGGGCGAATTAATCACTCGATCGTAGGTCCCAACTAGACCTGCTCTCGTTTTGAATGGCCAATCCCAACAGGTTTTAAGGACTATTACAAGGGTTAGGGGAATAATGAGTTAGCGGTTAAGGGATTAGGGATTAGGGGCTTAGGGGTTTGATGAATAGGAGATTAGGGGTTAGAGGTTTAGGGTTTAGGGGTTAGGGGTTAGGAGAATAATGAGTTAGTGGTTAAGGGGTTAGGGATTGGGGGCTTAGGGGTTAGGGGAGTAATGATTTAGTGGTTAAGGGATTAGGAATTGGGGTTAGGGAGATAATGCGTTAGTGGTTAAGGGTTTAGGGATTGGGGGTTAGGCCGGGTTAGGGGATTTAGGTGCATTTAGGGGTTAGGGGTCGAATAATGAGTTAGTAGTTAATGGATTAGGGATTGGGGGCTTAGGGGGCCTGACTCGAACGCGTTTGGGCGAGCGCACTCAACTGAAACGACCCGACCCAAACGGGTTTGGGCAAGCGCCCTCAAACGAAACGACACGACGTGCCCAACCGAACGAAGGCACGAGGGATCAAATGACAAACGGGCTGCACGAATGTGCACAAGGCACCCGTGCAGTCACAACTTAGCAAATCTGATACCACCGCCCTCAAACGAAACGACTCGACTCGAACGCATTTGGGCAAGCACCCTCGCACGGTGCGACACGACCGAATGAAGGCAAAAGGAAGAAAATGACAAATGGGCCGCACGAACATGCAAAAGGCACCCATGCGGTCACAACTTAGCAAATTTGATACGGCCACCCTCAAACGAAATGACTTGACCCGACCTGAACGCGTTTGGGCAGGCGCCCTCAAACGGCGCATCCGACTGAATGAAGGTACAAGGGAGTAAAAAGCAAACGGGCTGCACAAACGTGCACAAGGCACCCATGCGGTCACAAATTAGCAAATTTGATACAGCCGCCCTCAAAAGAAACGACCCGACCCAAGCAGATATTCTAGGATGTAGTATCCCTTTAAAAGTCAACAATTACAATTAAAATCTCTGCTACAAGTGTGGAACAAGATTAAAACTTAACAACGGTGGTAAGTATTGCTCCTAAGAAATTAAGGAATTTTGAAAATCTTGGGGAATTGCATGCTTGAAGACAACTCCACATGGTCTCGAGCAATATGGCCATGCTAAGAGACCAAATCAGACCTTGAATTTGGAGATTTAGAGTTAAAGAAAATTTTCACATTCCCTAGGTCTAGCCCCATTAGGTCACCTAGGGCAACAATTTCCTAGGAATCTAGCTAGAGGAAAACTTCTATCTCCTAGAGGCAGCTGTGTTGTTGGGTACCCTCACTCTCCTCAAAACTTGGGCCAATTCTGACGGTGGAATATTCAGATACCCCAAGCCCTAGCTATAGGATCAAGTTTTGCCTAGGTGGTCCCAAGGATAGAACCTAGTAGGATCAATTTGACCTATCGAAGTAAAAACTCTTGTCTGATCCTTTCCCCTAACCTTTCCAGTATAGGAACATCATTGGTTGCTAAATTCCATCCCCGAACCTGGGCTGTGTCCACTTGGCCCCGTGTGGTCCCATTTGGTGTCAAAGGCCTTTCATCAAGGACCATTTGGGAATCCAAGTTCCCAAAGGATTTTAGGGATTGAGAACTTCCTTCATAAGTCTTTTTCTTCTCCCTCAACCCTTCAATCCCCCTCTTCTCTCCGTAGAAGATAAATCCACTTGCTTAGAAGGAAAGCAAGTCCCACTCTTTATTTTATCTTAGAGAAAGGGTTTCGAGGGTCACTTCCCACCTATTCATTGACCAATACTCTACAAGTGACTTCCTAAACTACCGAGACTCCACCCATCGGTGAAATTCCGTGAAGATCACGGAGCCTTAGTTGTGGTGACAATGGGCTAAGCCTCCATCGTTTCCCTTGTCCTAGCAATTGCCCTCTTAGGAACACCTTTTAGGTCCACTACTAGTTTGAGTGGTAACAAGTTTTTCACAATTCCATTTGTGAACAACTCTTTCGTATGCCCACTTTTGCCATATTACAGCTCCAAGATGAGAAGTCTAGGGCTATGGAGGCTGCCCTTCTTCTCTCTAAATCAATCCTCTACAATATAGTGAACTAGGTCTAGTTGGTTCGCCCACTTGACTATTACTTTAGTCCTTGAAAGTCTGCACATCCTTAGGCCCTATACACCTACGCTTCTACCAATTTTGTTGTCCTTCACCAGAACAAGAGTCAGGGCTCTTCTTTGACAGTAATCTAACAACCCTCCAACTGTACTTGGACTACCATCAATCTGCCCAACCACAATCAATTATTTTTACTGATCTAGGGCCCCACAATATTGTCTTCATCTAGGGCTCTTCAAATCTGCCACCTAACAAGGGTTTGAGTCCTCTCAAGATCATTGTTCTTGTGTATCGACAATTTGATCTTTTTTGTCCAATCTACGAACAGATATGAATTACTCCTCTTATCATACTTATAACAATCTGTAGATGACTGAACTAGGGTCACAAATCAGCCACTAACAGTCCATTTAGTAATTTTTTATAGGTTTCTTCAGATATTTGTCTAAAACTCTATGGAAAGTCCACCAAAATCAACTCCTCTGCATGTCAATCCATTCTCCATATGGCACATTTCTTCTGCATGCTCAATCTTCTGCTCAGGTTCCACCCTCCTTTGGATATATTGTCTCCACACATACTGAATCTGCAAACCATCTTCCAGATCTGTGGTCTTTATTGCAGAAATAAACCTCGCTCTAAGGGTCACAACCTGTCTTCTTCTACGCAAATTTTTCATAGTCTTAAGGGCATACCTTATGAACTAAACATGCTAGGAAACTGTCCTAACTAGGGCATTATACTTATGTACTTCTAATTGTTGTAGAACAAATCCTATCCACACATAGAAAAAACACGACTCTTGCCTCCATAAGAGACTCGACCTAGCTCATATGGATCCATAGATTCTGGGCATTTCTTTGACTGAATCTTGACATGAACTTCAGATCTCAATGTCGACCCTCAAACTAGGGTTAAATCAGTCAATATTACACCGGTGTCGACTTCTGTTATGGCTCTAAATTACAATGCAAGCCCTCCTCCATTTATGTTGGTCTTTATCACAGACCTTGCGGCCTACTAACCACCACAAGGCAAGATGGTATCAACCCTCTCTTCTATTTCATGTAGAAAATCTAACCAACGGGATTCAATCTAATCTTGTAATGTACTAAAACAAGATATTGAATCCTTCCTACAATTTGTGGAAACAACACATGATCACACAATCACATATAAGTAAGAGAAACAAGTTATCAATCGCACAACACAAGATGTATCTGGGGAAGCAACTACTCAAAACCCTCTATCTCTATTTTGTATTAAGTCAAGGAATCATGAAACAATACAATGCTTAATCTCTCTTGAGATTCTCAAACACTTTGCCAATTGTCTCCTGCTGATCTAGGAAAAATCGGTCTAATACTTAGCCAATTCTCAGCCTGCCTTGCTCACGCAATTCCTATGGAATTATCTCCATATTAATTAGGAAAATCAACCTTCCTTGATTGCACAATCCATCATGGCATCCCAATGACTTTATAATTGCACATGGGAAATTGTCTATAAACACAACTGATAGTTATGTTCCTCTGAATTGTGTTACAATAAGGATGAAGGGTCTTTTTTATTATTTAAAAATAAGATAAAATCCTAAACAATCAAAACCCTAACCCGAGGAGATGTAACACCAAGAGTTTATGGGCCCCGTTGGGGTTAGTTGGGCAGCCAACTTTCCGGGGTCGTAACTTGGTCATATGATCTTCGTTTGATGCACATGATACCTTGTTAGAAAGATCTCTTCAAGGACTACAACTGCTAATGTGATTTCTATGAAATCGCTAAACCTTTCTTGCCCAAAAAATGTCGTTTGGGGCCTCAAAATGGCTCTGGAAGTTCAGGACCTGAAAAACTGACAAAAATAGTAAACTTTGCTATAATTAAGGAAACTGAAAAATTGAAAGAGACAATGGCGAGGGCCCAAGTGGAATAGGCGGGTGGCTACCAATATCCACCTCGATCACCTTAAATCGAATTTCTTGAGCTAACTCAATCATCATGACTTAGTTAACTGACACAAGTTGTTATGAGACGAAATTACAATTTATTGTCCAATTTATTTAAGGGAAAATAAATTAGACGCCTCACATTCCTCACTCCTGGTACATCAAAATTCCTCACTAGTGTGGGTGCATTTTTTTTTGTCCTTTCTAGTTTCCAATTTCACTATTTCTTGTTGCAAATTTCAATACTACCTCTCAACAAGAAAGGAATTCAATCTATCTCCATTCGGTACTTTTGGAATGTTCTGCATGCTACACTTCTCTAGTGTTGTTTGCACCCGCAAGTCCTAAAACTGAATAGCCTCCGAACAACTTACTCAGTATAATGCATCTGTCATCAGAATCTTCTGACTGCTGCTAGCTACTGCATCTTTCTAGTACTGGATTCTCTGCGCTGCTGCTGACATCTACATCCGTGCCCTTTGAACTATTGCTAACTCTAATTTGTGATCCAGTATTTGACATCTGACTCTGATTTCTGTCTTGCTGACATCTGACTACATCAATTTAACTGATCCTTCCTACTACTATTGTACTGTGGCTCCTCGTAGCCAGGTTCGATCCATGAGATCACACGCCATCTCAATGGACCTTGCCCAAATTTCTTATCTTGGAATTATGTCTACACATCACCCCACCAGCTTACACCTCCAGGTATGGCTGCTCCCTCTTCTCATCTGGCTCGAAATTTCCCCTCATGGAGGTCTCTGCTTGAGTGGATGTTTCCACTCAGTCTCCTCTCTGCTTCTCCAATTGTGGCAACTACTCCACAACCTTCTGAGACCGCTTCTCATGAAGATTCATGTTAAGAGGTATTTATGCTCCCTTTAAACCACCAAGTCTCTAACTTCTGCCTTTCTCCTCAAAGCTTTGCATGCATCTGGTACCTCGATTACATATAGGTTCTTGACTCGCGCAAGGTGTAATTGTCTCGTCGTTACAAAAAGTTTCTAAAAAAGAGTTGATTTTAAATCGATGATATCTCCCTCATCCGAGCTCCGATTCGACCGATTTTTTTTTTTTCTATTTCGGTAGATTTTCGCAAGGAATCCAAATAGCCTATTTGTTTTTGAAAATTTTACACCAAAATATTCAAATATTCTATGCAAACTCGCCGCCCAAAAAATTTCTGCTCTAATACCATGTAGAAAATCTAACCAACAGGATTCAATCTAATCTTGTAATCTACTAAAACAAGATATTGAATCCTTCCTACAATTTGCGGAAACAAAACACGATTGCACAATCACATATAAGTAAGAGAAATAAATTATCAATCGCACAACAACATGATGTATTTGGGGAAAGAAACTGCTCAAAGGCTCTCTATCTCTATTGTGTATTAAGTCAAGGAATCATGAAACAAAACATTAATGCTTAATCTCTCATGAGATTCTCCAACACTCTGTCAATTGTCTCCCGTTGATCTAGGCAAACTCGGTCTAGTACTTAGCCAATTCTGATCCTTACTTCAGCCTTCCTTGCTCATACAATCCTAGCTAGGGAATTAACTTCTTATTAATTAGGAAAATCAATCTTCCTTGATTGCACAATCCATTATGGAATCCCAATGACTTTATAATTTCACATGGGAAATTTTCTCTGAATACAACTGATAGTTATGTTCCCTTTAACCTCTGTCTCAACTGGGTATTCCTCGAAATTGACATGCATACAACTATTAATAGCGAATTATCAGTTATATGATTGATCACTCATTGTGAATTAAATCTAATTTAATTCAATGGACCTCTCGCTAGCTCATAACTTAGTTAGAACCAGTTAAACTGATTTTAACGCATTTAATTGAGTTAATTACACTTGCACCCCACTAATGCATCAATTTCAACTGGACCCAAAAAATATTAGAATCCCTCTAGATGCCTCAACTTAGACCCTCAATTACTTGAATTTCCTGAGCTAACTCAGTCATCATGACTTAATTAACTAACACAAGTTGTTATGAGATGAAATTACAATTTATTGTCCAATTTATTTAAGGGAAAAATAAATTAGACACCCCACATTCCTCACTCCTCGTGCATCAAAATTCCTCACCAGTGTGGGTGCATTTTTTTTTGTCCTTTATGGTTTCCAATCTCACTGTTTCTTGTTGCAAATTTCAACATTTCGGAATTTGATGCGGCCTTCACACAAAGACACCATTGAAATCACATGCCCAGATTCTCATGAGAAACCTCTCTTAAGCTCGATCTGCCAGAAGAGAACCAACAATATGTTATCCTACTTCCTAGCGCAAATCGACCCTTAAGGTATGTAACATTCTTCTGAACACTCACATGATGATCTTTCTCTTGGAGGATGATCATGACCTCCCTTTATCAACCCTTACTCGCCCTCGTACTCGACCTACTTTAGGACTACATCTCTCTTCACCCCCTTGATGTGCCAGATAGTGGGAATACATGTCAAACATGCTAATATGTGCTAAGTGATAAGGCATGCCAAGATGTGCAAGGGTGTGTCAATGCATGTCAGGGAATGTCAAGACAAAAAAAGGGAGAAAAAAGTTAAACTACAAGGAAATGAACACAGAAGAGGGTTAATAAGTCATCAATTTACCTTTTCCAAGAGGGGCATGCTAGGCACACCAACACTAGGCAACAATAGGTGCCAAGTGCAAAGTCTTAGTGCATTCTAAGTGCCAAGTATTCCTTTGTTACTTCTCATCTACTTTCCAACAACTGATAATCACAAATAAATTTAATATTAAACCATGCCAAATCATACCAAGGCATCTCAACGTATTCCACACATGCTAAGACTTTCCAAGCACCAACACGTGCCAAGCGCCAATATGTGTCAGCAACTAGTGTCATGCATATTATGAAGTGGAAGGGAATGTTGAAGAGTGCTAAAGTGTGCTAGAGAGTGATAATGCATGTTCATGAGTGTTAAGGATTACTAGGAAAAAACATTAAGGGAGCACTAAGTAAAAATTCATGAAAGTTAATGAATATGAGGAATGTGCGCCAGAGACTAGTGTTAATGAGTATTAGTTGTCATGCCAAGGAGGGACTGACAAGGTATGCTAAGCATTGGTAAGGCATGCTAGGGAATATCAAGGCATGTCAAGAATTCCCAAAGTGTGCTTGGGAGTTCCAGGGTGTGCTAATTATATCATGTGCCAATTAATAGTGCCAAGATATGCCAATACATGTTGGGTGCTAAGGATGTGGTGCAGGGGACTAGGGTATGTCAATATGTGTCAAGGCAACAAAAGGAAGAACCAATAAGAGGGTTAATAAGTCAGGACTTTATCTTTTTGAAAAGGGGCATGCTAGGCACACTAATAATAGGTCCCAATACATGCCAAGTGGCATTGTGTGCCAAGTGCTAATGTATGTCAATGCATTAAACCAAGGTGTTCCAGGGCATGCTATGGGACTATATGCAACATGCCAACACATGTTAGCAGAGTACGATGTTGTGCTAGCGCATGTCACCATGTGCTTGGGCGTAAGTGTCATCACAAGATGTTCTAGGTACAAAGATGTTCCAATACATGTGGGGTGCTAAGAAATGTTAGTGTGTGCCAAAGCATTAATTTAAGGCGTGCCCAGATTGGTGAGGATCGTTAGGTCTTTCTCATTAATAGAATTGTCAAAGCTTGATTATGTATTAAATAATATATTTCCTACACACAATAGTGGAACTTTATCTAAAGGGAATTTTCTAGATAATAAATTTAATATATATGAATCATCTGTTGACTCATAGGAAATCTCTATTTGACTAGTTATTACTTGAGGGAAATGATACACACTAATTAATTCTAAAAAATTCACTGACCCTAACCACTATGGCTTTGGACATATTATAAAAAATACTCCACAATAATGGTATTAAATCGTTAAATTTTGACAAAAAAATATATTAACAGGCACATAGCATCATCAAAAACTCATTCGAATGATCAATGATGACGGCCATTTTTTGACCGTCACCAAAAGTAACAAAACGAGCATTGGTGAGGGTCATTAAAACTTCGTCACTAGAAGTGTGGAAGGATTGTGATCTGCCAGGGCTGAAGGACGGGGACACTTCTTCTTCAGATTATAGCGTTGGAATCCAGGTAGGCTTCTATTCCTAGTCTTTCCATTCGTAACTAGGAGCTTGCGTCATAGCATTGTTTGTTTGTTGCTAGACCCCTGCTGGGCTAGTAGGGATCGCCTCTGTCCGCAGAGGGGATTCACCTTCTCAACAATTCTTAGATAACATATTGAGCAGAAAACATTAAGGGTTGGGAGAGCAGCAACATAAGGCACCTAACAAGGGTGAATCTTATGCCAAACTTCTGATGCGAGCCTGAAGAACATGAAACAATGTGAAAATGCAATAAACGAAGTAAGAAGAACATCACCAATAGTAATAGACCAGGATCCTGTGAAATGTGCTTTGATTAATTGATGCAAAACCAATCATGTACAATAAGCTCAATGGCTAATACAGTCCAAACTTCTCCTCCCAGCCTATTACATACAAGCTACTCTGCAACTGCCTCCCAAGACTGTTCTAACAGTCAAACTGAATCCCTCTAACAGCAACGGTAGTAGCCAACAACAACCCCTTTACAATTCGTTTATGGGAATTCTTATAGGAGAAGAGGAAGAAACAGTAGTAGATAAGCAAATAAATGAGCCTCATTAAGACAGTAAGGCGGAAGTGTTCACGCCCATACCACTTAATGGCTTTCTGCAGTATTACATGTACTCTGTAATCTGTCTGGGGAGTCTCTGTCAGACCAAGGTCGACCTCAGATATTTCTTTGGGGTCCTTTCTGGTGCTTGGAGCTCTGCGCTAGCCTTCTGAATAAATGAACTGGGTGAAATATCTGCACGGCTTCTCCATTCCTCCATTACTGCGGCTCAGACAGTCTTTAATGAAGCTCCTGTCTATGTATTTAATTGCTTATGGGCTTGAGAGGCTTGGAGAACACCGTGGGGACAGTGTACATCTGGAGAGAATGTACTCCCACTTTGAATCTCTCTGCTGGTCTGCGGGCAAAGGCGGAAGTGGCCTCTCTGTGCTATCTGCACAATAAATAACCCTGTTATGAACCTGGGCAGTGGTGGCGGTGGAGGAATGCCTTGGAGGCCCGGAGGAAACGGTGGTGGAGAAGTGGAATACAAAGGCCCAATGGTTAAACGTTTGGGGAAATACAAAGGAAAACATGGCAAAACGATGAAGCGGGGCCACGTATGTGGGACCCAGGCGCGCATCGCAGATCGCAAAGGTGAAAAGTGCGATGGCGGAAGGTGGCTCTAAACAGAAAAATGCGCTCTGCGCTCTGCGACGGAGCGGAAATGCGATGGGAAAATGCGACGGGCGATCGCATCAGAAATATTTGCGACGCGATCAGATCTCATCGCAAATATTTGCGATGGATCTAACGAACATAACACACGAAAATGCGATCTGCGCTATAAGCGGCGGGTTAATATATAAGAACTTTATAGTAAAGTTCTATATGGAAATTATTTGCGGGGTATAGAAAAGGGGAAGTGGTTTAGGCCTATGGTAAAGTTAAAAGTGGGTTTTAAGCCCATTTCAACGGATTTAGAGGCAAGAAGGGGTACGATAGAGGAATGAAGGGGAATAATGGCCAACAAAGGGGAAGGGTAGGATTTTAAGGGGATTTTTGGGAAATTTGAAAGGTAAGAAGGGGAAAAGAAGGGGAACGAAGTAGAGGCTAGGTGGGGGGTGAAATAAGAGGGAAAATGGGGCCTTTGGGAATTGTTCTTCATAACAGAGAGGCTTTATAAGGGAAATTAGCAGAGGGAATTTCATCAAAGGACAAAAGGCACAAAGAGGCTTCAAGGAGACTGTGTTTTCAGAGGAAATGCATTCCTTGAAGTCTCAACAACAATTTAGCCCCCTATTTGTTTGTCAAAAATTTCATAGGGGGGCTAACAATGGCTCCACATGGGGATGGCTTCTTCTTGAAGGTGTCAAGAATTCAGAAATAATCTTTGGAGTAGGCCAGATGCCCGCTGCTTGAACCATCCTTTTCTTTCCTTGCTCAGCTACCACAAACTATGAATTCATCATATCAGCAAAAAAATTTCTCCCAAACAACTACCCACCCACACTATAGTCCTAACATTTTTCTTATGGGTGCACTTGGACTTGCAAACCCTTCACATCATTTATTTTTAAAAACAGGTAAACAAACCTATTCTACTTCTACCCTTATTACTCCATGAGACCAGATTAGACTGTTGGCCTCATATGTTTCTCTAACTATTCTACTACCTGTTGGGATTAAACTGCCCAACAGGTTTCTTCTCCTACATTCTAAGACAGAAAACAACTAACTACATGCTCATAGACTGAACTTTATTGAGATTTTTCTTCCTACCCTACTCTACTGAAATATTTACAAGTCTACCTTACAAACATTGTCTTCCAATGTAACCAGTCCATCAAATGATCCCATGGCTGGTCCTTCTTGCTCAATTCCTTGAGCATGCTGGATAGGCAGGGCAGCTCCCACTCCTCTTGTTCAATGACAGCAGCTTCAAAAAAATTTCCTTCTGTTTGCAACATGCTGCTCAAAAATACCTTTGATCCTTCTTCAAATGTATGCAGGAAATGTGCATAAGGATCATGAAAAGATACCTGGCTATGAATTTTTGACAGGCTGGCTTCGACCAGGATCTCTTCTTCTTCCGCTGGATCAAGAATGAGACTCTCTTGGGAAAGAGAATCTCCCTCATCTGCTTCACTTTCTGAACTGGAGGACTCATCATATATGGCAGTGCTGTCCTCTTGGAGCTCTGATACATTCTGCTCTGATGTGTTGAGCTCAATGAAGAGATCAATGTATTCTTAGGCAGGGGTGTATTCCTTTGCTTCCACTTTTTCAAGAGAAGGCTCTTTGCTTTCATTCTGCTCGAGAATCTCTCCTTTGCTTAACTCCTCATCTTCTGAAAAAGAAAACTGCTGGTTACCAGTCTCACTGATGACCTGTGGTAAAGCAGAATGAAGATTCAAAGAATCTTCATCTACTATTATACTATCACAGCTCTCCCCATCAATATCATAGATATGCTGACTGGTTTCATTACTTCTTCGGAGTTGTTGGTCCCGATATTCCTTCCACGAATGTAAGGATGATGGCCCTGCAAGCTCAGCTTCTCTTTGAAAGCAATCATCATCAAACAGATCATAAAAAGGAAAATCATCACTGTAAGTAATGTCACCCTTCAAACTTATCGGATTCTCAGCAGGTCTTTCTTCATTCTGATCTACAGAGAAGTCTTCTAAATCTGAATCATCAAACCCATAAGATGAGTGAGAAAGAGTGTGTGTTCTATAGAAGATTTCTGGGGTGGACTGCTGCTTTAATATTTGATCAATCTCTTCTTCTGTCAGAAGAGGGGTTTCCCTTTCATCATGGACAGAAGAACAACAGTCCTCTTCCTCTTGTATTATCTGATTTGGAGGTTGGATATTTCCTTGAGCCTCTTCTCCCTCATCAGATTCTGCCTCTTCTGCGTGGTCCCTTGTTTCCTCGAGGCAGCGTTCCCTATTAGCTTCTGCTATTAGGTCCTGATCTTCTCTAGTCAGCGTAACACAAGACGCGGGTAAGTAATCAGACAGTTCGTGATCACTTTCCTCTTCATCTTCTACAAATTCTTGAGTATCATACATGTCCTGCTCATCTTCTTGGTCTTGAGTTTGTTCTTGCTCTGGAAGATGCATAGGCTTCTCGAAATAGTCATCATCTGTATTCATATTAGCCATGTGCATCTTCAGCATTTCACCAAACGTTTCTGTTAATTCAATTAACTGATCGCACAAAGCATCATACTTTGCATCCCGGTCCATGTTTGGAGTCATGCTTATGCAAAGAAGGCTAATGCTTCTTCTCAACCAGTTCAGTGTCCTTCACCAGTGGAGTCATTTGGTCTTTGTATCATAGGGAGTGTGGAGTCGCCAGGTGGATGAATTTCACTGTTTGAAGCAGGCTGCTGTCCACCATCAGCAATGTGAATGCCAATCTAACCAGAGATCTTGGGTCTTTTGAGTGCCTAAGAATTTTTAAGGTGAAATGCACTCAATTCCCCAGCGGAGTCGCCATTATGTTGGGGTTCCCATGTTTTGGCCAGATTGGCAAGACCAAAAGATGAGACAACATTAGAACCACTTTTAGGCCCTAGGATCTAGCCCTCCTGGACCTGGAGAGGGATCTCTCCAAATAGAGCTAAGAATGATATGTCTTTGAAGCTCAAAATGAGATGTTAGGCTAGTTATGAAGCACAAAGGGGGTTTTAAAATGATTTGGTTGAAGGGTTGCTGGGTTGGTTAGGAGATCATAGGCTGAGAAAGTAACGGGAGAAAGGGAACAAAACAGCAGGAGGATTCAGCAAAGAGGATAGGCCAAGATAGTGCCATCCATTGGGCTATGGAGTCATGAAAGGAAATTACTTGCATCCACTAGCCAAGGCATTCAAAGGGCAAGTCATCTACACTAAAGGATCTTTTAGGCAGCTGGTGGAATGGAACATTAAGGAGAGAAAGTGGAAGAAGGAAAGACAACCAATTTTCTGTCTATAGATCAGGTCAGAGGTCATTTAACTCCAGACCTGCTTGGATGTACTCAAAGGCAGCTCTCAAAGGTGGACAAAGGGGCAGCTTATAGATCGGACAAGAGGTAATTTAACTCTAGGTCTGCTTTAGCAACTCCAAGGGAAAACATAGATAAGATTACAAAGAAACATCTAAGAACAACTTCATTCAATTCATACATCAGAGAGCAGGCAATAACATCCACTACACTGGTTAAATTAACTGAGAACCATTCTTAGATAACACATTGAGAAAAAAACATTAAGGGCTGGGAGAGCAACAACATAAGGCACCTAACAAGGGTGAATCTTATGCCAAAATTCTGATGCGAGCCTGAAGAACATGAAATAATGTGAAAATGCAATAAACGAAGTAAGAATAACATCACCAATAGTAATAGACCAGGATCCTATGAAATGTGCTTTGATTAATTGATGAAAAACCAGTCATGTACAATAAGCTCAATGGCTAATACAGTCCAGACTTCTCCTCCTAGCCTATTACATACAAGCTACTCTGCAACTCCCTCCCAAGACTGTTCTAACAGTCAAACTGAATCCCTCTAACAGCAACGGCAGTAGCCAACAACAACCCCTTTACAATTCGTTTCTAGGAATTCTTATAGGAGAAGAGGAAGAAACAGTAGTAGATAAGCAAATAAATGAGCCTCATTAAGACAGTAAGGTGGAAGTGTTCATGCCCATACCACTTAATGGCTTTCTGCAGTATTGCATGTACTCTGTAATCTGTCTGGGGAGTCTCTGTCAGACCAAGGTCGACCTCAGATATTTCTTTGGGGTCCTTTCTGGTGCTTGGAGCTCTGCGCTAGCCTTCTAAATAAATGAACTAGGTGAAATATCTGCACGGCTTCTCCATTCCTCCATTACTGCGGCTCAGACAGTCTTTAATGAAGCTCCTGTCTGTGTATTTAATTGCTTATGGTCTCGAGAGGCTTGGAGAACACCGTGGGGACGGTGTACGTCTGGAGAGAATGTACTCCCACTTTGAATCTCTCTGCTGGTCTGCGGGCAAAGGAGGAAGTGGCCTCTCTGTGCTATTTGCACAATAAATAACCCTGTTATGAACCTGGGCAGTGGTGGCGGCGGAGGAATGCCTTGGAGGCCCGGAGGAAACGGTGGTGGAGAAGTGGAATACAAAGGCCCAACGGTTAAACGTTTGGGGAAATACAAAGGAAAACATGGCAAAACGATGAAGCGGGGCCACGTATGTGGGACCCAGGCGCGCATCGCAGATCGCAAAGGTGAAAAGTGCGATGGCGGAAGGTGGCTCTAAACAGAAAAATGCGCTCTGCGCTCTGTGACGGAGCGGAAATGCGATGGGAAAATGCGACGGGCGATCACATCGTAAATATTTGCGACGCGATCAGATCTCATCGCAAATATTTGCGATGGATCTAACGAACATAACACACGAAAATGCGATCTGCGCTATAAGCGGCGGGTTAATATATAAGAACTTTATAGTAATGTTCTATATGGAAAGTATTTGCGGGGTATAGAAAAGGGGAAGTGGTTTAGGCCTATGGTAAAGTTAAAAGTGGGTTTTAAGCCCATTTCAACGGATTTAGAGGCAAGAAGGGGTACGATAGAGGAATGAAGGGGAATAATGGCCAACAAAGGGGAAGGGTAGGATTTTAAGGGGATTTTTGGGAAATTTGAAAGGTAAGAAGGAGAAAAGAAGGGGAACGAAGTAGAGGCTAGGTGGGGGGTGAAATAAGAGGGAAAATGGGGCCTTTGGGAATTTTTCTTCATAACAGAGTGGCTTTATAAGGGAAATTAGCAGAGGGAATTTCATCAAAGGACAAAAGGCACAAAGAGGCTTCAAGGAGACTGTGTTTTCAGAGGAAATGCATTCCTTGAAGCCTCAACAACAATTTAGCCACCTATTTGTTTGTCAAAAATTTCATAGGGGGGCTAACAAGAACCACAAAAATATTAGAGTTTATGGTTGTCAGCTAACCCCATATAAATTGCCAAAATACCTCCCAATAGGTTATTTTCACTTGAGTATATCAGGAAAATTCTTAACTCTAATGAAGTTAACTTTCTATCATCCAAGAAGAAAACACAATTTAAAACCAAAAACCAGATTGGTCCCTTCATATGCAATAACACGACTGCTGGTCAACAGGCAGAAAAGTAGCTTCAGGAATTTAAGTTCAGTGAAAGCTTCAAATGGAAGTTGAGAATCAAGTTTAATTTTACTCCTTTTGTTCATGAGTCCAAGCCAAACATTGAGAAGTACTCCAATAAGTCTGAATGGTTGGAGAATACTTTAAAAGAGGCAGAGAAATAAGGTGATATTAGTTCCATCTTGCAGATTCCAACCCCACAGGATAGGAACTCCAAAAGAGTCATAGAAGAAGGATCATACTCAGCTCAAACCACCACTGAAACAAAATTCAAATTGATGTACAGGAATAAGCCCAAATTAAATCCTCTAAATGAACAAGTTGAAACTATTGAGATCATTGATACAGACATAGTGGTAAAAGACAATGCACCTCCAGTAGTTTAAGAGGAAACTCACCATCCTTCAACATATAACACTCAAATTATTCAGAAGAAGCATAATATTGAAGTGTCCTCATCAAGTAAACCAATAGATAAATAACAGGATATCATGCAGAAGGACAAGGAAATCAAACTCAGAAATGAAGCATTAAAAGCAGATACTTATTCCCAATACTTGAAGCAAACACCAAGTGACCAAAGTAGGTTACTTTCAACATTTGACTACAACACCAGAAAGATGAAAATGACTTTCTTGTAGCCAACAGTGAAATATCCTAAGTCATCAGCAGATTATAAGAAGACATCGTATGAAGTTCAAGCAAAAGATATTCATCCTATAGACCAAATAGAATTTCATAAACAAGCTGGTGAAATGTTGTATTCTACTATGACAAACAAAGCCATGAGTGTACAAAAGCTAAAAAATACTCTAGAGAACATCAGAGGTTAGTTAAAGATATAAAAGGCTTCCTCACAAGCCAAAGATAACATAATTAAATCCCTAGAAGATTTGGTTATTGATGTAGGATATGATCCAAAAAATGTCAAAGTTACAGAAGAACTCATAAAGAAAAAGAATGCATACATTGTTGCATTAAAGAACCAGCTCAAATTTCATCCTACTGAAGATCCACAGGCCAAAGAAGTATTACAGGTTGCAAGCCAAAAATAGGAGATGATCAACCTCATTCTTCTGTTACCTTCCCAATTGAAAGAAATGGATAAGTTAATGCAGGAGAAAAAGGCCAGAATGGAAGAAATACCTATCACTGCTATTCCTACAGTCACTACAACAGTTCCTTCTACTTTAGCAGCTTCATTGGCCCCATCAGTTCCAGTAGCTACATCACTTCCCATTACATTAGCAACTACATCAACTACAGATTCATCTACAGCAGCACCACAATCTAGTGATGAGGTAGGAAAACTAGTTAAAGAAATGCAATAAATTTCCATCCAGACTAATGAAATAAATAGACTTAAAGAATAGTTAAAAAGTATAGAGGATGGGAAAAAACTAGTACAAATCATGCATGTCAAGAATGAATTATAGAAGGAAAATAGATTGAACAAGAAATTACAGAAGCTAGAGAAAGAGTTAACATTGAAAGAACCACTTTCTCAGGAAAAACGACAACTTTGGGCGAATATCATTGACTTCGTCAATGATATTCAGCCATCCATTCAAGTTATTTATGAGCAGAAGGATCTAATCAAAGCAGCAACTAAAGCCATTCAGAAAATCAAGGAAGAACTTGGTAAGAAGCCAGAGGAGGCCAATGAAATATTTAATTTTCTTAATTCCAAAAATAAACAGGAATATAAGAAATTAGAATTAATGACAGGACTGAAACAATCCTTGAATTTAAAAAGACAATTTCTAAAAAGAACTTAATGGTACAACTTGAAGACAAATGTCAGAACATGGAGCTTGAAATAACCAGATTCATGGTGAATTTTGATAGTTTGAGGCAGAAAGGTCTACCAAATCCTTTGGTTAACAATGACAGGTTGATGAAATAAGAAGATTATGATAAGAAAATCAGAGAAGTGGCAAAGGAACAAGCCAAAAATTCAGCCATGAAGGGAATTCCAATAGTAAAATTGCTTTATCAGAGTTTTGAGAATCTCTTTTACCTACAACATGAGGTAAAACATCTATTCATCAACAAACCTACATTTTCAAAATACACAGAAGAAGATGAGATATTCAGAAGAATGATAAAGATTAAATTACTAGATGCAGAGGCTTGGGAGAAGTTGATTGATTTAATTTGAAAGTGAAAGGTAAAACATGCGTAAAAGAGCGTTCAAAGGATAAAGGTAAAGCAGAGCAATCAAAGGTTAAATGCAAATATTAACAGTAAAGAGTAGTAGATCAATTAAGTTAAAGAGTATCAGATGAAAGATAAAGTTTAAAGTAAAAACTGAGATGACAAATCAGAGTTAAAGTCGGCCAGCGTAAAGGACATTCAACAGCCTAAAAGACAACCTTCATTGAGAAACAGTCAGAGACAAATCAGCAAAAGATCAAACAACAAACAACAAAATCAATAAAAGTAGGGACAACTTGCATTAGTTAGATAGTTTTCTCTATCTTCTTGCATGAAGATATTTTGTATTCCTTGATAATTCCTAAGACAGTTTAGGATATTTTGTTTTAGTTTTCTGTATAAATACTTCACAATTCGAAGTATTGTGTGTGGATTGTGGATTGCTAAACATTTCTATAGTTGCATTGATCTGAACCAGAGGGTTCATTGTACCATTTTCAAGTCAACAAACTGGATTGAGCAATAAGGGCATTATATTACAGGATTCATGTGTTGGGCCACTTCAGTGATGTACTTTCAAATGTTATTTGTTATTTTCTAAAGTTTTCACATACTTTCATGTTTTCTAAATCTAAATGTATAACAGAAATTTTATTTCAAAACTTGTTTAAAAACACTATTACTTGAACTGTTATTTCATTTTCATGTTTTCTAGTGATATCCAGATTAGGTAATTCTTCATTTCTCCCTAGTTTCGATTGACATCTGTCATTTCCCTCATTATCCGGATCTGAGAATCCTTAATTTATCTCTCATCCCGATTGAAACCATTTCATCATCTAGCCTAAAGATATGAATCAACTCAGCTATCTTGCCCTGTGAATACTTCCCTTTATAACTTGATTCTTCTTTGTTGCTTGATACTTTGACTCCATTACCCCAATGGAAAATAGACATGCATCTATCCATCTGAATTAGTGATCCCACCACCAAACGAAACCAAAATAAAAAAACCCAATCAATCTTACATAATTAGCCTAAAATCAACTAAAAACAACAAAGTTAAATCATAAAGAGAGAGCCCTCTTTGAGAATTAGGAAGGCTAGATCCTAAGTTTAAAACTAGGTATGTGGTTACCTCTAATATTCTTTAAAACAAAATACTAACAACCTGTTGATGGGCAAAAATGTACTGTTGACAACAAGGGGGGTCTCCCCGGTGAAAGGTCCCAGTTAGACCTCACACCGTTTGGGATAGGAGCCCCACCCGGTATGTGGGCCCGGCTGCCACCATAATTGTTTCCACTCTTGTTTGTCAGATGAGAAGATGACGGAGCAGAGGCGAAGGTGAAATGACCAACCAATGAAGCAAAAATCAGCCCAATATTAACGAACCATAAACAAACGTACCAGCAAGTCTAAGCAGCAAAAATAAAAGGGGGATATGCCATAACTGGGATCAATTAGCCGAAAAACAATCAAACATATATGAAACAAAACACGCCAAAAGTTAACTGAAAAGTAGTTCACAATATATTACCATTGTGGCAAGGACAAATAAACACTAATCCAAAAGTAGACATACATACAACCATTGAGAAATAGTTCATAACCGATGACATGCATGAAAGCAAACGTACAACATAATGAAGTACTAAACAACTAGTACTATCACCACAAACAAGCACGTGAATCAGTGCCAGGAAAGAGAATATATTATTAATGATGCTACAATGTCAAATACATGTTTACAACTCGTTAAAACCCAATAGTGGAACATGGTATGTTCATCTCAAAGCATGATGCAAAACCCTACCCTCGCTACCCTTTTTTTCTACTTGATACCAAGAGCTTAGTGCCTTTAGCTCTCTGGCAACAATTCCTCTACCATACTGGCTTTCATTGTCAAGC
This sequence comes from Pinus albicaulis, assembly GCA_034641835.2. Taxonomy (NCBI): domain Eukaryota; kingdom Viridiplantae; phylum Streptophyta; class Pinopsida; order Pinales; family Pinaceae; genus Pinus; species Pinus albicaulis. The sequence goes on from CM076583.1 coordinate 1,174,102,082, forward strand.
TAAAAGTCCTTAAATCCTTTCTCGAAGTTGTATATATAGGCTGAGTTGACCCTTGAGTTGCCCCCTTGACTCTTGGTCTTCTCGACTATTGGGCTGGTTTGCGACTTCGACCATTTGCGACCCATGACCCTGGGAAATCCGCTACCTGTGACCTCAGGCAATCCGCGACCTGCGACCTAGGTCAATCTACAAACTGTGACCTTGGAAAAATATATGACTTGCAACCCTAGGAAATCCGCGACCTGTGACCTTGGCCTCTGTTGTGACCTGTGACCTCATGCGATCTGCGACCTGCGACCTCAAACAATTTGCGACTTGCGACCTGTGGCTTGGGGTTTTTATCCCTTCTACATTTCTCTTTTGGAGATATCAAAACCTTGTTCTCCGGAGGACAGCCTTAGCTCTCACCACATGAAACAACAACTTTTATCTACTAGTGATGCCATTTCCGGGCTAAGGGAATTTGCATGAGTTGATAAGTGGGAGAGTGATGTTTCTGTTTTGAGTGAGATCCTGAGCATCCGCATAACGTGGGTTTCTTTGTTGGATTAAATCCAGGTTGTGCAACTTATGGGTAAGTGAAAAAATTCTTTGTCTGGTCATCAGCATAATTTCCTCGTATTACCTACACGTGATTACATTACATTAGCCATGTATAACACATTAAATTAGCCACACACACACACACATATATATACATGTTGAGGAAGCAGAAGATCACAGATGCATTACGGGAATAATAGAATAAAATTAGGGGATTTTAACTACTATCTCAGACCCCTGCATAGTACTTTTGTCACGTCTCCACCTTATTGGGTGATGTAGTTTGTATGTTATACTCCTGTGCCCTTTTACCCAAGACTTATTTCTTCTCTACGATGCACGGTAAGGAAAGAAACTAATTTTCACCCAACGCACTTCTATTCACGTGTTGCCTTCATGGTTAATACCTTGTACAATCTTTGCATGGCTTCAAAATGGGATACATCCTTGGGGTTTCTCGTAACATCACTTCGATCATTTGTTGTTGTGTAAGCTTAATATCCTGTTCCCATACACCTTTGCAATTTCATAACAATGTTTTTCATGCATAGCCCACAAGGTTCCTTCTCCCTTTTTCTTCTTTTAAACTTCTTACCACCCCTTGTAATACAAATGTGTGCCCGATCTATTTTAAGAGCGCAACTTTGTGATTATATGGGCATGGGTGTTTGCCTTTAAAAAGAGGTCGCACTTCTGGAGCGGGGTCGCATAGTCTAAGAATTTCATCGGTTGTGATTACTCTCGAACACACCTTTTGTGACCTTGCGACCTCAGAGAGGTCGCACAGTCGCATGGGAGTTAGGTCGCATTTCTTGGCTGGAAGCGAACATCTGTGACTTTGCGACCTCAGGCCCGTGAAGTACCCCTTTTGCGACCATGTATATGCTTTCATATTTGCTACAAGAGCCCTGCCCCTTTATTCTCATACACATTCGCCTTTGATGATAATACCCCTCAAGGCACCCACCACCTACTATAACTCGAGTGCATGTGCTCATTATGAGGTTCAAGTGCCTAAGGGTGCAATTTCCCATTTGACGGGCATGGGATCCGTACTTGTGTGAGGTCGCAATTCTGGTGCGAAGGTCGCACAGTCGGAGAATCGCACTAGTCGCGATCTCTCTCGGGTGCACTTAACTTTGACTTTGCGACTTAGGTGGCGCTCACATGGTCAGGGAGTTGCATGAGATGTAGGATCCCTTTGAGTAATGTTTTGCAATCTTTAAAGTGCTCTACTTATTCTGTCTGTAACCATTGGCATTCACACCACATGTTCCAGCCATGGCATCCGCACATAACGAAGGGATCTACACCGCTAAGAAAACTCTGCGAAAATAGGTACTCGTGCTACGTTTGGCATGCTGAGACCGTGGCGGGAGTGATCTTTGATAACGGTGGGTCAGCGCAACTGGATTATTTCAAAAAACCCTGCGGCAATAATATTATGCGTATACCCCCTATGAATACTAATATTTTCACCCATAGAGAATGTCTATGCAATACCCAATTTGGCATTGCGACATTCATTCTTTCATTATGTTGGGAGTGCGCACACAATATCTATCATGTCCACGTATCCTTTTTCCATCCTCTGCGATAACCCATCTCTGCATAATTTTTTTTTTAATCATCACGCAACGACGATCGTTGATCTGTACACGACTCTCCATATATTCCCTCACAGATTTCAGTCTAGCATTAGAGGAGTGATTACCTTCTGCCAGCAGCACCTCGGGCATGAGGCAATACAAACGGAACATATGTAGATTAACCATGAGCTGGCGTTCCCTCACTTTTCACGCATTTGTTCTTTGCTCAAGTGTATGGGATGAACGTGCGGTGCCGTGAAGTCGAGCCCCCATAGCTTTTGTTGTCGTTTCTTCCCTGATCATGCATGCTCATGGATGGCATTGCATCTTTTTAGAACAACTTTATATCACTTTATGCTCTAATTCGGCTCAGCATGGACGGTTTCTTGTATGTCAAATGCCATTACTAAACCATGTGGCTGATTTTAGGAGCCCAACTGGCATTGTGTTCAGCTCAAAACGCAATCGCTCATAAGCACGTGGCTTCGCTCCTACTATACTCAACACCTTTAACCTTTCTCACATTACCCTCGATTGTATGGCATATTCCGACCTGATGAGTTATGGTTGGAATTTTTACAAACCATCGTGACTCATTTTTGAATGACAAATATTCCTCCATTATTAACATACCAAGCCCAATGTTTGGCCTTCGAGGCTTAATTTTCATGTGAACAAACCTTATATTGGTAACATCATGCTCATGTTCAAGTGCGTGACCGAAAATATTCCTTCAAACCTGGTGGAGAGATGCCAAGTTATGATGTGCCAAAGTGAAACTTGAGAGAGCAAGATTTAACCTTCGATTTATGGCGATGATCACGTAGGTGTTTTAAAATGCATGGAGGACCACCAAATTAAAGACCTCAAGCTAGCGAAGAGGGTGAGTTTGTATATGCAGTGTGGGGAATAGACGAACACTCATGCAAATGTAGACTGATGACAAAATATGTGATTTAATGGGTTGAGCAAGTAGAGGGGGGGAACCCAAAATTCTGCCGATGCATTGGAGTTATATATTGAAATGATTTGAATGTATGAGATGTGGAGACTGAGCTTAGAGCAGCACTTAAACTCTTGCCATAGTCTACGTTGTGGGCCACTTCATATTGAATTTTCTTTTGTCTTCCATGATTCCAAGTAGGCATTATAACAATAAGTACAATGGAAACAACAAAAGGAAGCCACCTTCCATGTGGAACTTTAATGAGCATAGATGAGACATGTATGGTTTCCATAGAAAACCAGTGAAGAACAGAAGCACAATTGGTAAGGAACTTCCCAAACAACGAACATCACCAGCGCTGATAAAACAGTTGTAATCAACATCACCATAATCACCACCATCAACAATGTCCTCTTGCAAATGAAAGCGGACCATAATATATTTTCCACCAATGGTGGGGCCATGCTTAACCATGCATTCTAATAACTTCCCTACAAGTTTAGCAATGGGATCATCAAATCGTAATACCATAATTAGCCAAACATCTGGGGTGCTGAATTGGGGGGTGGAACCTCTTACGACAATCGATTGGAAAATGAATAAATCCGTATTCATCAGCCTCAAGCAGTTTTAGGGAGAACCTTTTCTTCATATTAACTAACCAGAGACCAAGCTCTAATCCTAAAGTTGAAAATACTGCTTATGTTGTTGTCAAACTTTCCCTCATGCCTTCGGGAAGCTTCACAGCAGTCCTCACATCATTTCTCAGCAAATCGATAGTGTGATCCTCACCATACATGTCATTAAACTTATTAGCATCCCACCGAATGCGACGAAAATGGAAATTTGAAGTGACAAGGGTTGCAATAAAAAAATCTTGCCACAGCTACCGAATCACAATTGATACATGTTGCTGATTTAAATCAATATTTTCTTCAATAAAAATATAACCATATGAATCAGGTAACCCTCTCTCTTTAGGAATGAAAGTATACGCCTAGAAATATGTGGCTTAATCGTGACCGAAAAATTCCGCTGACTAGTGCGCTCTTCATTTTCTACTTATAGGTGATACATATCTTCCACTTTTCATATTTCAGCCCGTACCATTCTCACCCCCGTCATCCGCCTTGAAGAGGTCTTTAATTGTGGCCTTGATTCTCATTCCCATATGGACATGGTATGAAAGTGTCATGTTCTGCAGCTGTTTCAATTTCTTTCCCTTGGTGTGGTGATGACATTGTTGGGCAAGTCATTCATGGGATTGACCTGCACGAAACATTATAATATCAATTATTTCATAGTTCCCCTTTATAGAATGATTCCCTCCAACTAACCTACATGAGCTTGGTGAAGTACCACGCAGAATGCCTAAATGATCCATGGTGACAGGGCTTCTAACATATATACTCAATACACAGAAAAGTTTCCACTCAAGTGTATGCATGATGATCCCGCCCACACATGGCATGGTTGCAGCAAGAGTACCTTGTCATGATGGTGAGAAGGTTTATGAGGGGCTTGGAATTGGCTGTGGGGATGTCACTGACTACAGGTTGGGTCAAAACCCTAATGGCTAAGCGAGCAGAGGGGACCTGAAATTTTGAATATACCAAAAATTTTGGGTGGTGTTGTAGTGGCTGCAACAAATGGCGAACCACTGGTAGAATCCAATATCTCTATCAATGTCACAACAAAATTCTGAGTCCAAATAGTGATGCAAGGGAATATTTAACAAGTTCTACGAGTATCCTTTTGTATTACTTTTACCTTTACAGATATGCCTAGTCTTTGTGCCTCAGCTAAGTCTCGTTAATCAGAACATGTCAAAGCAGAAGTTCACAGATGCCAGTAGTTTTTTGATGATGTGAAAAGGAAGGTAGCGAGCTTGTTATATTTAGAATTTTAAAATAAGTTTCCAGTGTTGCTCCACTGCCAGCAGGCCTGGACAGTACCCTGGCGGAGTCACTTCAAGAAATCGCAAATGTTGCTCCACTGCCGGCGAGCCTGGTTAGTACCCCAGTGGATTTGTTGCATTACCTCTCTGCACAGGAAGCCTTTCTCGATCCTTTACCCTTATTTTCTTCATGTGCTTGTAGCACTTATTTTCATGTGCTCGTGGCACTTATTTTGCATGGGCGAATGAGGGATCCCGACTTATTTTACGAGCAAGAGAGGTTGTTTCTTGTTTGATAGAAACTAAAATATATCCTGATTTGGGTTTTCCATCATGCCAAGCCTTCACATCTCCTTTGTCACCCATAGGTGAAACGTGAAAAAAAGATCATTAAGATGTTCGAGACTATGCTGGGCACAACGCTTAGGTTACGGGTATAGGCCATTCAAACTCATTAAGGTTCCCCACAAGAAATCAACTCATATCTCCCCTGCTAATGGATTTAGACTCATAGGCATTATGTTGAGAACGTGACTTTGATGACCTATCCTGAGAGAAGCTGCTTCTTAAGGTAACCACTGCAACCTCACACAAACAATGGAGTTATGGTTTCAGCAATCGGGGCAAAACCAGTAAACAAGGTCATCAGGGTTTTAATAAGGGCTCATGCAGTGGTATGTGATATATCGAAACTTCCAGAGCTACGTCAACAACCTGTGCAAATGATGCAAGGAAGAAAACACACAACGCAATGCAACAGAAAAGGCTGATGACACAATGCAATGCCACGTGTGAGAAAGATTAACTAATTGTAGGTGAAAAACAAGGCAAACACATGCAGTGATTATCTGAATATTATGCAGTAACAAGCAAACTAAAAAGCATGAGTGCACAAATAAATGGAAAATTATAATGCATAACTATTGACCGCAATAAAATACAGCAAGCATAATTTTAAAACATAAAGCCAAATCCAACTTGAAATGACAAAAATTTATTAACAAAACCTAGCTAGCCTAAACCTAAAACCCTAGCTTAACCAAAGAGGCGGTCGAGTTATGTGAAATCAACTTTCCAGTGTAGCCACCGCATTAGTTCCCGTCCTGCAAGAACAACAATGTTCGGAATCAAGGCTAGCATATAAATTGTGCACCAACAACAAGACTTACCTGAATAGCATGTGTAACAATAAGAAGGTTGTGGCTGCTTGCCAGAGAAAATGCCAGAATGAATTGTGTAAGCTGAATTTCACTTTCATCTTGATACACAAAAATATGTTGTTGAAACCTAAAATCATTTATAAATGACACACATCCATCCATGCACAACCCTAGGTCCGACGGAAGAGGGGTAAGCCATTACCTATTTGTAGGTATATTCATTGGATAGGATCTGTTGAACCAACCGGAAACCTCATCATGGTGTTGAGGATGATCAGTTTGATGGAATGGAAAAAATAGGCATCTTCCAAGTGAATTTGAGGTGTTTGCGAATCCAAGGGAAGAAACCCTAATTTTGAAAACCCTAGTTTGAATTTGTTCCTGGGTTTCATCGAGGATGTGATAATCCGAAGTAATTGTTAGTGGAGGCTGAAATGCCTCACCTTCCTGGACCAACTCTGGACCTTCGAGTGGGGGGATTCCAAACTTTGATGGTTTTGTGAGATTAACTGGCGAATGGATGTGATCATTAATTGTGGTGATTGGAAAAATGTCAGTGGGATTTATATCAATTCGGCCAAATGTTTGTGTACTGACATATTGACAATCCAATGTATCAAATTCTTTAGATTTCCTAGGATGGGGAAAATTGATCGAAAGATTTTCAGGCAGTAGAGAGGTTTGCCAAACATCACATGCTTGTGCCTGAGTGTAACTGGTACTGGCTAGGCAACCACTGGAAAGATTAGAGATAATGTCCGGTGTTTCCCTTCAAGTGAATAAATTAGGGTATATCGGTTGTTGCATATCGGCCATTAGGTAATAGAGATCTGTGGTTAGGGAAATATCACTCGAATGGAAGACCTGCTCGGATGAGTTGAGATCCATCGCAGTTATGCTGAGAGGCATGTGATACATGGGAACCGTCCTTTCAGAAACCCTAATTCAAGGAACCCTAGTTAGAACTATTTGAGGGATCTCATCAGGAACGTAAGAACTTGAGGTAACAGCCAGCAGAAGCTGAATTTCTTCAATTTCCCGATGGATCCTTGAATCATCACAAAGGACATCATCGAATTTCGGTGGCTTCTGTGGTTAACAAGTAAACACAAGTGACCATTCTCGACAGCATGAGTGAAAATCTTTTCAGATAAGTAGTGATTATTGGAGCCATCAATTTGGGCAGGTTGGGTATCTGACATGTTAGGCTCCCCTTGGGTTAAAGATTGCAGATGAAAAAGATGAGGCATAAGAGACTCGTCAATTTCGTAATGTGATGGTGAAACACCACCTGCGTGCTTATGATTGTCGCTGATACCAGTATAAGTACGTTTTGAATGACTTGTGGAAAGTACTGGTGTGACAGAATCATGAAATAAACCAGGGAATAATGGGTGAAATGATTCCGATGCGAGGGTATTAACCATACAAGGAATTTCATTTCGCACATCAGTGTCATCCAGAGAAAACAATGACCCTGCATGCCTATCATGGTCCCATGATTTTGTAAGGAAATCAACTTTGCCGGGGACAAGACTCGATTTATTATCATTATAAGAATGAGATCTAGAATTGTACCTGGGCAAACATTCAATGGAATCGAGATAGGTTTCATTGATAGGGAGAGATGTTAGGCCAATATGATTTTCAAGCTCTGATCTGACAGGGTATGTGGAAGATTTCAGGACAAAGTCTGAACAGCTGGAAAATTGAGGGTTATCATAACAAACATCGGGATTAGGCTCTGTTGTTAATTGAAATTGTTCTAGGGAAACGAACACCATGTGTAGAAAATTTTCAATTAAATATGTCCAATCGGCATCCCTTCCAGGGAACTCAAGACAAAAATTAACAAACCTGACAAAAAACTCCTCTATAGATTCTTGAGGTTCCATTCTGATTTCATTTAACTTCATTAATACATTTTGAAAATCGTACCTGTGAAAAGCTTGTTGTAATTCACCGGCGAGCTGTTCTAACGAATGGATGGAAGCTGTTGGTAATGTGTGGCACCATTTCTCAATGCGACCTTCGAGAGTGAGGGAGAAAAGTACGCAAGCCAACTCCTCGTCGTCAACTTCGTAACACTCACAAAACTCACAGTAATTCGAAAGGTGATCGGTTATGGAAACTCCGCTTTCACCATCGAATTTTAACTGGGACAAGTGATACATAGGTTCATCGGGGATTGAGGATCGAGAACTAGATAAATCAAATAAACATCTCAGGAGAATGATTTGGGGACGAGCCATTGCAGATATGAGATTAAATGCAAGCTCTGAGGGCTCAACTTGTCATCTGGCCCTCCTTCTAGCACCAATTTGTTGACGGGAAAAAATGTATTGCCGACAACAAGGCGGGTCTCCCATGTGAAAGGTCCCAATTACACCTCACACCATTTGGGATAGGAGCCCCATCTGGTATGTGGGCCCGACTGCCACCATAATTGGTTCCACTCTTAGTTTTCATATGAGAAGATGATCGAGCAGAGGCGAAGGTGAAATGACCAATCAATGAAGAAAAAATTAGCCCAAGATTAACGAACCATAAACAAAGGTACCAGCAAGTCTAAGCAGAAAAAATAAAAGGGGGATATGTCATAACTGGGATCAGTTAGCCGAAAACCAGTCAAACATATATGAAAGAAAACATGACATAAGTTAACTGCAAAGTAGTTCACAATAGACTACCATCGTGGCAAGGACAAATAAACACTAATCCAAAAGTAGAAATACATACAACCATTGATAAATAGTTCATAACCGATGACATGCATGAAAGCAAACGTACAACATAATGAAGTACTAAACAGCTAGTACTATCACCACAAACAAGCAAGTGAATCAGTGTCGGGAAGGAGAATATGTTATTAATGTTGCTACAACGTCAAATGCATGTTTACAACTCATTAAAACCCAATAGTGGAACATGGGTTGTTCATCTCAAAGAATGATGAAAAACCCTAGCCTCGCTACCATTTTTTTTCTACTTGATACCAAGAGCTGAGTGCCTTTAGCTCTCTGGCAAAAATTCCTCTACCATACTGGCTTTTAGTGTCGAGCTAAAAGTCCTTGAATCCTTTCTTGAAGTTGTACATATAGGCTGAGATGACTCTTGAGTTTCCCCCTTGAATCTTGGTCTTCTCGACTGTTGGGCTGGTTTGAGACTTGGGCCATTTGTGACCTGCAACCCTGGGGAATCCGCTACCTGCAACCTCGGGCAATCCACGACCTACGACCTAGGTCAATCTGCGACCTGCGACCTTGTACAAATCTGTGACCTGCGACCCTGGGAAACCCACGACCTGCGACCATGGCCTCTATTGCGACCTGCAACCTCATGCAATATGTGACCTGCGACCTCAAACAATTTGCGACTTGCAACCTTTGGAAATTTGCAACCTGAGGCCTAGGGTTTTTATCCCTTCTACATTTCTCTTTTGGAGATATCAAAACCTTGTTCTCCGGAGGACAGCCTTAGCTCTCGCCACGTGAAACAACAACTTCTATCTTCTAGTGATGCCATTGCCATGCTAAGGGAATTTTCATGAGTTGATAAGTGGAAGAGTGATGTTTCTGTTTTGAGTGAGATCCTGAGCATCTACATAACGTGGGTTTCTTTTTTGGATTGAATCCAGGTTGTGCAACTTCTGGGTAAGTGAAAAACTTCTTTGTCTGGTCATCAACATAATTTCCTCGTATTACCTACATGTGATTACATTACATTAGCCATGTATAACACATTAAATTATCCACACACACACATATATATATAGATATATATATGCACATTGAGGAAGCAGAAGATCGCAGATGCATTACAGGAATAACAGAATAAAATTAGGGGAGTTTAACTACCATCTCGTACCCCTGCATAGTCCTTTTGTCACGTCTCAGCCTTATTGGGTGATGTGATTGGTATATTATACTCCTATGCCCTTTTACCCAAGACTTATTTCTTCTCTATGGTGCATGGTAAGGAGAAAAACTATTTTTCACTCAGTGCGCTTCTATTCACGTGTTGCCTTCTTGGTTACTACCTTGTACGATCTTTGCATGGCTTCAAAATGGGATACATCCTTGGAAAATCTGGTGCATGTATACGTGCGCACCCTTGGTGTGCTTCCAACAGTGTGATTATGGGGTTTCTCGTAACAGCACTTCGATCATTTGCTGTTGTGTAAGCTTAATATCTTGTTCCCATACACCTTTGCAATTTCATAACAATGTTTTTCGTGCATAGCCCACAAGGTTCCTTCTCCCTTTTTCTTCTTTTAAAATGCTTACCACCCCCTCTAATACAAATGTGTGCCCAACCTATTTTAAGAGTGTGAATTTTATATGGGCATGGGTGTTTGCCTTTAAAAAGAGATCGCACTTCTGGAACGAGGTTGCATAGTCTGAAAATTTCACTGGTTGCAGTTCCTCTCGGACACACCTTTTGCGACGTTGTGACCTCGGAGAGGTCACACAGTCGCATGGGAGTTAGGTCACATTTCTTGGTCGGAAGCAAACATCTACTACTTTGCAACCTAAGGCCTGTGAAGTACCCCTTTTGTGACCACGCATATGCTTTCATCTTTTCTGTGAGAGGCCTGCCCCTTTATTCTCATACACATTCGCCTCTGATGATAATGCCCCTCAAGGCGCCCACCAGCTACTATAACTCGAGTGCATGTGCTCATTATGAGGTTTGAGTGCCTGAGGGTGCGATTTCCCATTTGATGGGCATGGGAGCTGTACTTGTGCGAGGTCGCAATTCTGGTGCGGAGGTCGCACAGTCGGAGAGTCACACCAATCGCAATCTCTCTTGGGTGCACTTAACTACGACTTGGTGACTTGGGTGGCGGTCACACAATCAGGGAATCGTATGAGCTACGGGCTCCCTTTGAGTAATGTTTTGTGATCTTTAAACTACTCTACTTATTCTGTCTGTAACCATTGGCATTCGCACCACATGTTCTAGTCATGGCATCCGCGCATAACGAAGGGATCTACACCACTAAGAAAACTCTGCAAAAATAGGTACTGGCGCTGCGTTTGGCATGCTGAGACCATGGAAGGAGTGAGCTTTGCTAACGGTGGGTTGGCACAACCGGATTATTTCAACAAACCCTGTGGAAATAATATTATGGGTATACCCACTATGAAAATAATATTTGCACCCACAGAGAATGTCTGTGCGATACCCGATTTGGCATTATGGCATTCATGATTTCATTATGTTGGGAGTGCGTGCACAATATCTATCATGTCCACGTATCCTTTTACCATCCTCTGCGATAACCCATCTCTGCATGAATTTTTTTTAATCATCGCGCAACGACGAGCGTTAATCTGTATGCGGCTCTCCATATATTCCCTCACGGATTTCGGTCTGGAAACAGAGGAGCGATTACCTTCTACCAGCAACACCTCGGGCATGAGGCAATACAAATAGAACAGATGTAGATTAACCATGAGCCATCGTTCCCTCACTTTTCACGCATTTTTTCTTTGCTCAAGTGTATGGGATGAATGTGCGGTGCCGTGAAGTTGAGCCCCCATAGATTTTGTTGTCATTTCTTGCCTGATCCTGCATGCCCCCGAACGGCATCGCATCTTTTCAGAACAACTTTGTATCACTTTACGCTCTGATTCAGTTCAACATGGACGATTTCTTGCATGTGCAAGGACCATTACTAAACCATGTGGATGATTTTAGGAGTGCAATTGGGATCATGTTCATCTCAACGCAAAAATCGCTCATAAGAACGTGGCTTCGCTCCTATTATACTCAACCCCTTTAACCTTTCTCGCATTACCCTCAATTGTATGGCATATTCTGACTTGATGAGTTATGGTTGGACTTTTTACAAACTATCGTGACTTGTTTTTGAATGACAAATATTCATCCATTATTAACATACCAAACCCAATGTTCGGCCTTCGAGGCTTACTTTTCATATGAACAAACCTTATCTTGGTAACATCATGCTCATGTTCAAGTGCGTGACCTAAAATATTCTTTCAAAGCTGGTGGAGAGATGGCAAGTTATGATGTGCCAAAGTGAAACTTAAGACAACAAGGTTTAACCTTCGATTCATGGTGATTATCGCGTAGGTGTTTTACCATGCGTGGAGGACCACCAAATTACAGACCTCAAGCTAGTAGAGAGGGTGAGTTTGTATGTGCAGTATGGGGAATAGGAGAACACTCATGCAAATGTAAACCGATGGCAAAATATGTGATTTAATGGGCTAAGCGAGTAGAGGGGGGGAACTCGAAATTTAGCAGATGAAAGTATATGAGTTCAATCTGTAATTTCATCAATGCATTGGAGTTATATATTGAAATTCTTTGAATGTATGAGATGTGGAGACTAAGCTTAGAGCAACTCTTAAACTCTTGCCACAATCTACGTTGTGGGCCACTTCATATTGAATTTTATTTTGTCTTCCATGATTCCAACTAGGAATTATAACAGTAAGTACAATGGAAACAACAAAAGGAAGCCACCTTCCATGTGGAACTTTAATGAGCACAGACAAGACATGTATGTTTTCCATATAAAACCAGTGAAGAACAGAAGCACAATTGGTAAGGAACTTCCCAAACAATGATCATCACCAACGTTGATAAAACAGTTGTAATCAGCATCACCATAATCACCACCTTTAACCATGTCCTCTTGCAAATGAAAGCGAACCATAATATATTTTCCACCAATGGTAGAGCCATGCTTAACCATGTTGTTATCACTCAGGTTTTCCTTGAAGTTGTGGAAGAGGAAAGTATACCCGAGGTAACCACAAACCAACCTTCAGATGCAGAATCTAGCCAATCTGCATCCAGAGAGGGCTCTCTCTTTATGATTTATCTTTGTTCTTAGAAGGTTTTAGGCTAGTTATAGATCCAAGAGTTTTGTTTGAAAATGGTGGAATCCGCAAACTAGGGGCAAGGTTGAAGATTTTCAGTCCATTGGGCTATGGATTCAAAGGATGGCTTTACTGGATTTCTATTCTACACACAAGATGGCTTTGCAGGGCAAGATAGCCAGACAGAGAACAATCCTTAAAATTTAAAGTGGATGGGATGATTTTGAAGGGATGAAAGGTAGCTAAGAATCTTTCACCATGTTCAAAAGAAAGAAATGAAATGACTACAAACAAAGAGCAATGAAGAATTCTTTATTATAGTAATCAAGAATGTTTAAATTAGCAAATCAAGAGCATTTAAGAATTCGTGCTTATAACCAATTTAGAGGAAAACATTAAGAATAATCACATCCGAAATCAGAGTACAATTAAGTAAATTCCGATTCAATCCTTTATGTAAATTATTCAGAAATGGACATAATGATATTATAAACAGATATAAAACTTAAAACATAGGATAGAAAGACTTATTGAACTGCAGTCCGACACATGAATCCTGCAAAAAGTCCTGAGCTTCAAATTGTCATCCAGTAAGCCACAAATAAATTTCTCCAAAACAAATTTTATTCCAAAAACTTCAATGTCACATCCAAATAATAGAATCCACCCAAAATACTTCCAAGAGTGAAGTATTTATACAAATTCTAAACTAAAATATCTTGAAAAAATATCAAGATTAGTTCACAAATCTCTCCAACTATTTTACATAAATAGAACTTAAGTAAAGGACACTCAAACTAATTCATCTATTTGGAAATATTTTGTATGTATAGGTGATGAAAAAGAGGATAATTCGAATTTGATCCAACTCTTAGTTGATGATGAGGCATCCAAGTCACTAACTGCTTCCTTTCTTTGTGGAATTCTGCTCCAACAATTCTGCAAATTTGGGGTCCAATGATACTTTTATATTTCTCAATCCGTAATAGATATGTAAAAAATTAAAGAGGTTATTGTAGATAAATATGTTGGTGAGATAAACCTCTTTCACTTTCCTAAAATTCCTCTCCAGCTGTGCAAAATAGGCTCTGCACAAAAATGTGTAAAACAGAGTTTTACAGAGTCTGAAAAATAGCCTCTAAAGATATGCATGTATCTCTCAGTCTGAAATTAATGTCAAAACAATGATATAGGTTTTTGTAGATGGGTCTCTTAGGAACAAAAACCTCCTTCCGTTTTGTAAGATGTATTTCTTATTGGCCAAAATATTCTCTGCAAAATGATGACTTAACATGAATTTTCTACAAAAAGTGCTTTCCAACATTGTTTAATATTTCCAAAACCATAATGGCTGTTAGAAAAGTGAGAGAGGTTTTTGTAGATGGCCCTATTAAGAACATAAAATTCCTTCAGTTTTGTAAAATTCATCTTGGATTGATCACAATAGTTTCTGTAAAAATATGACTAAAATATGCAATTTCTCCAAAAATGTTCCTTCTTGTTATGTTTTTTCATCTTTTTACTTTCTTGCTCTTTTGACTGTTTTACTTTCACTTTAGACAAACCTCACTATTGGTGAAAGTATTCTCATCTCTTTTTACCATTTTACTGCCTTCTGTATTTAATTTTACTATTTACCTTTGACTGCTCTGTAACTTCATTTTAACTTTCACTGACTTTTACCTGATACACTTTAACCACTGATATTGTTTAGCTGTTATGATTTCTAACCTCTGTTTGAATAGATTTGATAACAATCTTGGAGTAAACAAATCTTATGACTAGTATTAATACTGTTTATCCAAGGATGTGATCTTCTGATCACCTCTTCAGGGGACAACCGAGTAGATTTTTCAAGCAATTCCCCAATGGACAAGGGAGTGAGGTTTTGACTAGGTTCAAAATGGAGCATCATTCAAGGCTACAGGAACTCCCATTTTGGTTCTTGTGGAAAAATGGAAATTTGGCTAATGGTGAGGAATTGAGTAAATTCACGGGAAAAACAGGTCCATTTGCAGATTTAGTAATTCAATTACAGTTCTCGGGGTCACAGAATGAACTAGTAATTAATTTTAACTCTGTTTCAGTGAAGGAAAAAAGGAAAGCCGAGATTTCAACAGAGTTCAGTTTGAATTTAGGGTAAATACCTGTTTTTGGAGAAAACAACGTTTGGATAGGTGCCGGCTAAGGTAGATAATATTTTGAGAGGCTTGTCTGCAATCTTCTTCGAAAGGATAAGGTAAGTGGACTTCACAAATTCGAATTTTGAATTTTTCTGCGTGGAAGGCGTTTTCTTTCACTGGCGTACAAAATGATGAAAAAGACGTGAATGTTTTGTTTTATCGGAAAAGTCAAACGGGCGGGAATTTTTATTATTTTTATGGGATGACGTCACTGATGTATGATGGATGCGTCACCGGGGTCGGGCGGTAAGCGGTAAATTCTGCACTGCTTTCGGGAGCAAGCGGTTTTCCGCGGGGAGGCAACGATTCCACTGGTTAAATGACACATAGCCATTGCACTGTTTGAAAACCGTCGCGATTTCGCGCGTTAATCTTCGTACAAGGGATGGCTAGCAGAATGTTTGTGGACCGTAGATCTCCAGCGGAGTGATCCAATGGTTGGCGGAACATGGAATTGGCGGTGAGTTAACAAGCGGGGGTTCAATGTGATTAATGTTAATTAATCATTTCGGGCGAGTTTTGAATGGAGGTTAAACGATTAATTAATCCAGATGATTAATTAATTTCGGTGGTTTAATAGGGGTCGGGGTTACGGATGGTGTATTTCAAAGTTTTGGTTTAAATTAAAACTTCGGGTTTTATTCATTTTTCCATTTAAAACATAAAACATATGTTTAAAACCCTTACAATATTTTTATTATATGGTAATAAATTAATGCAATTTATTAACCATAGGGGCGGGGATAGTTTATAAGGATATGTTTTTAACCAAAGGGTATTGTAATGAGGGATTTTATTTCAAACATATGGAATTAAATACTTTGGCTAAAAATATATAATAAGAGGGTTTTGGGGATATTACATAGGAGGAGTTAAATACAATAGGATAAGGTATTTTTATTAAGGATTTAATAAATAAATCAGATGTTAATATGACAAAGGGACAAGGGAAACTTAAAATACTTTACACAACTAGGAAAGTGGAGATTTCTGAAGTAAATTGCATCATCTCAATTTCAACACTTAAACATAGAATAGCAAGTAATTTTGAGGGATTATTATGGAAATTTGCATGATTTTCCTAAGTAAAATAGAATTTTACTTAGGAAAAGATTAAAAGTGAATGATTATAATGATAAATAACTTCAAGTACTTAGGTCTTTTTTATCATTAGGCCGAGGGTCCGGTCCCTCCAAAAGTCAAGGAAATGCCTTGAGCCCCTTTAATCTTCAAATACCTTAGCACTTTGGGGAAATTAGTAAAACTCTTAGGGAGAAAGTGATGTGGGAAGTTAATGATTTTGACTTTGCTTTTTGTGAATTTTTCAATGTATTTTCTGCTTCAATACTTGTGATGAAAGTAAAGGATTAAACACATTTAGCAGCATCATTCATCACATGAAACTTTGCAACACCATCTACCTACCCTATCTACTTTACACTACCATTTTCTCTTCTTTATTAGGGTGCACTTAGACTGGAAAACCCTTATCAATTTTCTTTTCTTTTACATGGAAATTCTATCTAATTCTCAACTTATTACATCCAAGGGCTCCAGATTAAACTGTTGAGCACCTTTTATTAACTCTACCTATCTACTTATATGCCAAGATTAAACTGTTTGGTCAGATATTTATTCTCTATTCTACAACATGAAATTGAAACATGAATGAGTCAAGTTTAAACAATTTGACTCTTCATAAATTGTGGAAAAAGTTTGACAAGTTGCACACAATTGCTTTATTACAAAAATGAAATAGTAGTGGCATTTGGATTTGCACACTTTCCTTGGTCTATTTTTTGCTTGGGGTTCATTTCTTTCATTTTCTTGATCAATTTATTTTTCTTACCCTTTGATTTTTCTTTTAGGGTATACCCTCTTTACATTTTTTAAATTTTTTGATTTTTTGGTTTTTCAAGAATATGGAACACCTTTGCTCAAGAAAAAGGTTTGAACATATTCCATATTTCAATCAAGACAATCATGAAAAATGACAGCTATTGGTATAGGAGTCTAACACATGCGTTCTACTAACTTCCTTGCAATTTTAGCAATGGGATCATCAAACCGGAACACCATAATTATCCAAACATCTAGGGTGCTGAATTGGGGGGTGGAACCTCTTGTGACAATGGATTGGCAAATGAATAAATCCATATTCATCAGCCTCAAGAAGTTTTAGGGAGAACCTTCTCTTCATATTAACTAACCAGAGACCAAGCTTTAATTCCGAAGTTGAAAATACTGCTCATGTTGTTGTCAAACTTTCCCTCATGCCTTCGGGCAACTTCACAGTAGTCCTAACATAATTTCTAAGCAAATCGATAGTGTGATCCTCACCATACATGTCCTTAAACTTATTAGGATCCCGCCAAATGCGACGAAAATGGAAATTTGAAGTGACAAGGGTTGCATTCAAAAAATATTGCCACAGCTACCACATCGAAATTGATACATGTTGTTGATTTAAACCACCATTTGCTTCAATAAACATATAACCATATGAATCAGGTAACCCTCTCTCTTTAGGAATGAAAGTATACGCCTGGAAAGATGTGGCTTAATCGTGACCAAAAAATTCCGCTGACTAGTGCACTCTTCGTTTTCTACTTATAGGTGATACATATCTTCCACTTTTCATATTTCAGCCCGTACCATTCTCACCCCCATAATCCGCCTTGAAGAGGTCTTCAACTGTGGCCTTGATTCTCATTCCCATATGGACAGGGTATGAAGGTGTCATGTTCCGCAACTGTTTCAATTTCTTCCCCTCGGTGTGGTGATGACATTGTTGGGCAAGTCATTCGTGGGATTGACCTGCACGAAACATTATAATATCAATTAGTTCAAATTTCCCCTTTAGAGAATGATGCCCTCCAACTAACCTACATGATTTTGGTGAAGTACCGACACAGAATGCCTAAATGATCCATGGTGATAGGGCTTCTAACAGATATACTCAATACACATAAAAGTTTCCACTCAAGTGTATGCATGATGGTCCCGCCCACACATGGCGTGGTTGCGGAAAGAGTACCTTGTCATGATGGTGAGAAGGTTTACGAGGGGCTTGGAATAGGTCACGGGGATGTCACTTACTACAGGCTGGGTCAAAACCCTAATGGCTAAGCAAGCAGAGGGGACCCGAAATTTTGAATATACCCAAAATTTTGGGTGGTGTTGTAGCAGCTACAACACAACCCTAAGAATTATTGGAGTGATAAAATAATGGCAACCATACTGGGGAGATCAATCCTCAATGTTTAAAATAAACCTCAAAAGAAACATTTTTACTTGTATTTTTACCTTAAGGTTGTTTTAAGGGTTGTTAGGAAATTTTTCATTAAAAAATAAAATTTTGGCTTCCAGAAGAACCTACTATACCAGTTCTTATCCTGATCCACAACCTGCTGTAATAATATGTGATCCTGACAGAATTTTAAAGAAAAAACAAAAAAGTAGAAAGTTTAGGAAGTACAAGTCAATTAATCAAAGAAAATTCCCTCCCCAAAGAATTATCAAGTCTACAAGATATTGAATTTGATTTTCCTTTTGAACAATCTTTGTTTAGAACTAAATTAGAAAGTTCAATATATGACAGTGTGATAGATCCTAATTTCATTTCATTCATTGAAACTATGAAGGAAACTATTTCACTAAATTAAAATCAACAAGCTCTATAACCTTATGATAAACTTGATGCTTTGACTGCAACTTTGATTAAGGAAATTGATGAAGCCTATTTTCAACATTCTGTTGAATTGACTGCTTTATCTGCTTATACCCCTATGCCTTCTACCATCCATTTAGAGTCTGTAAATTCATCTTTATTTAGTACCACCCCATCTCTTATATCCACTTCACTTCATTCCACTCAATCATTCATCCCCAAGCTTCCTCTTCAACCTAGAGTTTTATTTCCATCTCCATATACTTCAAGTTCACCTTCTAGCACTACTGCTACATTTTCAAGTACTTCAACATCATTTCCAAGTACATCTTCTAGTATCCCAAGCTCATATACAAGTACTTAAACCTCATCACCAAGCACCACACATTTACCTCCTAGCCAAGCTAGAATCTTAGCCATGGCAGCCAGATATGCCCCATTGGTCTTACCAGCCCATTTACATGCCATGCCCCAAGATTATCAAAGAAAAATCCTTCAATTTGATGGAATTGGTCAATACACTATGCAACAACATGTTAACAAAATGATTGATTACTTTGAATTGCATGAAATTGATGAAGTTGATGTTCAAATCAGACTGTTTGCCCAAAATTTAGCTACTGATGTAAAGAAATGGTTTAAAGCTTTACCTTCCAATCATATTGCTGATTTAGAAAAAGAAGAATCCTTCAAAAATTTTGTCTGAATATGAACACAATAGAAGAGATCCTAATGAATCAGCTCAATACTACTGTACTAGATTCAACAACATCTATCATGCTATTCCAACAAATAGCAAACCTCTACCAGATCTAGCTTTAATCAAATTTCCTGATTGTTTTGATATGGATATGTCATACCAATTGAGAGAAAGAAACACAGAAACACTAGAACAAATGAAAATAAATATAGTTAGTGTAGAAGCAAATTTGTTAGCTAAGAGAGCCAGAATAAGAAATGAAAGAAGAGTAACAATAAAGGATGAACCATCTACATCAGATAGAAAAATAGATAGTTTAGCAAAAGCTATGGAAAAAATGATGGATAGACTAGAAAATATGGAAAGAAAACAACAGTGGGATAATCAACAAAAAGGTCCTCAAATAAGAAATCCAAACTTTAGAAAGAATTCCAACAATGGTAAATCTAGCGAATCAACACTTGATCAACAAATAAGACCACCTTTCCAAGAGAACTATGTTGAAAATTCTCACCAAAATGAAGAAGATGAAGACACTCAGATTAACATAATGGGAATCAATGATGATAATACTATTTTTCTTACACAAGAAGAACAAGAATTATACATGCTTCAACAGTTACAGTTAGAATCTGGAGAGTCTTTTGACTATTAAAAAAGGTTATGAATTTTCCATTAATGAAGTTCATAAGCAATATAACCTTAGGAGTAAGAAAAATGTAGAAGCCCCTATTAAGAAAACTGCCCAAACTAAGACCAAGAAAATAGTAGAACCTCCTTCAACCAAAGTACTACAAATTCTCCCCAGAGAAACCCAGCAAAACTCTAGTTCAACCGAGAAAAAATTCAGTCCTAATCAGAACATTTATAGTCAAAAAATTTCACCCAGTCCTAAAATCGTAGACATTACAAATACTATTGTTCAAACATCAGCTAATCCTCAAAAATCTGTTGCTGCTAAAACAACATTTTCTGCCAAAACATCTGCTGTTGATCACAAATCCGCTGATCCTAAAACAATCACTACCAAAATAGCTACTAAAACTTCAAAAGCTGCCAAAGTTTCAACTGCTACTCAAACTGTTCCACAAAAGAAGATTGAAAATAACAAAACAGTGGAAACAAAAACAGAAAAACCAACTGTAGATAAAGAAGAGAAAAACACTCAAACTGCAGTTAGTAAAGAAGAAATGATTCAATTAGCAAAACATAATCACCATTTAACATCCAAACTGAAATTTCCAAATTGAAAATACCAATTCCTTTAACAGAGTTTGTAAAACATTATTTATACGAATCACATATCATTGAAACATTAAACATAAATGAAGGAGAAGAATATGTTAATCTAAATTATGATAAACTAGAACTACTATTTGGCCCTGAGGTAAATGGAAAACATCAAGAAGTTGGTGTT
Organism: Pinus albicaulis; assembly: GCA_034641835.2. Lineage (NCBI taxonomy): Eukaryota > Viridiplantae > Streptophyta > Pinopsida > Pinales > Pinaceae > Pinus > Pinus albicaulis. Next base: position 1,174,123,044 of record CM076583.1, read on the forward strand.
CCTCCTTTCTACATTAGCTTGAGTATTCATGATCAAATACACAATGCTATTCTAGATTCAGGGGAATCCCACAATTTAATGCCAAAAGCTATCATGGAAACATTGAATTTAGATATAACCAGACCATACAAAAATATTTTCTCTTTTTATTATAGCAAAGTAAAATGTCTTGGTTTAATAAAAGATTTGTGTTTCACTTTAGTCCAATACCCAGGTAAAAGTATATTCATGGATATTGTAGTAGCTGATATCCCTCCAAAGTATGGAATGCTATTATCTCACTCATGGGGAGAAAAACTGCAAGGATCTCTATAATTAGACATGTCTTATGCCACAATTTCAGTATTTGGTTAGCCCAAAAAATAGAGAAACTCTAATGAAATACATGGTCAGTAGTACAGAAAAACCATAGAAATATCATATTTATTGTGTACACTCTTATATGGATTCTTTCATTTTATGTAATTCAGATTTTGGCATAAATAAAAACACAACATTGAAATAGAAACATAAGGAAGTTGACAGTGACAATATTTTTCATGAATCAATTTGGCACTTAGACTTTGATGGCTCAATAAACATACTAGGAGCAGGAGCAGGGGTTTGGATTCATAACATGGAAAGTAATCATTTAGAAGGTCATGCCTTTAGATTAAACTTTAAATGTACAAACAACATGGCAGAGTATGAAGCTTTAATCTTAGGACTGAAGATTGTTAGAAATCTAGGAGGAAAGAGATGTTTCTATCATGGGAGACTCTGACTTAATCATAAAACTAATCAAAGAAGAGTATTATGTGTATAATCCTAGGCTAACCCAATACATAGAAACAATTTTAGATATGATTAAAGAGTTGCTTGAAATTGACTTTGTTGTAATTCCTAGGAATTAAAACATGGAGGCACAGTTTAGCTACTTTTGCTAGCACCTACAAACTGCATTTCCAGCCAAATCACCAATACACAACAGAGGTAAGACACAGGCCTACTATACTAGAAAACTTGAAATATTGGTAGATTTTTACACAAGATACTCAAATCTCAACTTTATGAATTCTGAGGGAGAATTCCAGAATGTAACATAGATACAGATTGTAGAGTAGATGAAACTTTAGAGAGTGAGATAGATGTAAATAATTTATATTTGACTAAACCAACTAAATTCACTCAAGTAGAAATAGATAAATTAGAAACTGTAGAAATAGACGAAACAACAAATGACGATTTTGAGATTTAAAAACTTGAAAATAACTTTTTTCCTAAGGGATTAGCCCCATTAGAAGATATTTTTGATTCAAATGTTGTTGTAAGAAAACCATAAATAGAACCATTAAGATCAAACATAGAAGAATGTAATATAGGAACAAAACATAAACCTAAGCTTATCAAACTTTCCAAAGCATTACCTCAAGATGAAAAATTGAAATACATAGCTTTGTTTAAAGAATTTCAAGATGTGTTTGCATGGAGTTATGAAGACCTTAAATATTATGACACCAGCATCATTGAACATAAAATACCTATCAAAGAAGATCAGAAACCATTTAAACAAAATCTTAGGAGAATAAATCCAGTTCTTATGCCTTTAATTAAAAAAGAGGTAAAAAGGATGTCTGAAGCATAGATCATTGGACCTATCAGATATTCTGATTGGGTTTCAAACTTAGTTCCCACTAGGAAGAAAATAGGGGAAATCAAACTTTGTGTTGATTTCCGAAACTTAAACAAAGTGTCCCTAAAAGATAACTATTCTCTCCCCAAAATGGATCATATTTTACAGAGAGTGGTAGGATCATCCAGGATTTCATTTGCTTGATGGATTCTCTGGGTATAATCAAATCTTAGTTCAACCAGAATACCAACCAAAGATGACATTTACTACTCCCTGGGGTACTTTCATGTATTTTAAAATGCATTTTATATTAATAAATGCAGGAGCTACATTCCAGAGAGCTATGGACATAGATTTTTCCAAAGAAATTCATGATTTTTTTGTCATTTATCTAGATGATATAACAGTATTCTAAAAAATAAATAATGAACATCTATATCATTTGAGGCAAGTGTTTATTAAATGCAAAAAAAAATTTATTTTTTTTAATCCCAAAAAGACTCTATTTGGACTTGAAGAAGGTAAACTCTTAGGACACATAATCTCAAAAGAGGGAATTAGGATAAATCTAGCTAGAATAGATGCCATTTTTAACATAAGACATCCTAGAAATATCAAAGAATTGCAGGCATTCTTAGGTAAAATCAATTTCCTTAGAAGATTCATTTCAAATTTAGAAGAATTAATTAGAGAATTGAATAACATGTTAAAGAAAGTCTCAACACTTACATGGACAATAGAGGCCAAACAATATTTTGAATCAATCAAACAAGCCCTTACAAAAACACCAATCCTAATAAGTCATTATTTCAAAAAAGATTTTATTATTTTTTCTTTCGCTTCAGAACATACGATTGCTGAAATTTTGCTGCAAAAGAATGATCATGGTTATGAACAACCCATTTCTTTTTTCAAAAAATCCCTAAGAGATGCCACACTAAAGTAAAACATAATGGAAAAACAAGCACTTGCTTTAATGAAGGCTACTAAAGATTTCAGAGTGTATATTTTATACTCACACATCATTACATATGTCCCAAATTCAATAGTAAAGGACATTCTGACTCAGAATGGGCCTGATGGTAAGAGAGACAAATGGATTGCCACTATTTTGGAATATGACATTGAAATTAAGCCCACCAAACTCATCAAAGGCCAAGGTTTAGCCAAACTCATTTCTGAATCGAACTGTCAGGCCTTAAATATAAATTTTATTGCTCAATTAGATGATCATGAAGAGATGGCAACTCCACAGATCAGTGAACCTTTCTTAGATTCACCTTGGTATGCAAATATCATATTTTTTAACTAAATTTGTCTAGAACTAAAGGTAGATTCCTAAAGTTAAAAGCGATGAAATATTGTATCATAAATAATGCTATATTTTGGAAAGATCATGGTAGAATTTTATTAAACTGTTTACTGAAAGATGAAGTTGAGAAAGCTATGGAATAATTTCATGCAGGTGACTATGGAGGACACCTTTACTAGAAATCAACTTCTGATAAAATCTTGAGGGAAGGTTTTTACTGGCCCACTCTTTTTTAAGATGTAAGAAAGTATGTGACCTCTTGTCACAAATGCCAGATCTTTGAAGGAAAAAAAAAACTATTACCTTTACCCCTCAAACCCATCTCCACAGAAATGCAATTTTAGTAATGGGGTCTAGACTTCATTGGTGAAATTCACCCACCCTCCTCAACCCAACATAAATGGATTTTGATAGCCACTTACTATTTCACCAAGTGGATAGAAGCCATTCCTTCTAGACAAGCCACTAATTCTGTCATTATCTCATTTATTGAAAACAATATGCTCTGTAGATTTGGATGCCCACAAAATCTAATTAATCATAATGCAATTGCTTGCAAGTCTAAGAAAATGATTGACTTCTGCAACTAATACCACATTAAACTTGGCCATTCCACTGCCTATTACCCTCAAGGTAATGGTCTTGTAGAATCCTTAGACAAAAGCCTGGTTAATATCATCAAGAAACTATTAGAAGACAATAAGAAAACCTAGAACAAAAGGTTAGTTAATGCCTTATGGGAAGATAGACTAACAACAAAGAATTCCATTTGTACATCCCCTTATCAGCTTTTATATGGAATGGATGTTGTGTTTCCATCCTCTTTAGGAGTGTCAGTGATGAATATGATCCAATAATTGCAGGTAGAACCCAATGATATCCAGATAAGGATAAATCAGACTATACATTTGCAGCAAACCAGGGAAGAAGTCTACGTCAAATCACAAGTGATCCAAGATAATATCAAAAATATATTTGATAAGAAAACAAAGGAAGATGATTTTTACATAGGTGATAAAGTGCTTAAATGGGATTCCAGAAGAGAAGAAAAAGGTAAACATGATAAATTTGATTTTCTATGGAAAGGTACTTATATAATTTATGCTTATAGAGGTAACAATGCATTATTTTTGAAGGAATTAGATGGATCGTATATGCCAGGTGGACCTATCAATGGTAGGATGCTGAAGCATTACTTTTCTCCTAATTAACCATTAGTTCACTTTGATTACTTTTCTCATTGTACATAAAATTGCAAAGCATAGATTGGATTGGATGTCTTTATTACAAAGTTGAAGCCCAAAGAGAAGGCCCTAAGCTTTGAAAGAGATAATGTCATAAGTATGAATAAATCAGAGCTCAGAAAACCGTTGCAAGGCAAGCACAGTCAAAAGTTTCAAGGTTACTGATCTTAAAGTTCTTGACATTTCACCAGGAAATGCCATCCCCATGTCGAGCCATTGCTAGTGTCCTATAATAATATGATTCCTAATTTTTAATTGAATATGATTAGTCTTGTAATATGAACATACTTTACTTTCTGCAAAAAATTTTCCCATATTAAAAAATGTAAAGAGGGTAAGTCCTAAAAGAAAAAGATAAAAAAAGAATACAAAATATGAACCCCACCAAAAAAAAAAAAAAGGATAAAAAATAGATCCTGAAAGTGATGCAAATTCAAATGCCACTACTTTTTACTTTACTTTGAAAAATAATATTGTGTGCAGCTTTTCAAAATATGCCACAATCCATGAAGGTCAAACTGCTTAATCTTGATCTTTCATGTTTTAAATTTCATGCTTATAGATATAGAATAAAGATCTAGCCAAATCGTTTAATCTTGGCAGATCGGTAGCTAGGTAGAGAATAATAATGAGCTCAACAATTTAATCTGAGCCATTGGAAGTCATAAGGTTAGAATTAGATATTTTTCTTATCAAAGAAAAATTAAAGGGTCTGCAAGACGAAATGCACCCATACAAACGAAGAAAAAAAGTTAGGGTAAATAATGGGTAGGCAGAAACAGTTTTCACAAGGCATGGATAGCATAAATTGATCATTTCATATTTACTAAGTTCCTTCTAAACTCATTTCCCTTGTAAAAATACCCCTTCCCCTTCATTTTACCATTTCCCCTTACTAGATTAATTTTTCCTTTACAAAAACCCCTTTTCCTATTTAAAAAAGCATATTACCTTTGGAAAAGTAAAAATCCCTTTATTAATTTCCCTTTTTTCAAAATACCCCCTAAAATACACTTATCCTAAAGTTTTAAATATTTAAAATGATAATTCGGGCCCCACTATAGAAAATCCTTCCCAATATCAGTTTTTACATTAAAATTTAGTGTATTTTATAATCTCGTAGATACATATATTCCCGCACACGTTATAATCCCGCATCAAATTCATTTTAACCCCCCCATTTATATTAATCCCTTGTTTAACTTTATTTTATTAACTCCCATATTTACCTTTAACTTGTATTATATTAACTCTCGCTTATATGTATTTCCCCAACCCTTTATGTTAATTTAATATATAGTTTTTTTATATCACCTCGCCTATATATATTTCTGGGCCCACTTTCCATAATCCCGCCTATTATAAATTCCTGACCCCATAAGCATTTGCATATACATTAAAACACACCTTATAACATTAAATATGGACCCCACCTCCTATCAGATCCCCAATGAATTCATCCTATTTTCCCATCCGTCGGATCGTCATTCCCCATATCCAACGACCAATAGCCTATTTCTTATCCCCGATTGTCAAAACTTTATTGAGACCTTGCGAAATGAGTTGTTTTTGCAGCCCCGCTCCATGATACATGGCAACCTTGGATTCCATCGCATCCTCCAAAAGAATACCACCCACCCACTTTTACCGATGTGAAAATCGCCAAATGGTATTCCTGCCCATTGCAATGAAAACGACCCTTCCATTTGAAATTAACCCTGCGCCCATAAAGTTTAATCAATGTTCGTTAAAACATAAGGACAACCCTTTGAAGCCTTTTTACCATTTGTTTGTTCAGATTCATGCAAAGAGAGCTACTGTCGACCTATTTCAAAGCAAATATTACTCTACCGACCTGTTTTTTAGCCATCTCACAACCAGAATTCAACACTCTTGATGCTAAAATCGATGCAGAGCTATTCCAAAGCTCTATAAAGACCAAGAGAGCCCCTGTTTCCTCTAGAACTTCTCTACAAACTAAAAGCTTCATTTTTTCCAGGTATTCCTAAAATACCAAGACCTGTACTTACAACAAGAGAGTAATAAGTTAATTTAAAATAATTTAGAAGATTTGCAGACCATAAGAAAAGAATCTGTTGCTTCCCAAACCCTTTTCTATAGACCCAATTAATCTGTTCACAGTAGTTCTAAGGGCTTGAGCTTATTTATTGATCAAAGAGCGTAATTAATTGATAAAACTAAATAAATATGGCTTCCAAAGGTATTGTAATAGTCAATTCCTTGCAACCTCCAGTCGTTGATGTGGAACATACTCCCCTTGTAGACAGAGACTTTAAAATTAGTGACCTTGTCACTAAGTTCAACCTCCTTGAACTCCACTATTGGAGCCATGATAAGTCAATTGACCAAGCTGATGATGGTTACCTTTGGGAGTCAAATTTTCCCAATTATATTGTCCCACAGACATTCCAGTGTCTAGAGGTCATCAGACTCTGTCAAACCAGTTATTTTCCTGATCAAAGAGCCCTTGTAAACCCTAGTAAAGAAATTTTATTCACTATCACAGCTGAATTGATAAACCAAATGCTGCAAATTCAACCTAGACCTGATGAAGCCCCACTGTCTATTGAGGTCCTCACTGAATTGTATTTAAAGATGGATTTTCCTAAGAGATTCCAGATATTTCAAACATTTATCCCCTCATCAGTAGAATCTCCCAAGACTAATCCTCTTTATCCAGCTGCTATATTCTCTAAACGAACTAGGTATATCATCACAATGTTGTCTTTTATTTTGGGTTATTTCACTAATGAGCATTTTGATGCTTCAGTCCTAGGTTTTCTTTCTATTTTCTCCCCTGGTCAGCCTATTGCTTCTATATTCAATTTTTCCTGGTACCTCTCTAATACAATCCATGAACAGTTGGTTAAATTACCTGAAGAAGGTGTCTTCAAATATTCATCAGTATTGTTTGACATGTTATTATATTTCCAATCTGATTTTTTATCAACCTTCAAAAATTGGATGTTGAAGGTAATCCTCAGTCAGTAATCTTTTTTACTTCAATAATAAAAAAAGATTCCACAGAGTTCACATATAAAAACTTAATTGACTCATTCATCTATCCAATTGTCAACATGCTAAACAAAAACATTCAACTAAGAGTTAGTGATGATATAATAAAGGTCTTGCAGTTATCAAAACACAGTAAGATAGGAGATTGGTATCTTTATCAGAACCATAGAGAGATTAGAGTTTATGGTTGTCAGATAACCCCATATAAACTGTGAAAACACCTCCCAATGAGTTTTTTTTTCACTTGAGTATATCAGGAAGATTCTTAACTCTAATGAAGTTAACTTTCTATCAGCCAAGAAGAAAGCACAATTTAAATAAAAAAACCAGATTGGTCCCTTCATCTGCAATAACAGGATTGCTGGTACACAGGCAGAAAAGTGTCTTCAGGAATTTAAGTTTAGTGAAAGCTTCAAATGGAATTATGGTCCCTTAGGAGTTATAATAAAGTTGAGAATCAAGTTTAAGTTAACACGTTTTGTCCATGAGTACAATCCAGACATTGAGAAGTACTCTAATCAGTCTGTATGGTTGGAGAATACTTTAAAAGAGGCAGAGAAGCAAGGTGATACTAGTTCCATCTTGCAGACTCCAGCCCCATAGGATAGGAACTCCAAAAGAGTCAGAGAAGAAGGATCATACTTAGCTCAAACCACCACTGAAAAAAAATTCAAATTGATGTACAGGAAGAAGCCCAAATTAAATCCTATAAATGAACAAGTTGAAACTACTGAGATCATTGATACAGAAACAATGGTAAAAGACAATGCACATCCAGCAGCTTCAGAGGAAAATCACTAGCCTTCAACATCTAACACTTAAATTATTCAGAAGTAGCATAGTGTTGAAGTGTCTTCATCAAGTAAACCAACAGGTAAAGAACATGATATCATGCAGAAGTACAAGGAAATAAAACTCATAAATGAGGCATTAAACGCAGATAATTATGCCCAATACTAGAAGAAAACACCAAGTGACCAAAGAAGGATACTTTCAGGATTTGACTACAAGACCATAAAGATGCAAATGACTTTCTTGTAGCCAACAGTGAAACATCCTAAGTCATCAAAAAACTAGAAGAAGACATCATATGAATTTCAGGCAAAAGATCTTCATCCTATAGACCAAATAGAATTTCATAAAAAAGCTGGTGAAATTTTGTATTCTACGTATATGACAAACAAAGCCACGAGTGTACAAAAGCTGCAAAATACTCTAGAGAACATCAGAGGTTAGTTAAATCTAGAAAAGGCTTTCTTGCAAGCCAAAGATAACAGAATTAAATCACTAGAATATTTGGTTATTGAAGGAGGATATTATCCAAAAAATGTCAAAGTTGCAGAAGAACTCATAAAGAAAAAGAATGCAGACATTGTTGCATTAAATAAACAGCTCAAATTTCCTCCTACTGAACATACACAGGCCAAAGAAGTATTACAGGATGCAAGCCACAAAGATGAGATTATGAACCTCATTCTTCAATTTAACTGCCCAATTGAAAGAAATGGAAAATGAAATGGATAAGTTAGTGCAGGAGAAAAGGCTAGAATGGAAGAAATACCTGTCACTGATATTCCTACAGTCACTACAGTAGTTCCTTCTACTTTAGCAGATTCATCAGCCTCACTAGTTCCAGTAGCTACAACACTTCCCGTTACATCAACAACTACATCAACTACAGGGTCATCTACAGTAGCAACACAACCTAGTGATGAGGCAGGTAAAATAGTTAAAGCAATGCAAGAAATGTCCATCGAGACTAATGAAATAAATAGACATAAAGAAAAGTTAAAAAGTATAGAGGATGAGAAAAAATAGTACAGATCATGCACAAGAATGAAGTACAAAATAAAAACAGATTGAATGAGAAATTACAGAAGTTACAGAAAGAGTTGACATTGAAAGAACCATTTGCTCAGGAAAAACAGCAGTTGTGGGCCAATATCATTGACTCTATCAATGATATTTGGCTATCCATTCAAGTTATCTATGAGCATAAGGATCTAATTAAAGCAGAAAGTGAAGCCATTCAAAAAATCAAGGAATAACTTGGTAAGAGGCTAGAGGAGGCCAATGAAATCATTAAGTTTCTTAATTCCAAAAATAAACAAGAATTAGAAGAAATTGGAATTAGTGACAGGACTGAAACAATCCTTGAAGTTAGAAAGACAATTTCTAAAAAGAACTTAATGGTAAAACTTGAAGACAAATGTCAAAACATGGAGCTTTCCATAACCAGATTCATGGTGAAGCTTGATATTTGAGGTAGAAAGGTCTACCATATCCTCTGGTTATTAATGACAGGTTGATGAAACAAGAAGATTATGATAAGAAAATTAGAGAAGTGGCAAAGGAACAAGCCAAAAATTCAGCCATGAAGATAATTCCAACAGGAAAATTTCTTTATCAGAGTTTGAGAATCTCTTTTACCTACAACATGAGGTAAAACATGTATTCATCAACAAACCTACATTTGCAAAATACACAGAAGCAGATGAGATATTCAGAAGAATGATAAATATTAAACTACCATATGCAGAGGCTTGGGAGAAGTTGACTGATTTTCTTTGAAAGTGAAAGGTAAAACAGTAAAAGAGAAGTCAAAGGATAAAGGTAAAGCAGAGCAATCAAAGTTTAAATGCAAAGATTAACAGATCAGTTAAGTTAAAGAGTATCAGGTGAAAGATAAAGTTTAAAGTCAAAACAAAGATGACAAATCAGAGTTAAAGTCAGCCAGAGTAAAGGAAACTCAACAACCTAAAAGACAACCTTCGTTGAGCAACAGTCAGAGACAAATCAACAAAAGATCAAACAACAAACAACAAAATCAGTAAAAGCAGGGACAACTTGCATTAGTTAGATAAATGTCTCTATCTTCTTGCATGAAGATATTTTGTATTCCTTGAATAATTCCTAAGTCAATTTAGGATATTTTGTATTAGTTTTTTGTATAAGTACTTCAAAATTCAAAGTATTTTTTGTGGATTATGGATTGCTAAACATTTCTATAGTTGCATTGATCTGAATCAGAGGATTCATTGTACCATTTTCAAGTCAGCAGACTGGATTGAGCAATAAATACATTATATTACAGGATTCATATGTTGGGCCACTTCAGTGAAGTACTTTCAATTGTTATTTTTTATTTTATGAAGTTTTCACATACTTGCATGTTTTCTAAATATAAATGTATAACAGGAATTTTATTTCAGAAATTCCTTAAAAACACTCTGTCTTGAACTGTTATTTCATTTTCATGTTTTCTACTGATATCCAGATTAGGGAATTCTTCATTGCTCCCTAGTTTCGATTGACCTCTGTCATTTCCCTCATTGTCTGGATTTGAGAATCCTTAATTTCTCTCTCATCCCGATTGAAACCATTTCATCATCTAGCCTGAAGATCTGAATCAACTCAGCAATCTTGCCCTATGAATACTTTCCTTTAGAACTTTATTATGCTATGTTTCTTGATATATTGGCTCCATTATCCCAATGGAAAATAGACCTGCATCTATCCATCTGAATCAGTGATACCACCACTAAACCAAACCAAAATAAAAAACCTAATCAATCTTACATACTGAGCCTAAAATCAACCAAAAACTACAAATTTAAATCTTAAAGAGAGAGCTCTCTTTGAGCATTAGGAAGGCTAGATCCTAAGGTTAAAGTAGGTTTTTGGTTAGCTCTAATATTCTTTAAAACAAAATACTAACAACGCTAAGAATTATTGGAGTGATAACACCTTCCATGGCTTCCTTCCCCTTCCTTATATGCATAGTGAGCCTTCTCACCTTGGACCCCACTCATTAAAGCCACTACTTCCATGCAAAGACTCTCCCTTCAAAATTGTGTTGTCTTTCATTTATTATCCACTCCCTCCATACCAGCGCTATTGATTGGGTCAAACTTGACCCTATCAACATGCTTCATCCCCTATTCACACATAAGGGTGCTTTATCCAGCTGATTTGATGCTCCTTATTCACACTAGGAGTGATTTTATTCCTGCTAAGGAGATTTATGGGTATCCCTACCCTCTTATTCTTCTAACTAAGAAGAAGAAAAAAAACTTAATATTCCAACTGAAAGCTAATTGCGAATAATAAAGAAGAGAGCAATTCGAAGATGGAAGTTTTGAGAATGTCTTGCATATTCCAAGGCTTTCTGTGAATCTTCTCTCAATGTATCAGATGATACACACAGGTAGTGGAAGGAAACTGGAATTTACCCAGATTTGGTGAGCATTTATGACATGCAAACCAAATTGAAGATTTCATCTGTCAAGGTAAATGATCAAACTCATCTGTATACATTTTCTAATTTTGTTCCTCAATCAGATTCTATTTTTCTACTTACGCATGCATATGAAGCAAGTAGGATTTGGCACAAGAGATTTGGGCACTTCAATTTCAGATATATGCAGCAACTTAATAAGCAAGGGATCATCAAAGGATTTCTAACCATTGAATTTTCATAAGGTGTTTTTAATGGATGTGCTCAAGGAAAGCATCCACAGGAGAAGTTTGAGAAGGGGCATGCATGGAGAGCCTCTTCACCTTTGGAACTTGTACACAATGATCTCATGGGTCCATTTCCAATGATTTTAATGAGAAAATAAAGATATGTGTTGTCATTTATAGATGATTACACGAGAGTCACTTGGGTTTACTACTGGAAACTCAAGTCTGAAGTTTTTCAACATCTAAATATTTTCAAAGCACATGTGGAAAATCAGTCTCCAAAATGCCTCAAGATACTTCGCACAGATAATGGGATGGAATATGTCAACAAAGATATCAAGAATATTTTTAATGAAGCAGGAATACAGTTTTAGCAGATAGTTCCTTACACTCCACAGCAAAATGGGGTGGCTGAAAGGAAGAATCGATCTTTGAAAGAGATGGCCAATTGCATATTGCATGCAAGATCTCTTTTGTCAAAATTGTGGGTTGAAGCTATGAATTGTGCCTCATACATCCAGAATAGATCTCCTCATAAATATGTTACTAGAAAAACACCTTTTGAGGCTTGGACTAGCATGCAACCCGAAGTCAATCATTTCTGCATTTTCGGATCTCGAGCATGGGCCCGCATTCCTACAGAGAAATAAAAGGATTTGGAGCCTCAAAGTAAAGCATGCATGTTTTTTGGATATTCTGATGAAGTCAAAGGGTACATATTGCTTGCTATCAACACTCAAGAGCTCTTTATTGATAGGATTGTAAAGTCTGATGAAGATATTTTGCATGCACTAGAAGATGAGCTTGTTACCAAGTTTCCATCACCACTCATTGATGAGTATGCAGATGAAAATTTAGATCAGAATTATGATGAAGATGATCCTTTGCCTATGACACCTGTTGGACCACCAATTTTTGAACATCGAGATCATGCTTTTGCATGTAGTTCGGAAGATTCTCGACCACATTCAACACAAAAATGGCGTAGCATGAGTGATCTCCTTGATTATCCTGCCTTTATACCTTAGTTTGAGGAAGATCCATAAGCACTCTTAGCTATGGATCCATGCATGCCCATGAATTATTATATGATGCATGCATCTGATCCACAGAATTAAGTAGAAGCAACTGGGCATCCCTAATGGGAAGCAACAATGGATGAGGAATATAACTCTCTCATTGAGAACTAGACTTGAGATTTGGTTCCACTACCTTCCAATTGTAAACTTTTGAGGTGCAAGTGGGTCTACCAGACCAAGAAAGAAGCAAATGGCCAAGTTAGTCGATATAAGCCACGGTTGGTAGCAAAAGGTTTTCAGTAGGTACATGGTGTTGACTATGATGAGACTTTTTCTCCAGTGGAAAAAATGGATTTCATTCAGCTAGCTGTCTCCATTGCAGTAGAAAGAGGATGGGAGGTGCATCATATGGATGCGAAGAATGCATTTCTTCACAATGATCTCGAGGAGGAAATCTACATGGAGTAGCCACATGGATACATGCACAATTAATCTCTAGTATGCAAACTAAAGAAGTCTCTCTATGGCCTCAAGCAAGCACCTAGAGCATGGTATGCAGAGATGGATTATTATTTGTTATCTCAAAATTTTTTACGCTACAAATCTGATTCCAATGTTTATTTTTTGAATAAAATTGACTCCTTCTTGATAATAGTACTCTACATAGATGATCTTTTGATAACATGTAGTTCAACTTCTGTCATTACTGAGATTAAAATTGCATTGCATAAGCAGTTTTCTATGATAGAAATGGGCTTGTTAAATTTGTTCCTTGGACTAGAGATCAATCAGAGTGGTTATGGGATTACCATTTCTCAACCAAAGTATGCCAGAGATATTTTGGCACAATTTCACATGAGTGACTGGAAGCCAACAACCACACCTTTCTTATCAGGGATAAAGCTTGAGAATGGAAAATACACACCATTGGTTGATCACACAGTGTATCGTCAGCTTGTGGGAAGTCTTCTTTATCTCACTCACTGCCGTCCTTATCTCTCATATGTCATAGGAGCAATTTCTACATACATGCAGGAGCCACATGAGTAACATTGGAAAGATGAAAAGCACATCCTTCGATATGTCTAGGGGACAATCACCTATGGGATTCATTATGCAACCAATTTTTCTTTGAAACTCATTGGCTTCACAGATTCAGATTGGGATGGTGACAACATTGATCGTAAGTCCACCTCTGGTTATGTACTTAGTTTTGGATATGGCCCAATTTGTTGGTCAAGCAAGAAGTAGATTGTCGTTTCTTTCTCATCAGCAGAGGCCGAGTATAGAGGAGTAGTCAATGCCACTATTCATGCCATTTGGTTACAACATTTCCTATCTGAGCTTGGGATCAATGTCCGTCGTACGTGCGATAATCAAATTACGCTAAATTTTTACAGAGATCCAGTGCAGTGGCAACAAACCAAACACATCGAGATCCACATGCACTTCATTAGATAACTCGTTCATGATGGGATCATCGATCTTTAGTATTGTCCTAGTTCTGAGCATACTGTTGATATCTTCACCAAGACTTTCACTAAGCAAAAGTTTCAATCCCTGCAAGATAGACTCAGGGTGAAGGACACGATTGCCTAGCAGTTGTCTTTTCTCTACTTTTGCATTATATTTTGAGGGGGGGGTTGTTCTTCCCACTAGGTTTTACCTCTTTCCTCCATTTCATGCATTCTATATGGGTACCTAAAATGGCCATGTTGTCGGGACTCATTCATTTTGCATCATAGTTACCTAAGTTATGCTTAAGGGGGGGTGTTGGTGTACATGCAACTATATTAGCTTTAGTTCAACTCTAGAGATTGCATGCAATGTGCACTTTTCTTTAGCTAGTTCACTTGAGTGATTTACATGCACATAGTTAGCCTTAATTATCTTTAGTTCAACCCTAGATATTACATGCGATGTGCACTTGTTTTTAGCTAGTTAACTCGAGTGCTTACATTCGATGTGCACTTGGCTTAGTTAGTTAACTCTAGTGCTTGCATATGGTGCATGTGCACATTAGCAAAACATAAAGCACACTTAGCTTCAGTTAGCTTTAACTATCCATAGTTATTGCATGTACAACCAATCTTAAATCAGTTGATTTTATGTATTGATTCTAGAACTAATATTGTAGAATTAATTTCATTATTTTTTCCATTCTTGCTCACTCCTTCTTTCTCTCACAAGTTTGTTCATTGTTTTGCAAATATAGATCTTTGTGTTTCAAAATCTCACAATGCCAATGCATTTGAGGAGCAGCCAAATTACATACCAAATTTCAACGCAAGGTTTGCAAGAAACATACTAGGAGTTATGCATAGAATTTAAGGCTCGATTCCCACGTATTTTCTTAAAAAATTCAATGTACAAAGGTGCTTCACATGCAGAGTGATGCTGGATATTTTTCAACGCAGAAACACACTTTCCAGAAATGACCAATTCATATATATATATATATATATATATATATATATATATATATATATATATCTCTGTGTGTGTGTGTGTGTGTGTGTGCCATCACCATCTCACATCACTAGATATTCCAAACTCGAGATATAGAATTTACCAATGTTTAAAACAATACTCAACTTGCAAATCACACAACAACATTGACTATTAACACAGAGAATGAATAATGACAGAGGAAAACAATGACCATACAAAATCACACAACAACATTGACCATTAATGCAGAGAATGAATAATGACAGTGGACATAAATGACCATAGGGAAATTATAACATAAAATAATTTCTAATAGATAGGAGTTATAGGGCATAAAATGCTAAAAATGGGGTTTGTTATGATACCATGTCATACCAGGAGTAACTCCACATCTTGAATTGTTTTTTTGCATCAAGATAGAACATGAATATATACATGTAGAGGGAGGCTATCTTGTTTAATCTCCCAATTTCTATACATCTTCCAATTCTCTTTATTTTTCTATTTGCAATATTTACATGGATTTACCTAATCCCAAAGATTAAGTGTCAACAGTGACTATAAAAAAATTCCTATAAAGCATGATAAGATTACAAGATCTATAGTGGTTGCAATATTCCATATCTTTTGAAGCCACAAACACCATAAAACTGTAATTTCAAAAGTACCTGCATGCTTATAGAAAGAAAAAATGTGAAAAAATGTTGCTTGCTGCTAAAAATATCAAATGAATTATAGAATCAAAACAACCCTAAACCATATATGAATGAATAGAAAATTTGAAAGCTTTTTATGATACAAAGAAATATTGACAAATAAAACAACAAAAGAAACATTATAAAACACTTTGTACATATATTTCAGAATGAATGAAAGAACCCAAGATGTTTACAAGACCTCTTCAGATGAAAACTCAAAAACCCATAATGTCATTACTCATATCAATACTTGTTATGAATGAGGGATCCAATGTTTTGTGTTGATAATGGAAATAAGTACAATTCAATATGCAGATATAGAATGAAAAAACAAAAATAAAAATCTACTTCCAAAAGGTTAGGACAACTAGTTAGATTCTAAAATTATAAGGCAAGGGTTGTTGAGTGTAAATTATTCAAGAATCCATGTAGCATACTTATTGAATTCATTTTTTTGGGGGGAGCTTCTTTTGTCTCTCATGTTGTTTTAAATATATGAAAAAAATACTATTATTTCTCATATTCTTAAAAACATTATATACACTATTTTTTTTTATTTGTTTATGTTCAAACATGAAAATCGGTCATCCTTTAATTTCCTACTAAGGGATAACCACTTGCATACTTTTTTGGTGCATAGTAATTTACACGTTTCCTCTTAACGATGGGTATATTTATTTCCATATTGTTCCTATTCAGTTTTTATGCAAATGATTTATTTACACTTTTACTCTTAGCAATAGGTGTATTTATTTATCTCCATCTTGTTCCTATTCAGTTTTTATGAAAATGATTTATTTACTTTTACTCTTACCGATAGGCGTATTTATTTCCATCTTATTCATATTCAATTTTTATGAAAATGATTGCTTAAATTATGGTGGGAAGTAATAAGGTGATGAAGCTTAACAATGAAAAGTAACTACACAAATATTTAAAAATTATGGCATAAATATTGCAACTACATCCAAAAAAATATGGAAAGATAGATGAGGATGTTATCCACATGGAACAAAGGCTTCAATAAGACCTTCGAAGTTATGGTCCAATCAAACATTTGAATTTTCCTTTTTCAATAATATTGAAAAATAAATATTTTTTTTCAAATTTAAACATTATAACTTGCATTGGTAAATGCTAAACTAATAGTGGTCAATAGGAAAATTGTTTGCTAGAGTATTTCCTTGGTATGGACTAATAACAATTGGTCATCTACTACTTCTTCTTGGTTATACATTGTGTAATGTTAATTATCATTTAAAATATATTTTCTCCTTATCATCTAACACTACTAGTTGTTCAATATCTAACAATTGGTCATCTACTACTTCTTCTTGGTTATACATTGGGTAATGTTAATTCTCGTTTAAAATAGATATTCTCCTTATCATATAACACTACTATTTGTTCAATATCTTCTTCTTCTTCCTTTTCGTGAAAAAAATAAAAATTCCTTAATTTTATTTATGAGAAATAAGAAAAATTACATGAGCATATACATTATACATTTAGATGGATGATAGTCAGAGGGAGGTATGAAACTCTGAATATCTCATCAAGAAAAAAAAATAGTGCGTCCACAATCTTCCATAAATTATTTTCCTCTTTATATAATCAGACGTAGACTATATGGTTTTCCACAAAATAGGAACTCTCACAAAATAAAACTTTCATATAACATTTTTCCCCAAAATCCATTGTTTTGCTACAACAAAAAGAAATAATAGTAGGAGCCAAATATTTCAATTACTACAAAGGGTTAAGAAAATATTCTTGTAGTGGTTCCGCCTCTTTTTTGTGATCTAGCATGCACTTTGGTCTAGATATAGTCCAATGATCAAGATAAGTCATATTGTGTGTTCCTGTGCCTATAAATATGGTCAAACAAGATCTCACAAAAAAATTGTCTTTAAATTGCATATTTTTTTAAACAAATGAAGAAGAGAGTAATTATGTAATTAAGCTATTCCAAAAATCTATTTGATTATTTTCACATAAACATAGATGCAAATTTTGAATTCCTTGAATGTTTTCTAGTTCCAAGATTAGTTTCAAATTAAATAATTCCACAAAATTATTTTTCGTCAGTCTAATTTTTGCTAATATGTTGAAATATGTGTCGTGATTTATATTTAATATTCCACCAGATCCTCCCAGAGAGGGAGAACCTTGAGATGCACTATAAAAAAAAGGCCCAATGATAGTTTGTTTGGATGCATGCTTCAATGAGAGAGTGATCCTTTCCACTTGCGAGTTGTTTGATATCTCTTGATATATATAGGTTTTTAATAGCCTCTCTACTATGGATTAGGCTTATCTTAAAATATTGTGTGATTTCTTTCAAGCCAAGTACCCCAAGCTAAAATGAGAGAGAGCCTTGTGTTTTGGAATTTTTTTATTTGCAACCATTTTTTAAGTTTTTTTTTTCCATAGTATTGGAATATTAGAGAAAGTGTTGTTATTCCATTTAGTTTACTTAATTCCATACTTCTTTAGAGAAATATCAATGAATGAACAACTATGAGGTTGTTTCTTACTCAGTTTTATATAAGGAGCAGAAACCAGGGCCCTAAATGGTGCTTTTTTGAAAATTTTCGCAAGTAGGCACTTTATTTTTTAGAATAAGCCCAATAAAAATAATATATTTGTGAGGAATACTTAGATTCCATATTTTATTCCTTCACCAAGGGAGTTTAGGGGGAGCATTTGTACCAACAATAGTCAAGTACCTAGATTTTGGAGCATAGATCCCATGGGGTTTAGGGACTATATAAGACTATCTTAAAAATATGTAATAATGTTGTTGGAGAGTTTTAGTCCTTGAATGTATGTTATCGAAGTTTAAATATTTTCACCTTCCAGGTGCAGATCCTCTGCTAAGGCCCATCTTTGATTTCTGCAGAGAGTTGGGCCTTATGTTATCTAATTCAAGGTGTGTCATCCCTCTTTATTGAGAGAGTTAATGAGGGGGTACAAAAGTTTAAACCAGTTTTGACTAACAATTGAAGGAAGCTTGAGTGACATTTCCAAATTTAGAACAAAGGTATCCACCAATTGTAGAATTTTTTTTATAATTTTCTTTTATATGGTAGATCCATTTTTTGCAGATTTGTGAGTAGATTTGATCCAATCCAATGTAGACAATGTGTATGATGTATTTTTTCTGAGTGATATTTTCCCATAAGCCCTCTCCTTGAATTATTTTCCACACCTTTGGCAGAAAAGGGTTTATAGAAACCAAAAGTATGGAGTGAGAAAACTGCAAAGGAAATAAGGAAAGGGGTTGAAGGGTTATTTGCGAAATGGTGCATCCAACAAGGGAGAGTCGGAAAGGGAGTTCCAGGGAGAATGGATGGAGGTGTCTAACAATGAGCGAGGAGAGAGGGGCTTCGCATGTTGGAAATCACAACTAGATTGTAGGAGCGAGTCGATGGATTTTTAAATCGGAGAGATGGAATTTTGAGAAAGGCTTGGAATGATTGCATGGTTTGGTGTGGTAGAAAATAAATATACCTATTGCCTCACCCACCATCAATGCTTGAAAAATCCAACTATTGAAGTTGATCAAACATCTATCACGGGGAGTAAATGTGAGGCAGGGGCCTTACTCAACGGTGATGGAAAATTCAAGTATCTCCCGATAGTAAGTCCTTTGAGGATATATTCCATATAATCAACCTCCTCTTTATACACTCATCATATCTAAGTCAATATGATGACAAGAAAAGGAGACATGGGTGGGTGAGGGGGAGGGCATTGTGGCCCTTCAATCATTCCTCCCAAACTAAGGCATACTCAAAACATCATAAACCTCAAAATCTCAATCCTTTTGTTTATATGTATTTTATGAAAAATGCCAAATTTCACATTCACCTCATCAATTATTTCTTCAATATTAATATATAAATGTGCAAAAGGTTTATACATTTGATTTTTATTAAATATTTTCACTAATAAATTAATAAATTAACCTATTTCAACACAACAGTATTGAAAATAATCACATCAATACACACCACCAAATCATTGAGCATGAAATCAAACTCAAAAGAATCCAAGAAAAACTAATTTCGCATCCACCATCTATATAATCTCAACCCTTTCAACTCCCCTACGTAAGCCTAAATAGCAACCAAACCAAAAAAATTATGCAACACATCAATTCTTTCACGGTATAATATTTTGAATGCAACACACTAGGCTCTATGTGCATGCCACCAATGATGGAAAAGGGCATAGCTTAGGCTACAGATTATAGCTCCCCTGCGCCACACTATCAACAATTAAATACCTATGGAGACATATGTAAAAAAAATGGACTTCAACACTTTAATGGAAAGTAATACATGCACAAAAAATATGTACTTCAATACTTTTTGCGCAATACATAATGAACTTTTTATTTGGACACTACATGAATGATTCATTAATAGCATCTAAGACAATCAACAAGTTAAACAAGTTAATGGTTGCATATTTCATAGATACTTTAGAAGTTTCAACAATAAGTTTATATATATTGTAGATTCTCATTTTCAGTAAATTTGTAATTTGAAATAAAGTTAATTATCAACTTTGTCTTATATTTATTGAATGTATAAAATACCTAATTTATATAATGATTTCATATTTTAAATGATGTTGGATATTTGTTTAGAGTTGTATTTCTATTACCAAATATTATAAACATAAAAACAATTTGTTAATTATGTTTATAGGAGTCTCTTTTCTTGAACCTTGACAAATTAATCTTTCTTTTGATCCAAATCAATTTCAAATATTAACTATACTTTTTTCACATTTACCTGATACCAATATAAAATTATACAAATTATTAAATAATTGATAAAATCATATAAAACTCATAAATATAACCATACATCCACAATATATGCTAATATATTTTAATATCGTTAAAATAATTAATATAATAAACAAAATTATAACATAACTAATTCAAATAATCATACAAAAATATAAAGTGTTCTCTCATTGTGAATCACCTTAGTATCTACCTTTGACAAATACACTATCCACACAACCTACACATTCTCATTTGATTTTTCGTTGTCGCAATTGAATTGTGAAAACTAATGTAAATCGACTCTTAAGTTCATAAATGTCAAATTCATATATATCAATATATATTCTTTTATTTTTAATTTTATCTTACTTAATTATCTAAGTACTTTCTTATTGTCTTTCTATTAGTTGCTTCTTCTTTTCTTTCTATTAATTGCTAGGACCCTCAGAAATATAGCATATACTATACCATGAGAAATATAGTATATACGTAGGATTATGTATAAAATAATTTATTGTTAATTAAAAACACTATTTTTTAAACCATTATGTAATAAAGATTCTCAATAACAATATGGTTCCAAGTTTTCCAAAAGTGTTAGTGTTAATGAAAAACAAAAAATATTTGTCTATTTGAACAATGAAGTGTCATGAGATACTATATATTGTGAAATAAATAAAATTGAAAAACAATCAAACAAATGAATTAGTATTACATTTGAAACTTTTTTAATCTATAAAATAAATAATTGTCTTTCCTGATTAATCATATCTTTAAAATTTAATTAGAAATAAATTAGTATTAGAAATTATATATATTGTTTTTTTAACATATAGCCATTAAATATATTCAAAAGCATCAATTGAATTTTAGTTTTATTTTGAAACTTTTGTATTACACGTTAAAGTTTTAAATATGTTTATGAATAGATTGATGGATCATAATTGTTAACTTTTTTATTTTAATAATTTTTGTTATTTTATTTATTTTTATGGTTAAACATATTTGTGATAAATTAAGTAAAATATAAATATAAATAATAAAAAATTACCAAATACATATTATAATAGTAAATTAATTTTATTATTTATATAAATATATGTGTTGGTGATCGGTGAGAAGTTTAATTCTATTTTAAAAAAAAATATTTAATTTTGGTTTAGAAAAATGATTTTTTTTAATTTTTTAATTTTTAAATTTAGTAGATTTTTTCTATTTTTTATTTATAAACAAAAGCAGGTAAAAAAGATACAACTTTAGACCTCAATTTCCTTGTAGAAAACCATGTATGTTGGTCGTCTTCACGAGTTGTAAGCCATGCAAAACATAAACATCTTAAGTATGTTTCTAACTATCTTCAAGTAGCTAATATCAGTATTTGGAGGCATAGACATAATATTAAAATAAAAGCTATCCACTAACATTTTCAAAAAATTAAACTAGGATTATAATTTCTCAATTCAACACAGAAAAGAGGATCCATAAGTCATCATCTGACTCCACAGGTGCCGGGTCTCTAACACTAGAGCCAGGCATATCAACTTGGTGCATGGATTGCAGCTCCTTCTCGATTCTTCTAGCGGACATATTGATGGTGCTACCGAAGGTTCATTTCCTAAATGGACCTGTTGATCTCAACTAAAATTTTTGCAACTTTAGGATCACCCACGACCTCTTGAACATACATTATTGTCTTAACCATAAGGCATTTCAATAACCAGTATGTTCGAATGGAATTATGGAATAATGAAATTATTCCTCAAGTGTGATGAGGGTCAGTGCTGATGTGATTCATTTCTTCCTCAGTAGTTTATTCTTCTTCCTCCTACTTGGTTCTTGCATGGCCCTCCCATGCATGGATCGGGGACTTGATATAACATGGTGTCTCCTTAGAATATGCTTGAAAAAAATTCTCCATAACTTCCTTGTCCGACTTCCTGCCACGCTTTGTGGGTGGCTTTGAAACTTTGGCCTTTCCTTTTCCCCTTGTTTCCCTTTTTGCCAAGTTTCCTTTGGCGATTTCTTTTATAGTGTGGTCTTCCAGCAATTTTCTCTGCTAGAAGGATTTTCTTGGAAGACATGTAACAGTGCAGAGCCGGACAAATTTAAAACATCCCAACTGAATATAAAACCAATAGATAAACTAGGCCAAACTCATTCCATCAGCAATTGGAGACTGCAGCTTTGAGAGACTCAGAGAATTCACCGTGACGACAGAATTCCTATCCCAACCCAGAGTAAACCTGTGCACCTGAGTAATCCCATAAGACAGGGTAAACCCAAAAGGCAGAGACAACACCCAAACTATAACATTACCACCCTTATTCCAATTTCCCTCTTTATGTCTGGCCTAGGCACCCCTCCCAAAAGAACTGACAGAATGACACTTAACGAAAGTAGTTAAAAAATAACAAGTGACCTCGGCTACATAACTTACTGACTGATAACACAAACTCATATTCCCACCCTTAACTGAAGCACCCCTAGTGTAAACATCATTAGAAGCCATATAGGTAACTTCCCACATCTAGTGATGCAAATTGGAGGGAGAAAGAGGAATAGAGTACCCAGAATTTCTAACATGCAAGTTAAAACAGGGCCAAGCCGTATCCAAGAAAATATCTATCAGGTCCATACATCTCCCTGGCGGAAGAAACCTAAACATGCAAGATGGATATTACCCAGACATAAACCAATTGAAAACCTTCCTATTTAAACCTACCAGAACTTCTACTAGATCATGTCGACCCATATGGCCTGCATCTTCTTCATTATACATAATATTGCTAACCATATTCATGAAAAAAATTATAGAGTAACGAACCAGATATATAAAATCAAGGAAAACCAGAAGTTTTCTTCGCATCGAACGATATTCAGAGACTCGTTTCATCGCTATGGCGTATGGAGAATTGGATACATACCAATTCAATGTTGCAGGTTGCGAATTCCTCCAGCATTGTCTGGTTTGTTGACAGGGATACTGCTCGCGATAGTAACCAAACATGCAGAGGATGGCGAACTTGTAGAGAATAATAAAACTGCAGAGAATGACCGAAAAATTTCTAATAACCTATGCCCATCTAACCCGGTAACACACATTCCAGCTCCTCCCTCACAACCCATCTAACTCGCCGGGTTGTTCTTCATTTTTCTTTAATGCTATCATTATTAACCGCTGGTGGAGTCTTCCACACGTCATCCTCAACCTTGATACGTATGACGCAACGTGCCTTCGTCACATACCCACCTCCCATCACGACGATGTGTCTCTGACCTCGCTATTTGGCACCCCAATCAGGGGAAGGGTTAAAAAAAATATTAAAAGAAAGATAATTTGCTAATTTTATAATAATTTCATCTAACTAGTTTTAGGGGCCAAGTTGTGACATGTTAATAAATTTAGGAAGTAATAAATTTAATGAATAATTTCAATATATATATATATATTAATTCTATTATTAAGTCCTTGTTTTTTGGGATTTATACTTAAAATAATATAAGTATTATTCTCTATTTATAGTTATCACTTTTTTAACCTAAGACTTGCACGATAAATATAAAAATCACTTGGTTAATAAGTCAATTCTTCCTTTTATTTGAACATATATATAAGTATGTTGATTTTCATATAATGGCAAGTTTTTAATTATGCTTCTTTTATATTATACTATATAACATAAGAAATTGAAATGTTTCAAATAAATTAATTAATACTACATATCATTATAGTATTTACACTTTTCCATAACTTCATTCAATTATATCTTATATAAAATTACTTAAATTTATCATAAATGTTATCAATACTACCACCTTAGTTTACCACAAAAACAATAAATACCATTATCTTATTTAAACCATTAAATAGCCTTACTTCCCTTACCACAAGAATACAGGGTTAATAATAAGATTATTCTAACTATAAGTTCCCTCGTAAACTTTCCACACCACCTCAAACACCTTCACAAGGTTGTATGGTTAATAATAAGATCATTCTAACTAAGTTATCTTATAAATAATATTATTTAAAATTTAAAATATGTTATAGATATTATAAGAATACAAAATTACACTCCTAAATCATTTTCTTTTTTTCAATACAATTAGATATAAAGTTAAAATACAATTTTTTTTTAGATATCTAAGTATATTTTTATATATTTCAACACATGTGTGAAGTGCTTTACTTAATAACAATTTTTCATTTACCGTGTCTTCTTGCTTATAGATTGGGTAATGTTAATTATTGGTTATAGATTGGGTAATGTTAATTCTTATTTAAAGCAGAGTTTTTCTCTATAATATAATATTATTAATTGTTTTATATATATATATATGTATTTTTTTTTCATGAATTTTTTTTTTAATTTTATTTATAAAAAATAAGAAAAATTACATAGACATATTATACATTATGCATTCAAATGGCTTAAGGCTTCTTTGAATATATCATCAAGAAAACAAAAAATAGATTTTCCACAACTTTCTATAAACTAGTTTCTTTGTTATAAAATCAATGTATGACTATAGGATCTTCATAAAAATAAGAACAATCACAAAATAAAACTTTTATATAACATTTAAAATAAAATAAAAAACTAGTTTTTTTAAATAGGAAAAAAAACAATAGTAAGAGCCAAAGATTTCAATTATTGTCGAGAGTCATGGAAATATTTATGCAACTTTCTCACATATTTTTTTGTGACTTTACATGCACTTCACTCTAGATCAATATTTGAGAGGATTCGTTTTTTTTTGTTCTCGGTCAAACAAGATTTTAGAGAAAGTTGTATTTAAATTCCATATTTTTTGAAACATATGAAGAAGAGAGTAATTGTGTAATTGAGTTGATCTCAACATCCATTTGATCATTGTTATATATATATATATATAACTTTTGAATTCTATGATCGTTTTCTAGTTTTAAGATTAGTTTTAAAACAAATAGTTCTACAAAATTGTTCGTTGTAGGTCCGGTTTTTTCTAATATGTTGAAACATGTGCTTCTGAAGTTAGGGTGTGTGAACCATATTTAAATAAATTTTAAATAGGTCATCTTGGTATTTTTTTCTATATATTCTTGTTTAAGAATTTTCAAACCATGAATTGTTTAGGGATTTCAAGAGACATATAAAAGTACCTAGGTATAAGTTTCAGAATGATGTTTGAATAATTGGAAATATGGCATGCTATACAATTTTTCTTGTGGAAAGAGATCAAAAAATCAACAAGTTTTGAGAAAGTTACCATAACTTTTAGTTGCATGTCAAAATTTTTTCACACTTCTGGAATTGCAAAAATACATATTAGACTATTCTAGAACCAATTTTTACATCCATAGGCCTAAAATCTTATATATATTAATAACACTTCAAACATTTTGATATTCTCCAAATTAATGTTCTCAAGAGAAATGGAAAAGAGGCGAATTAAAATAAGGAAGAAGTGTAAATTTTCAAGGAAGATTTACAAAACCACATCACTGAATAAATCAAATAATCACAAAATAATATATTAAAATATCTCCCTAAAAGGGATGTGGGGATCCATGGAAATCATGAAAATAAGGAAATTTATGTTCCTTATATAGGGATATCAGGAAGTCAGGAAATTAAAAGAGTCCATGTATTGATAATGAAAGTAGAAATTGTTTAGACATTTAATTTATAGACATGTGCCAACCATTTAATTTGAGAGTTAAGTTTACCAACTAATTTATATATATTTCATATCTAATCTAATACATTTTGAAATTTTGGCATAAAGTAGAAAATGTTAGCACACCAATGCATGGTAACCATCTAACTAGAACCATTTACATGTGGTTGCTCTAACTAACATCAAGATCACAAGGTTATTAAGTGATATGAATGTGTACTAGCAATATAGTTAATCTTTAAGGATGAATTAGCTTGCGCACACAACAAAAAGGAGAATCCAATCAGAGCAACGTGACATGGGAAGTGGAAAAAAAATTGGAATCATAGCGGGCAGTCGGGACCAATTAAGCAAGGGATAATTAAGGGGTAGCATAGATTAATTGATAAGCCCAATTATATAAGGCATTTCTTCTCTAACTCCCCAGTTAAAATGAGAATGAAATTTATATGGCTAGATAACATGTTTTGATAGTATATGGCACTTCTCCTAACTTCACATGAATCAGGGGGAATATGAAGTTAGAGTGAAGAATTCAAAGAAATGTTAGAACTAGTTAAGGTTACATCTTATAATGATATCTGGGCCTCTAAAATATAGCCAACTCCATCATTATATCTAGGACTCATAAATAAATCCAAGCTTCTTCATTATATCCAAGCCTTTAGCACATATTTTGGCATCCAAATATCCAAGAGTGTACCAAAGTAACACCACCAAAGTACCTCAACTATGATTTCCTTACTTCAGCTAGTAAGTGGATCTCAAATGACATGATAATATAGGTGGTAAAACATGTGGAGCTAAGTGGAAAAGTTCGTTGATGTGGAGTGTAGAGGAAATGATACATGGCACCCATTTTCAGCATTTTTGGGTGGAAAATTATACATTTGGAAGGTGACATGTTGCAGAATCTAAACACAAAGGTGACATGTGGCCCTGCTTCACCTTCTTTTTCTCAACAATAGTAGAAAAAAAATATAAGAAGAAGGCCAACATGACCTTATTTAAATAATGATTGAGGGAAAGAAGGTGGATGAGGAGGAGAAGAAAGAGAAAGAGGTGAAATAAAAAACATAAAAAAAAAGAAGCAAAGTTTGTAGTGAAGGAACAAAAGATAAGAAAATTGTAGAAGAAGAGGGAAATGTTGTAGAAGACAAAGTTGTCCAACAATTTGGGAAGAGAAGTAGGGATAGGGGCAAGAAGATTGAAGAAGTAAAAACTACAAATGAAGCTACCCAAAGTAAAAAGAGAAAGCGGGATAATGAGAAATATAAATAAAATGATGAGAATAACAAAATAATAATGAAGTGATCAAGGGGAGAATCAAAAGGAGATGTTGGAAACAACATGTTTGAAACAAGGGTGATAAAGCAAGTTGCAAGATTCTCCCCTTCTATCCTGGTTTCCCCTTCCCCTTTCAAAATTTCCAATATTCTTTACCTAGTTATAACAAGAGGAGTGATTAGTACATCCAACGCTAAACATTCATATACAGCTAGTCTAACAACCCTCATGGTTTGATATTATGCAACCTTTGGAATATTGTGGACTATTGTTATTCCTTTGAGATAGTGAACAAGGAGAAACAACTAGTCTAACAACCCTCATGGTTTGATATTATGTAACCTTTGGACTATTATGGACTATTGTGATTCCTTTGAGATAGTGAATGAGTAGAAATAAAAAAGGAGAACATAGATGTTATAGGTTCTCTATAACATTTAGATTAGATGACCCACCACAAACTCCTTTTAATTCCCTTAGTACAATATCTCATATGAGTGATGAAACAAATATGTTTTATACCTATTTAGTTACCAAACTATTTGAATAATTGTTATAATAATTATTAGATGGATAACAAGGATTTAATCTCCACATAATACTTTCTAATATTTTTTTTTAGTAATAGTCATAAATCAAAAGTTAAGATTTCAAATTTAATTATAAATTATTTAATGAAAAAAATTGTTATATGAACATATGCCATCTAAACATGAATAATGGTTTGTTGGGCATGTGGAATTAGCAAGGTATGATATTGACCCATAACATTGAAGTACAATTTATTTACATATTAATAATCTCCATCATACTTATTAATAATCTCTATATAAAATGAAACTGAATTTGGATAATTACTAATTATATATATATATATATTATAATAATAATAATAATAAATTACAATTTAAGTAATTTTCATGATTTTATTAAATTTTAGGAATATGAGATATATTATAAAATAAGTATTTTAATGTTTATATATACAAATAAGCCAACCATTTAATTTATATAACTACAATAATAAAACAAATAAACCATTTAATTATCACTACAATAACAAAGCAAAGCAAATAATTTAAGTATTAACCTTCCAACTAATTTATATAAATCTCACATCCAATTTAAGACATTTTGAAGTTCTGCCACAAAGTGAAGAGGATAGCACACCAATGTATAGTACCATCAAACTGGAACCATTTACAGGGGGTTGCTCAGACTGACATGTGGATCACGTGTACTAGAAAATAGAGTTAAGCTTTCAGGAAAAATTGACCCGCGCACACATCAAAACCGAGAATCCAATCAAATCAGCGGGGCATGGGAAGTGGACAAAAAAGGTTGGAATCGTAGGGGACCAATTTAACCAAGGGATAATAGAGGCGTAGAATAAGTGTGTGTGTGTGTGTGTGTGTGTGTGTTTGTGTGTGGGGTTCCCCCCCCCCCCCCGCGCATGGCTGGTGGGATTCGTCTATTTCGTTCTGGCGATGTTACTGCTGCAGCTCTACAGAATAGTGTGGAGGGTGGACAGTCGAGGCTACAATTTGCCTGCCGGTTCCAGAGGGTGGCCATTGATTGGAGGGACCTTGGGGTTCATGCGAGGCATTAATTCCAGTTCTCGACCACGCCAATTCAAGATCGAGTGCTAAGGTACTGTTAATTTTAACGTTCAATATCGAGAGCTAATGTACTATTAATTCTTTAGAAATTCTATGCATTCTTTATTCGTTATTTAATTTTTTTAATGCATTCTTTAATTTCAACCTTCAAGATCGAGTGCTAAGGTACTGTTAATTTTAACGTTCAAGATCGAGAGCTAATGTACTATTAATTCTTTAGAAATTCTATGCATTCTTTAATCATTCTTTAATTTTTTTAAATGCATTCTTTAATTTCAACCTTCAAGATCGAGTGCTAAGGTACTCTTAATTTTAACGTTCAAGATCGAGAGCTAACAGACTGTTAATTTTCACATTGGTCCGTATTTTATAAATCAAATACAAGATGTGAATTATGTGAACGCGAATTACGCAGGTATGGGGAGATATTCAGATTAAATTTGTCGTGAACTCGAATGATTGTGTCCGTGGACCCAGAATTCAACAAATATATTCTGCAACATGAAGGCAGGGTGGTTAAATCCAACTATCTGAGATCTTTTCAAGATCTCATCGGCAAATACGGTTTGCTTTAGGTGCACGGAGATCTGCAGAAGAAGCTCCACGGAACGGCCGTAAATTTACTGAGGTTCAAATATTTTGTCTTACTCAAAACTTTATATTTAAAACAAAAACAATTTGTGACAAAATAATTTAAGACAAAACTTTATCTTTAAGACAAAAATAGTTTGAAACAAAAACATTTTAAAACAAAATTTTATATTTAAGACAAAAGCACTTTGAGACAAAAACAAGAATTAAGACAAAAGTAATTTGAGACAAAAATATTTTAATACAATTTTTTATTTAAGACAAAAGAACTCTGAGACAAAAATATTTAAGACAAAACTTTATATTTAAGACAATGACAATTAAGACGAAACTCATTTAAGATAGTTAGCAATTAAGACAAAATCATTAGCATACGGAAGTTTGCATTGAAATATCCATGAGTGGATAGTGGACAATTATATTTTTTATTTTTAAAAATAGATATTCAAACCACATGAAAGTTGATCATGTTATGATATTTATTTCTTTTATATTATATTTTTCTTTTTTCATTAAAACCACATTCTAAAAATATAATAAAAAAATATTATTTTTTGGTTGGTCACTTGAGAGGATTTGAAGTTTGAATCTCATGTTATAACATAATATAACTTCATAACAAGGTGATTGTCAATTGAGTTACATTCCATGAACTAAAATTGTTTATATTTTTAAATATGTGCAAAAATTTAAACTAGCAATTGCTCCAGATGTTGCAAAGGAAACATTGTAAGGCATGAAATAGAGAAGAATCTTGACATATAAGAAATCATTGAATGATAAAAATTACTAAACAAAACACCATTCAAAAAAATATTCAATGAAGAAGGCTCATTAGGTACAAGGGATGAAAATTTGATTTTCAAATAGTAAATTGACATTTGACATTCACCTATGAAACATTAGATTATTCGAAAAATGTTCTGGTCACAATAACATAAATAGAATGTTGGGGGTATAGAAATGATGTAGTTGAGTGAGTTGTTGAGGAAGTATTGCCTGATGAAGGAGAAGACAGTGGTCCTTGAGGGAGACAAGTTGTCAGCTTTATGAGTAGGGGTTGTTGTTAGCTTAAATTTTGTAAGTTGCCTTTTTTTTTGGTGTGCCACAACCTTGATCTTGCTCATAATTCATCAGTTGGCTACTAATTGAATGTCTCCTCGGAGAGCTTATCTGCTAGTTTATTGAGCTCATGATAAATGTGGGTGAAGGATGACGATTCTAGCTCCTGAATGCGCGGCCAAATTTGAGACCTCAGGGATTGAAGCCGCACATTTTACATATAAAACTTGCATTAGTCTGGTCAAAAACTATTTGAGATTCCTATCTCTTGCAAACTCTTCAAATTACCACAAGCACTTTCCAAATAAAGAAAAACAAACAATGATGAAAACTCGACCTTTAAATTGGAACTAGGAGCTAGAGTATATCTTATATGAATGAATTGAAATGAATTTATATATAAAACACAGTGAAGAGTAAGAATAATCAACATATAAGGAGAAACATACTTTTTTAATGAGATCACCTGTAGATTCTCTGATTATTTGAATGGGATTTCCTTCAAAATTCCTGCAAGGTATGTTTCCGATCAGATGTACGAAAAAACACGAGACATTATAGCTACGTAACATGATCTTGCAGGAAAAATGAATTACTTCACCCTGAAAAATTTATTATGAATACCATTTTCATGTGATCTCAAGATGTGGGTAAAAGTGCATTATATAAGAAAATAAAAAATTTCATGAAATTCCCATGAAAGTGAGTGCATCAATCAATTTTAAGTTTGTTGTTCCATGTTGGTCTCTCTACTGTAGAGTTGTGGGATAGTTGTATCATGTGACTAAACTATATTCAATAAATAATCTTGCACTTACCCTGATATTTGAGGAGTAGTGCATTTTTATGTGCAACTGTATGGTCTGCAATCTCCTAATTGTGAACTATGTATAACATATCTAATTGGATGTTAGCCAAAGTTTTCCATAGGTATAACATACCCAATTTTCACCCTCTGAGGGTTGTCTTGCCCATGATCATAAACAACTTCTGATGACAACTATAATCAGGCCACTTGCAATGCTTCTTCTAGAGTTTAAAGGAAACATCTCCTTGAAGAAAAAATAAATAAATAAAACAAGAAAAAATATTTTAACAATTTAGTTAGAAAACAACTAACAACCCTCTTTAGGTAGAAAATTCCAGCCCAATTGAAAGAAGCGAGAATACTCAAGGTATTACAGAGATAAATTAGGGCATTTGTGCAACTTTTTCAAGGATGCAACACGAACTTTTTCTGTACATAATAAGAAAATATTTGCAAACGAGAAGATACCATAGTGGGAATGCACAAGAAGAAGAACCAAAGAAATAAATTTCAATAAAGGAAGCACAACCACCACTCCAAACTCACTTCTCTAAAACACATATAACCGCAATAAATCCCACTGAAGCTTACAAATTTATCAAGCCCTAATTAACTTACTAACAAATTCAACAAGCCAACATGCTACAATTTGTTGAGTCACCCCCAAATAAATTAGTAATTATTGCATGAATGTATATTTGTTTGTAATTTTATTTAAAAGGTTGAAATTCTCTCAAAAGCGTATAGAATATATCCAAGAGTTTAAAAATTGGAAACTTTGCCTACCTCCACAAGGTATCATCACACCTCGAGTGGTGACAACATACAAGTCTAAATCTTCTACCTCCAAGTCTCAATGGCACTTCAACATGTCAATAACATACTTGCAACAATGCTTAATGATTTTTGTCTATTGGCTAAAGAGATGTACATCGATCCATCCAAAAATAAACATCTCAATCAATCCAACACCATAAATTGTGCTAAATAGTTCATCATGTTATTTCAAATATTACAATATGGTCTTATATTAGCTCACATATTCCTTGAATATTTGAAAGCCAAACTGCCTTAGCAAAGTAGACCAAAAATATTTGTACTCTAAAAGACAAAAAAAGACAACAAACTAAAATAGGAACTTTAACTCTAATCCAGACACTCCATTCTTAGCAACATGATATCTAATGAAGATGATACGTGGAAAAAAGGCTTCATATATTGTCTATCACATGTCAAACTGATCTGAAATTGCGAGAACAAACTATTTCTCATACAGAGATTGACTGTAGGGGCATTCACCGGATATTTCACCTTTCTAGGAAAGGATGAATTCGGAGGCTACCTGGCCCTTCTACAGACTCTGCCTAAAGAAATAAGATGTAATCACTAAGATCTTGATCAATGAAAGTATTTGTTTTTAAGTTCAAAGTATTCATTGATCAGTTTTAATGTGTGAATAAGCAAGTATACATATTCTGCAATTGAAGTGTAGAGGTTTGAAGATAAACTAACAAGTTTTGTTTACTGTTTAAACTTGTTTGGGAAAAGCTTGCTTATAAAAATTTACTGTTTAAACTATCAGAATCTGAAAATATGCAGAAAAATTATACAGTGTGACAGAAAATAATTGTTTAAGCGGTTCACCCCTCTCTTGGGCTACCTCCGCTGGGTCCAAAAGCCTCTAATTAGGCTTTTTCTCCTTTGATTAAATGTTCGAAATGTGATTAAAACTGTATAGAAGCCTCAAATGAAAAAATACACTGCAAAAATAGATTCATAAGGCCCAAATCAGTCTAAAATGACTAAACATTCACCTCCATTGGATGAAGGTAGTCCAAAACAGCTCTCTTTCCCTTAGGCCCTGGTGGCTCCACGACCAAAAATGCTGGTAAATTCACTGTTAGAATGCCCTGATGGCTCTACAAACACTTCCAACAGCTCCAGAATGATCTCTACACCCAAAATATAAAAAAAATTGTATCAAAAGGCCTCTCCTAGCCAAAGTTATGGCCCATTTACTCCAGCTGCCAGTTGGCCAAAAAAAACTCCAGTTAAATCTGGCTGACTGCCAAATAACCCCGACAAAATATGGGCGGCCACTAAATATGGCACTCTGCCAGTCATGGGTGCTAAGGAGTAGGGCCACGGGGGTCCATAGGACCGCACCCGTCGAGCCTCATTGAACGAATGTTTGAGTTATATGCGGCGGCTGTTAAGGTTTTACAAACCAAATATTAATCAAATTCCGCTCCAAGGGTATAGGCGTATGACCATACCCCAACCATTTGTGTGCCGACGATTAAGCCTTGGGTTCTCGGGCTGTGGTTCCATGCGGAGGGGGTTGGCCCCCTTTTGGGCCCACCCAAAACAAAGTTCACATTCAAATAACGATTTCCCGCCACATTTAAACAAGAAGCACTTCATGACCCAACGGTTAAAACTGTTGGTCGATACCAGCCCGACCCTGGTTCAAATCCGTCCGAGTCCATAAAAATTTTAACACGCCAATTTTTTCACCCCCTTGGGGCCACGTGGCGGCCTACGACCAAAAACGCTGGTAAATTCTCTGTTAGAGAGCCCTGATGGCTCTGAAAACACTCCCAACAGCTCCAGAATGTCGAAGAGACCTAGAATCAAAAAAAAAAATCGTCTCAAAAGGCTTTTCCTAGCCAAAGTTATGCCACATTTACTAACTGCCAGTCTCCCCCTAAAAAAACTCAAGTTAAGTTTAGTTAGCTGGCGCTAATTTGGAAAATCCGCCTGAAATAGCGGGCGCGCTCCAGATTTGTCGGACAATTAACTGAAACATTAAATATGAGGGTTTAAAAAATTCCACGTTCACATGCATGTCGAAACCGCTGGGCCAAACGGTGGCATTAACATTTTATAACGTCCGCTCCAACACATTTTTAATTGACCATGTTTTAAAACCTTGGACCATAACTCCGCTCCAATATTTTGAAACCCACGTGCCTTAACACGTCACCACACATGTTTTAAAATCACGTGCCCCTTTAAAAACTTAATACTTGTGGGTTTTAACGAATATGGATTTTGGTTTTTAATATAAATAAATGTGTAATATTAAAAAAAATTTAATAATAAGGTTTTTTAAATATAAATAAAAAAAAAAAATATATAATAATATAATATATGATTAATTAAAATCATATAAAACATTAATAAATATATATTTTAATTTATTAATTAAACCTTAGAAGTAAAAAAATTTCAACACATAAATTTATCATTACCCATTGAACATTGGAGGTTATTGGGCGATTTCAAAGTGCAACAACTTCCTCATACGGTAACGGATTTCAGTGTCGTTTGCGGCGTTGGGATCATATCGCCGAGCTCTTTCCAGTCGATCTGTTTCAGAGCAATTTTGAGCACTTTTAGTTTTTAGCCTTTTTCCATGGCTTGGACTTGAGCTCCTGATCACACCTCCCAAATGGGAAGCTTTTGGACCCCAAAATCTCACTGAAATGCTGAGCTGAACTATAGTACAGTAAATGAGAGAATAACAACATCCTCTTCTCTTCAGCCTTCAAAAATTTCCTTGAATTTCCAACTGTTCACATGGCGAATTTTGCTGAATGATCCATGTACTTGTGCCGAATCTCAACCAAATTTTCTTGCCATACCAATCTGCCATACTGAAACCAGCAATGACACTTGCTAAAATTTGTGCCCTCTTTGCTTGCATGCCTTTCCAACTCATGGAATCTTGCACTGCTTTGCACTGACACTTCGTTCTCTGCACCAAACGACACCAAAAGCATCTTGTGCAACATATGACATCAACAACCAGTTGACAATGAAATGTGCTATACAAATGCCACACAAACTCTGTAACAAGTGTGCACACAACCGACACAAGTCGATAAACAACAAGATACATCTTGACAAACATATGTGTATGTATCATGTACAATGAACTATATACAGTTCGCTAATTACACATACAACCTCTATGTACATGTGCATCCTCAACTCTTCTTTTCAAATACCAACAAGTACATCATCCCAAAAACATGTGGGTGATCAAGAGCTGAACCAAAAGACATTGCTGCAACATAAGTGAGTATCAAACTCATCTTTTACACCTCCATGGCGAAATTTTGCAACAACAAAGAAATTCCTTCAAGTGAAACTTCTTTTACATGCAATCTTGCATCAACTTTTACGTGGAAAAAAACGCTTCATATATTGTCTATCACATGTCAAACTGAGTGAAAAAACACATGCATAGAACATATCAGAAATAGGGTTCATAGATCGACTTGTATTATATGGTTTCAAACCCTTCTTGTCTCCTTCAAGGGGGTTTCTTGAGGTCTTAAAAAAGACTTCCTTTTGCTAACCAAATGGATTGTTTCTTTCACACATGTATGGAAACGTACTTTCCAAATCATATTGTAATAGATTCATAAGGTGATATTATTGGTATTAACTACACCTTATTTGGAGACATCATTTTTATTGTAGGGATTGGTACCTTTCAATTGGATGTGGTTGGTGATGTGAAGACTACTCAACCTCTAGTAAAGATTCATACTAACTCTAACAAGCTTATGGATGCTTGTTTACAAAGGGAGATGCCTCTAAACTTAACTCATTGGATTCTTTGTTTGTTCATGCTAATTATTGTTCTCAACTTTCCTTCTCCAAGGGGTTGAGACTATTTGCTTCATTTATTTTACATGGCCCGATGAAAGAAGAAGAATGGAGATTGTCTCCACATCTTTTCCATTTCACTAAGTTACAAATAAAAAGAGTCAAATTCTATAGCCAATAGACTAATATCTTCTTGATACACCTTTAGTGAGCTATGCATAGCTCTTACCTATCACTGTAGCTCAATGAAATGACATCTAATAGCTCCAAGGCACCATTATAAATGGACTAGTTTTGAAGTTGTTGTTAAATTATCGCCTCCAAATGTTCAATTATCATGAATTTTGGGGGAGGGGGATCTTTTGGTGTATTGAACGGGGCAAGGGGACATAAGGGTAGCATGGATGGGTAGAAGTGAGAGGTTAGAGCATGGTTTACTGAGATCTATAATCCTAACATTAGAGAATGAGAAGGAGCCTTAGGGCCTTATGGCATAGGGGCCAAGGGACCTATAGGTAAGGCAATGAGAGAAATTGAAGGGGAAACCGCAATAGTTTTGACAAGGGGATTAGGGGCCACATTATCACAATCCATAAGCACTTAACCCATAACCACTAAAATACCTATACCTTTAACCCCAAAGCCACAATCCCTTAACCCCTACACCCATAACTCATAACAAATTAACCCCTTGATCCCTTAAACCCAAAGCCACTAACCCCTTAACCCCTAACCCCTAACTTAGAATCCTTTAACCCCATAAACCCTAATCCCATGTCCTCTTAAACCTTGACCCTTAACCCATAACCCCTAACCCCTAAACTCATTAACCCCTAACCCCTTAACTCGCTAACACCTAAATACCATAACCCTTAGGAACTTAACCCCTAAATCCCCTGATATGTAAGCCCTTTATGGTTAATCTTTAACCCCTAAATCCCTTAACCACTAAGCCATTGACCTCTAATCCTTAAACCCCCTAACCTATAAATCCCATAAGCCCTAACCCTTTACCCTTTACCCTTAACCCCTTTCTCCTAAACCCTTAAACCCCTTAACTCATAGAACCCCTTATCCTTTCTCCCAAACCACAGGTGCTCCAACACTAATATTCTTGGGAATATTATGCTTTTTCCTCCACATATTTTCCTTGGTGTATTGGAGTTTGAAAAATATATAGGATGCCACAAGTAATCCTAATCATAAGACTCAACTTTTCTAATGACTAGGAGGCCTTAAAAATCAAACAACATCTTAACTTATGCCTAAAATTACTAAAATTTCCTATCCCAAATATGAAATTAAAAATTCTACAAAATTATAGGGCAACAAGGAAACCAACTTCCTCTTCTATAAATCTCTAAGACCTTCTGGAGGAAAAATACAAAATTTGAAAAAAAATGTTGAAATTATGCTCTTGCATCAATAGCTACCAATGTATCCTTGTAGGCCACCCCCTTTAACAATAGTAATACCAATGTCATTTACCTAGAAAAAACTCCTTACATAATTCTCTCTTATATCCCCTTAACCCATTGCAATGATTGTCTTTTATGCCTACCTAGTTGCAAGCACATTTGGAAGCAATTTAGCATATTCATGGTTAAGGATTTTGATAAGTATGTGATTTTGTTGACATCTTGTGACTGTCCTGTATGTGAATATATAAAATCATTCTTTTTGTACCAGTTTAAGGACTGATACCATCAGGTGTGTGCGCTAACATGGTTGGAACACTAACTACATGTTGTATATATTGTAATGTAAATGAATAATCTCTTTTGGAAAAGGCTCCACTCATGATGCCATTTCGCAAATGCTTTCATTCACCAATTGTGGTCAGATTTTAAGGTACCATGTTCTCGTAAGGGTAAACCTACCTATCCATCTCTTTAAATGCACACAACACACATGTTGGCTTGATCTTGTGCTTGTTTTGGGGAAAAAGTTTTTGCATTGGATTGACCCTGATTTGACAGGTAGATTTATAAAGGTTCTGAACAGTACGCATATAAAAAATATGTCGGTTTATCCATAAATTTCCTAAGAGAAACTCCCCAACACAACAAGTAGAATACTTTTTGCAGCTAAAGAGATTAATTGTTTTTAGTTCTTTTTCAGAACTAGTACAAACTATAGACAATCCAAAATGCCTCATTTTTGGGATATCAATATAGTATCCATTTAAATAGACACAAGCATAGGTTAATAATAGATACCTAACACAATCTCAATGAAATACTGTGAGTAGATAGAGCCACGGTTATATATCTGGTTTAGTCGAAAACGGATTGATATCTTCCTCAATGTGGACTGCCAGCTTGTTTTCCACTTCTTCAATCAGGTCATGGTTTTCTTGGATGCCCTTGTGACAGTCTGAAACTACCAACTCCAATGCCATCAACTTTATCCCAGTGCCCTTCTTGTTTATGATTTCTCTCTTCCAATTTATAAACACATACAAAAAAACATTAACAGACCTCTTGCTTTAATGCAATGGATACAACGTAAATAATTCTCCATGGAAAAAAATTCCCGGGGTCCTACAATGGCTACAACATAAATACTTCTCCAATGGCTACAACATAAATGCTCCCTTGTGTTTCCTGACAGTCCCTAACACTTCCTAGCACATGTTGGCACACCCTGGCACCTGGCACATCTTGGATGCATGTCGCCCTGACACTATAGCTTGACTTAGCACTACCTATCATACCATCTTACTCCCTCCACGAGACACCTAGAACTCGCTAACACTCCTTGTCACACACTCTTATTCATTCATTTATGAATTTTGACCTAGTGCTCTGTTATTTTTTCCTGGCACTCCCTAACACTCCTTAGCACACATTGGCACACCTTGGCACTTGGAACATCTTTGTATTCTTCCCTAGCACTCTAACATGCCTTGTCACTTCCTGGAATACCATGTCACTCCCTTCTTAGCACACCTGGAACTAGATGATACTTCATTTCCATGCATTTGAAACTAGTGCTCCCTTGTGTTTCCTTGACACTTGGCCCTCACACCCCCTAGCACGTGTTTATGGCACACCCTGGCACCTGACACATCTTGGAATGCCTATCATTCCTTGGAACTGCCTAGCATGTCTTAGTACTTCTATGCATTCCCTGCCACACCTTGGTATTCCTTATCTCTCATGCTGTCATAGATAGCCTTACTTTTTTTGCAACTTGGGAACCCAACCAAGTCATTGGAAAATCAATGTTGTGCCCAACCCAGAGTTTCCCTTTGTCTGAAACTAATTTTTTCCAACCCTTTATGTAACCTTAGGCTTACCTCCTACAAGTATTATTTTTTCCTTCTCCTAACACACTTTATCCTTGAGACACTTGGAATTCGTTGACACTACTTGGCACACACACTTATTCATTCATTTCCATGCATTTTGACCTAGTTCTCCCTTGCGATGTCCTGGCACTCCCTAATACTCCTCAACATTCATTGACACTTTCTGTCATGTGTTAGCATCCCTTTTCAATCCTTGGCATGCACCGACACTCCTTATTTCTCATGCCCTCACAATTACCCTTACTTTTTTTGGGACTTGGGAACCCAACCAAGTCTTTCCTTGACTATAACAACTTGACCAACTTACAGTTACTACAACTAGATTTTGCCTTGTTCACCTAAGAAATGACTATAATCCCTAACCCAATTAACCCCCTAAACCCCTAACCCATTTAACCCCCTAAACCCTTAACCCCTAACCACTTAAACCCTAAGTCCCAACCCCTAACCCATTTAACCCCCTAAACCCCTAAAACCCTAACCCATTTAACCCCAAAACCCTAACCCCTAAAATCCTTAACTGCTAAATCCCCTAACCCCCTAAACCTCTAAACGCCTAACCCATTTAACCCCCTAAACCTCTAAACCCTTAACCCCTTAACCCCTAACCCCTAACCCCTAAAATCCTTAACTGCTAAATCCCCCAACCCCCTAAACCTCTAAAACCCTAAACTTATTTAGCCCATAAACCCTAAACCTATAACCCTTAACCCCTAACCCCTTAAACCCTAATTCCCAACCCCTAACCCATTTAACCCCCTAAAACCCTAAAACCCTAAACCTCTAAACCCCTAAACCCCTAAACCACTAACACTTAAACCCATAACCCCTTAACCCATAAACCCCTAAACCGTTAACGCTTAACCCATAACCCATTACTCCCTCACCCCTAACACCTATAATCCTTAACTGCTAAATCCTCTAAGCCCTAAGCCCTTGGAGAGGGTGTGCTCAAGGAGGATCTTTCTAGGAAATGTTTGTATTTCATCCATGCAAACAACAACCTAAACCATGGCAGATGATCACTTCATAATAAATCCATACTTGTTTGACATATCGGGCTAAGAATTTTACTCGTTGCCTCTCAATCAACTAGTTAAGCTATGTATGCTTGTAATTGTAAATGGATCTTCCAACTAGCATAAGCTTTACTTTTAATTTATTAAATCGATTATAGGAAAACACCTTATTATGGAAGCATCTTTGGTTTAAATCTCTACCCCTCTAACACCCCTTCAACCCACCAACAATATGTTGGTGACACTCTTCTTATGGGCTCTCCCTCAGTCAAAGAAGCCCTTTCCTTCCAGAATATTCTTGTTTATTTTTCCCAGGCCTTTGGCACCTCCATCAATAAAGCCAAATCAAAACTCTTCTTCCTCAATACCTCCTAGACCATTCAATTCAACATAGCTCACATTATAGGCTTTCAGCTCAACTCCTTCCCTTCCAAGTACCTCAGAGTTCCCTTGAGTGATAAACCCCCGGCCAAAGCCAACTGGGAATCTATGGTCACCAAATTGAAA
This sequence comes from Pinus albicaulis, assembly GCA_034641835.2. NCBI lineage: Eukaryota > Viridiplantae > Streptophyta > Pinopsida > Pinales > Pinaceae > Pinus > Pinus albicaulis. The sequence goes on from CM076583.1 coordinate 1,174,164,171, forward strand.
ACAAAAAAGATTTCCAGTTGGACTTTCAGGTCCTTAAATCTCCCGGGAAGATTAGTCTTGGTCCGCTAAATCATGCAAGCCATTCCTCAATAACAGTACTCGATCATTACTTCTCCCAAATCTATTTCAAACCAAATCAAAACAATTCAAAGATACTTCTTATGGAAAGATAAAGAGAATAAGGGAAAATGGGCCGTAGTAGCACGGGGAAAATTTTGAAGACCTAAAAAAGATGGGGGGCTTGGTCTTAGAGAACCAGACTTGTTGCGAAAATTTTTGGGAGCCAAAACCTGGTGGAGATGGATCACTAGCCCCAACACCTATTAGGTAGCACTCTGTAAGGAAAAATATGCCCCATATTACAACCTGAAGTCTCTAATCAGGCTCTCTAGCAACCTCAAAGGTTCCTCGGTCTGGAACCAAGCTTGGGAGAACAAAGGAATGGTCCAAAACCATTGCTTTTAGGAAGTTCGAAATGGCGGGACAACATTGTTTTGGGATGATGCATGGGAGAAATTCCCTCATCTCAATCAAGACCAATTCCCAAAAATCCAAACTCATATGGATAGCCACAAAAAAAGGCTTGTCAAAGATTTCAGGAAAAACAAAGAAAACACTGAATGGAGGGAATTACTAGAGGCCCCGGAATGGGTCCAACAAAATCACTCTCAGGATTGGACTAACCTAGCTGATGAGCTAAGGAAAAGGCAGATTCAAAGGGACGATGAGCTGGACAAGCTAAGATGGGGCTATAATGCAGCTGGCCACTTCAACATAAAATAACCCTATGGCCTCTTATCTAACTCCACTCACATCCCCACAAACGACAAATGGAACACTCTCTGGAAGCGTAATCATTGGCCCAAAATCTCGCTCTTTCTTTGGTCTATCATGTACAAAATCCCCGCATATTCTTCTCTCCAAGCTCTTTCCAATTATTAAATCCCCCTATTTGAACAAATGTTTGGTATTCTCTTGACAACTTTGAAACCTTTTGAACTCTTTTACTTATGCCTCTTTGTTTTCATCACAGAGGAGAGATCCTGCAAGTAAATAAACAACGATGTTGGCCTCAAGATCCACTTCTGTATTATTTTTCTGAAGGACATGAAAGAATTGAAGTGTGTCAAAAGATGCAGTCAGCTTATTAATACAATCGAAAATTCGTTGCAAGCGGATATCTTTGGGGACCGGTTTTGTCACAATCAGGCCAATGAGGTTTTGTGAGTCTCCAATAACGCGGGCCTCCTTGATTCCATGTTTTTGCAGTTGTTTCAAGCCTTGGAGAAGAGCCATGGCTTCCTCTTGATTGTTCGAGGTGAGCCCCAAACCCCAAGAAAAGTGGGAAATGATTTGGTTTGAAGGGTAGCGTATAATTCCTCTGCCTCCGACCTTCCCTGGATTCCCCTTTCCTGTGTCGTCAAAAAACATAGTGTGAATATCTGTGCTAATTCTCCATTTGTCGAAGTCCTCATCCTCCAACTTGATTTTACATTCTTCTTTTTCTTTTTCATTTCCTTATCCTCCTTAGTGTTGGATTCGAACAGAAAAAACCCCTGCCCAAGGAAGTATGAGGTAACGTTGTTCGAAATAAGGGGCTTCCAGTTTCGAGTGATCCAAGCCTTCGTAGTTTTTGGTGAGGGCCATAAGCCCATGAACTGTCCGACCAGAGCGGGGTCCGCAAGGGTAAGGGCCACTTTCATTGGACCCTCGGGCGGGAGAGTCACTGAGGGAATCTCATCCAGTTGCTCGAAAAATTTGGAGGCGAGCTGCTTCTTCTTCTTATGTTGGGAAGTGATAAAAAGATTGAACGCCCCAACCTCATGAGGAGGAGGAGGAGGAGGAGGTAGAGGCAGAGGAGGGTCCTGAGATTCTGCCATTGGGTCGAGCCCTAGCTAGGCGAGCACCCCACGCAGAACCAGAAACACTATGCGCGGCGAAGGATAGAGAGCGATTGATTGATTATTTAAATAATTTCTTATTATCATTTATTATGCTTCTACATACACTCATGGATTTGAGACACCGATATTGTTCTTCCTTTTGAGTTGTGAGGACAAATTGATTCATTTCCAAGCCTTGTATTGCCATGAAGAATGGTATTTTTTATTTTTCATTCTATTCATATATCTCCACTAACATCTTTTTCCCTCTTTATTATTGGAGCCACAAAATTTGCTTAGAGTAACTCTTTAAAGTAAGGTTTACATGTTCCAATATTTGTTTCTAAACAAAAAAGAGTGAGCCAACTACTTCTTTAATTTCAAATATGATCAAGTTCTCTAGCCTCTTTGAGAACTAGAAAGGATTACATCTGAAGTGGAGGGGGGTCTTGGGTTTCAATTTAGCTTTAATATTAGGTCAATGGGTTTGTAATCCAAAAGGGAAGAGGAGATGGTAGAAGAAAATATTTTTCCATTATTCATGAGTGAGAGCTAGACCAAAAAATGATCCAACTATTCTACTTTAAAATCTCATTTTTCCCTAACATTTATATCTTAGTTGATTCCTAATAAAAACTAAACTTCCAATTTTTTTTTCACTCCAAAAAATTCATCACACATTATGGCACCAACACACTTGCTACAACCTTCTAATTTTTTTCACTACAAAAAATTAATTTACACGCTATGGCGCCAACGCACTTTCTGCAATTGAAATTAAATGGCTTAGGAAGATATGTAACTAGGAAAATAACGATTTAGATATTGAATGGAATTCCATAATCTTCAGCTTTTAGAATTGAGGGGACGATATTTGAATGAAACCCTTCTTCATAGAGCTCCGTCAAGTACCCAACATGGGCATGTGTTATTACTGGCTCTGTCAAGTACCACAACATGGGATCCTTCCAACCCAGATAGTCCAATACTCCACATGGTATGCCAAAACAATTATAGACACATCCATATCCAGCTCTCATGATGAATCCCCCTGTATAGGTAAATTGTTGTCCCCTCATTTAGACTCTGGCTAGTATAGGTTTGGGCACAATGCTTTTTCCTTCTTTTTTTTGTTCATGTGACTCCCTGGGGGGTGGGGCGTCATTTGGTTCTTATGTATGGCTCCCAATTTTGAGTTTCAAGAATGGTGGAACAAGGAGAAGGAGATCCACAGGGGAACTTCTGTGGTAGTGAAAATGGAGAATCCAAATTGGTCCATGGTGGAATTGCAAAGCCCTGAAGGCGATTTCCAGCAGTCAGATAAGCAAGGCCGGGGAAAAAATGCCAGACATCTTACCGAGGTATGGCTGCTAAAATCCCATCGCGCCGCGAGCTGTGTCGCATGGCTTGCGCAGAGGCTATGGAGCCTTCTCTCCATTATAAAAATAAGAGTCAGTTTGGGAAAGAATCAAAATCATGTGACAAATGAGGACAAGCCAGGGAAAAGTAAACTGTACAGAGTCATTAGAGGGTTTCTCTTATTTTCCATCTTGATGCTATGGTTTGAGATTGCGGCTTATATGAAATTTTGGCACTTTAGCCGCCCTCATTTCAACTTTTCTCCAATGCTGGACTTGCAGGGCATTTTGCATTCCATTTATTAAGAATGGGTATTTGTCAGGGCCACTTATCTCGCCCCTCCTCTTCAGGCATTGGCCAACATCTGCATTGTGTTGTTCCTTATCCAGTCGGCAGATAGACTGGTGTTGGCGATGGGATGCCTATGGATCCACATCAAGAAGATTAAGCCGGTGCCCCAATTTGAATTCCCAAGTTCAGTAGTGGATTTGGAGAAAGGTGCATCAGCAGAGTATCTGATGGTTCTGGTTCAGATTCCCATGTGTAACAAGATGGAGGTAAGCGTAAGCCTAAGCTCTTGTACTACAATGTGGGTTCCTTTAGTCTCCTCAACCTACATTATGCAACAATGCACGTGTTTTGTTCTTTATTTTAGAAGAGAGGCTACATAACAATCATTTGTAGAGCATATATTTATAAAAATATGAAGCTTCTTTTGTCCTACCTTTATCACACAACCCTTGAATGATGTAGTTAAAGGTATATGGATTTTAGCTGCATACTTACAAAAAAAATTTTCAAAAAGGACTAACAACTTCTTTGATTTCTAAAGCTATGGAGTAGCTTTCATAGGTAAATTCAATGTGATAATATTGGGAAAAAAAGTAGCAACTTTCATCTGCTTGTACAAAGACCGAACACTACTCACCAAGAAGTTGAGGAATCACTATTCCAGGACTTCCATGGCATCTTGAAATTATAGCACAATCAAAGGAGACTGTTTGGGGGTCCCTGTAGGAATGGTGATCTAGTCTTGAAAAATTTCCTCATGAATAGTAGTTATGGCTTGCTTGTATGGATAATAGATGAAAGTAGAGAGGGAGCTACCTGATTCTTGGTAATGCATTAAAAATTCTAGTTCTCACAAATAGGACATCTACATAGGATATTCTCCTTTGAACTTGTGTTTTCCAAGTGTTATAGCTGGAAAGTCCCATCAAGGCATCTAATTTGGTGATTGGTTTCAACCCAAATTGAGTGAGAGCCTACTCAAAAATTTCCAAAAGGGATCTTGAAGGTTTGCAACAAGTTTTTCCGTGTATATTTAGGTTTCACATTCAACTCCTTTATTTGCATGAAGTGCTCAAATAGAAATCCATCTTGGGTATAAGACACTCAGGGGATGTGATTCAACTGACCTGGATGTATTTCCTGTAGATCCTATCCAATCACCTTGTTCATATCATACTTAGATAGTAGGAATTGATTTGGAACATCTAAAAAGTACTTGAAAGAGGGGATGACTGAGGAGAAGCCCACCCACTAAAGAGCATGGAAGTATAGTTACTAGGATTGTAGTCAAACTTGTGAGCTATTGAGTTTGACTCTAATAAGATCCTAAATGATTTTTTCATCATATTCTTGAGTCAAACTCAGTTTTACCAAGTTTGATCAAGTTAGACTTACTCCATTTGACCTCTATTGGGCATGTGTCAAATTATATTTATAACTTTATATATTGTAATTGTGAGTATTTCCCAAGTTTTTGTCGAATCCATTTGGCAAAGATGTTTAAATCCATGGTCACCTAGTGAACTTGAGCCTCCATTTGTGAACACAAATTATACATGACAACCATTTCATCAGTCCAAGGAAAAATTTGGTAAATATCTCAACTCCTCATTTTGCAGACATAAATTATACATGATTTCCTCGTTATTAGCTCAAGAAAAATTTGATCAATATCTCAACTCTTGAATTTAATATTGTTACAATATTTCCAATGACTAAAATAATTTTCTACACTTAATAGTGCATATTCTTTTATTTCCCAACAATGTGGCCTTTCAAGTAAGTGGACCTAGTGAAAAGTGACCATAGAGATCCATAGCTCAATTCCAAGCCACTTTTTAGCTTTTTCCTTCCTAGAAAATAAAAAAAGATATTAGTTACAACCTGGCCATAGAAAGCACACGTGAAAAGGCTATTAATAGATATCACATGTGTTGGGCAAGAGAAAGGCTACCATGCAACAAAGACCATACAAAAATGACCTTTGGCTCTAGAGGGACATTCCAGATTTTGTTCAAGGCTTGTATAAGCAAGTATAAATTCTATAAAGTCCCAAAACTTCATTTATAATTGTATTTTTGCATCTAAAGTTGGTTTCTAATTGAACCTTTTTGTACCCATCAATTCCTGACAAAGGATTTTTTTACTATTTCACACCCTATACTTATACCAATTATGGAGAGGATTGATACTGATCTTGGAAGAGACAGTATTGGAAATAATATTTTTGTCATTTTTCAAAAGTAAACTTAACAGAATGTTTTAGGTGAAATTTTTCCTTAAGTTATGGCCTTTCAATTTAATTTTTTCTCTCAGGGGATAAATGTCCTTTAGCATTCTATTTATCCTTTTGAGAAAAAGGCAGGCTGATGAACTGCAAGTTCTTTTCCAGTGGTTTGTTGTCATATTGCAATTCTTAATAATCTGGTACAAATGAGTTTTCTATTTTAAATGGGGCTGGGATAAGCCCCCCATCTAGCGAGGGATGATTATGGTCCTTAGGGGTGAGCCCATCTTGATCATTAGTTGGTTCAGGATTTGGAATGACTAGTCCATAGGCCATAACAATCATTTCCTTGCTTAGATTCTTCTTAAGGTTTCTTTGACTAGATATTTCAAAAGGAAGATGTGGATATTTATCACTCTGGCATGGTGGAGGCCTGTTGTACAAACACTATTTTCATCCTTGTATATCCTGTTTGGGATGAGTTGAATTGTTGGAGAGTTGACAAGCAACTCTCTGCTCATGGTGCAAGAGGAAGTCCATAAATCTTGCAAGGGGCCATAAATCTTTTGCTAGAGAATTTTTGGGTGCCAACAAACTTCATGATGCATCTGCTAATTACTATGAAAGCAATCCTAACCTTGTTAAAGATGGAGTACAACTCTTTAAAAATAGGCTAATTTTCTATTCTTGTTCCATGTTGTATAGTTGGCCATTACCCAAATGTTATGTAGCAATACATCATGGAAACAATGGAACAACTGCAACAACATTACATGCTGGAGTACCCTAGAGTGACAGTGGAACAACTGCAGCATCATCACATGCTAGAGTACCCAAGATAATTTTTCCTTTCATACTAGACCAATTTTATTGGGTTGAATGTATGAATTGGATAGGGGTTGCACCACCACCATTAAAGAAGCAACATCTTATCCCAGATAAAAATTAAGATAGTACTATGGAAGCTGCATATCCCCTTTTGACTCAATCCATATGGCTATGGTTGCTGAAATGAAAGATCGTGTAGTTGATATTGAAAAAATAATTTTTTTTGAGGGTGGTGTTGATAATGCTATAAATATTCTTTTAGATAAGGTCTACATTTTAGGAAATAGGATGTTTTGAAAATTCAAGGTTAGGAATTAAAGTCATACCAAATATGTTAGTGATATTTGGTCCTGGTATGATACTCTAAAGATTTGTTAGGATCTCAGCATCATGCAGGGTCATGATTTTTCCTTATGGAGCCACTTTTTCATGTGAGCACTTTCTAAGCATGGTTGTTTGTAGCTCTGCAATGCATTGTGCTTTTGGAGTCGGGATTTGGTAGCTATATGCATGGGAGTCTTTGGAAGATGAGTCTAGAAGGATTGATGATTGTTAAATTTTTACTATGCTAATATATCTTGGTTTGGTTAGGCTTGGGGGGAAGTCAAAGTATCTTTGTTTGGATGGACTTAGGGGTAAGTGAGAGCGCCATGAAAGAATCAATTTTGTTACTAGAAAGTGCTTAACTTCTCAATAAACTTGAAGACAAGTGATATTATCATGGATTTGTTGTACTTGGGAGCCAAGTGAGAGTTGTCATGAAAGGATCAGATTTTTTATTGGTGTTTACCTTCTCAGCTAAAGTAAAGACCAATAAGAAATGTGAGCTCATTTGGTGTTTACTTTCTCAACTTGTATGCTTGGGCCAAAAAAATGTATCTAAATTACTGCCTCAGTTTCATATCAACTGATACTACTTATGTCCCTTTTGATAAGAATATATCTTCTGAAAATTTAGTTATTGTTATAAATTACAATCGGTGAACAGGGTTTCATAGCTAAATAGTAAAAACTATGATTTTGAAATGTTAAGTAATTGGGGACTATTTAAATGTATTAATAAAATATGACACTTGGTGCAAAACACAACCCAAAATAAAAAAACATTCAGATTTCCTTTCCCATCCATGAGTAGGATTTGAGGTTTCTCACCAAAATGAAGCCAATTTTACACCAAATTTCATCTTAGCACAAAACATTAACTAAACTCTTCGAAGATCATATGGAGTCCATATATAAAGATTAATTTTCATAAATTGGATTGTTTCCATCCTTGAGAGTTTTAACCATATAATACATTTGTATATTAATCTTTGATCTATTTGTGTTAGTGATTATTTAAACTGTTTGACTTCTGTAAACATGCCTTGTTTTGCAGAATACCAATAAATCAAAAATCCATGCATTTTTTGGACACAACCTTTACATATATGATATATGCAATAGCCCTTAGGGAAGAAGATTCATTCTAATCTTAGAAACCTCGACCATATAAGCATTATATTTAATGTCCACTATACATGATCTATCATTGATCCACCTAGTGCATGTAATCTGTCACTATTTTACCTACTCAAAACCAAGGACTGCATCTATTAGTTTCTAGGACCAACTTCCTTAGCTGTGGTTTTGTATTTCTGTATCTCTAATTGGTTTCATATTTTCCAAAATAGGTGTTATAACTTGGATATCATCTCTATTCATTCAGTGCCACCATTTCCGTCATTTTCATATGTGTAAAGATTATTTTAAACAGTCGATTATTTCCAAACTTAGACAACCAAGTTTCATGGCTCACTAGAGAGAGATTCTATGAAGATTGAATATTTACTTAATTTGTGATAATTTTATATCCAGTTTATAAAACCCCAAGCATGGAAATTTATGGATAGCCTTTTGATATATGAAATGCTTAATGAAAAAACAACCTAACAAGTTTAGGTTTGGAACTAGTGCTAATGGTGGGGAACAAGAAGTTTCACGCCATTTCAAGGAGGTAAGTATTATGCTAATTCTCATAAATGTACAATTGGGATGGTAACTTGCATTAGAAAGGGCTTGAATCATATCCATACTCACATTGAGGTCAAATGGGTACATAGTTGATGTGATGCAGTATTCTATGCATAAAATGTTCATGCTAACAACTTGCAAGGGATGTGTAGTGTATTGTGTTTTTTCTGCTATTAATGTTGATCCTATTATGGACAAGTTTAAACTGTTTAGCTTCCCCTGTCTTATGGAAAACTGATATGATATCTATTGTATGAGTATGTTATTGATGCAAGTATTTCACACAGGAAGTAAGGCCTCTATCACATTCCATTATTGGAAATGTGAGATCGAGGAAGAACAGTGAATACGATACATAAAAAACACCCAAGAGAACGATCCAATGTGTCAAGGGAACCCAATATTTAGACAAATACCCTATATGTGTCCTCCTTGCTACTTGATCTAGCATAGGTTTATTTTTACCCATCTACTTCCATAATTCCAGGAAACTTACTATTTTATACTTAATGACACTAGTGATACAGAATCTCAATATTAGTAGATGTAGAAAATCAATAGAAAATTTATAGGCGCATTATTTCTGCTTATATTGTATTGAAAATTTTTTATCTGCTAATAAGGGGCATACTAATAACTAGAAAACAAATATGGGTTCATCTAGGAGAATCAAATATGGGCCATTAAAAACTCATACCCTATGCACACCCTTTTTCTTTCACCCCCAAAGATACCTCGAAGGAATGGACCTCCAATCCTGGTATTTCTACACCTGAATTCATTTCGTTTTAAAAAAAGAGAATGTTTCACTCTATATTTATATAGCATAGATCCCCTTAGATCCATTTTAACCTACCTGAATATATTAAATATCAACATGGATAAAAGAGTATTTATCTTAAAATATTTATCTTGCAAATTTTAAGAATATTTTTGAAATTCAACAGATCCCAGATAAAAATGAAGATAGTACTATATTCAGATTTGATATTCTTTTTGGGACTGAGTTATCACATGTGGACTCGTGAGATGCAGAAACTTATATATTTTCTTTCATTTATCGAAACTCTACATTTTCTTCATGTTATTTGCTTATATGTGACATCTCAAAGACTTGATTTGTACCCAGCCTAGGAATTCAGCACGAATTAAATATAATGTTACTAGGTTTTCAAATGGAAACTTGTGAATCTTCTTGTCTAGTTGTGTTACTACAAATTGCATAGGTTGTTGACTTAAATAATTCATTTTCTTTTTTCTAGAGCAATGAGGTTTTGGAAGATCTATTTCAAGATTAGATGGCATCAATATCGGTATGGGACTCATAAAATGTTGAGATATTCTGCATGTTTCTTGACCACCTGTCACTCATATGTATCCCCGTGCTCCCCCGGCCTTTCCTCCAGTCTTCCATGTGCATTTTCTGCGTTACCTAGATTCAGAGCACTCCTATATAAACCTCTTATTCCCTCCACTAATCCATATTCCCTTTACTTTCTGATAATACCAGATCATTCTCACACCCTTCTCTTTGGATCAAATCAAGAGTACTCAATAAATATTTCCATACTTTTCCTGTTGCGTTATCTGCTAATTCCACAGCCATGACTGGGCCCTCATCAAAACAATATTCCTTGGTGCATGACCTACCAGTCAAGGTAACTTGTAGTTTAATTTTAGTTTGATTCTTTGACATGCTTTCTCTGATATTGTTATTCTCTACACCCATTTGCATATGAGATTCTGAAAGGACACTATTAAATTGTATGTGGGACATTAGGGGTAATGATTTGGATCTGGGCATCTACAAAGGCAAGGTTCTACTCATTGTCAATGTTACCTCTCAATGGTAATATTCTCCAACCTACAATAGAAATATTTTTTTTTTTCAATTAGCTCTCCAACCTTGCTAGTTTGATCAGGGTTGCTAGCTCTCCAACCTACAATAGAAATATATATATATATTTTTAAAGAAATGTGTGAGGTTGAGATATTTCTAAAATCTAGTTATACATAGAACCAACTCTTGAGCGTTGGTAAGTATGCTAACCCTACTAAAATTTTACAGAGTGCTCTAACTTCTAAATTTGATTGGCAAGATATAGAGCTATAGACTGTTTTGTTGTGTTGCAGGAGAGATTCTTCATATCACAAGTCTCTGGGCACAAACACACCCACTAAGAACCATGCACCTATTATATAGTGCACGTATCATAAACACTATAAACACTATAAATTTACTTTCACAGTTACATTTTAAAAATAGCCAAGAGAACATTTTAAAAACATATACATTATATATAAATTCACGTTAAAAGTTAAATTTTTACAGGCATTATGCACAAAAATATCAATAAATTTAGTAGCTATGACGATATTCCACTAAGAATAGTCTCTGCATACTAATGCATTGGAAATTTAAAATGAATGTGATCTGAAAATTTTTAAGCATCCTTCTCTGTAGGTTCACCATGGCTCAAAATTCTTCTTATTGTCTTTTGGCATGTTCTTGAGATTTCACAATTTTTTGTACCTTTATACACGGGACCCACCAAATAACACCAATAATCCATGGATGTAAATTGATCATGTTCTCACAACGATACCTTTTGCCCCATGCCTCCCACTTCTCAATAAGCTTTGGGAAATCATGAGTGTTATGCCTAGTCTCTTAGTAGTGGCCATACTAAGGCTAATGTGGTTGTAGATAGCTGCACGCAATGTGCCCCACCACATTATATTTGTATCACCATGCCAGAGGATTGTTTTAATCACTCCTCATGCTTAGTTATCTTTCTTTTTCTTCTGCCCTTCCCATCCTGAAACATGCAAATCTGAGTTTTTCATAAAACTATGTTTCTGATAATGAAGAATCATACATAGCCACAATTATTCACACAACTTCCAATTAGTAAAGAATCATCCAGAGGCACAATTCTTCACACAACTTCCAGTTAGGAAAGAATCATACTAAGCCACAATTCTTCACACAACTTCCAATTATTAGCAATTAGTCTAAAATTGACTCAAAATTCCACACTTGAAAGACTCCTTGATCGCTCCATGAGAGCTATTCAACAACTACCTATATGCCCCCCCTACTTAAGACACTTCTATACTAGTGCTTCTCCAAAAGCGGCGAATTGAACTTATTTTCTCCCTTTTTCGAGATTGATAAACCCTTAACAAATTTATCACTTTCTTTCTTCACTAACTTGAGTGAGAGACTTCTTCTTTAGTCAAAGTGACTCCTTCACTAGGCGAAGCCAAGCATAGTCAAGTTTCACTTTTTCTTCACTAGGCGTAGCGAGTTCTTCTTTAGGTGCAACAACTCCTTCATTAGGTAGATCCACACTTAGCCGATTTACACTTTTTCTTCATTGGGAATGGTAATTTCTTCTTTAGGTGGAGTGATTCCTTCATTAGGTGAAACCAACCTTAGCTAATTTTCACTTTTTCTTCACTGGAAAAAGTGAATTCTTCTCAATGCCATTAGGTGGAGCCACACTTTGTCGATTTGCATGTTTCTTGCGTTGTGTATAGAAATTTTGTAGGTAGAGCGGCTCCTTCATTAGGCATAGCCACCCTTCGCGGATTTTCACTTTGTCTTCACAAGACAGAGTGAGTTCTTTGGGTGAAATGAATCCATTACACAGAGCCGCACTTAGAAAATTTTCACGTTTATTTCACTGGGTAGAATAAATTCTTCTTTAGGCAGAACAACTCTATGATTTTCATTTTTTCTTCATGAAGTAGAGTGGCTTCTTCTTTAGGTAGAGAAGACCCTTAAAAAATTCCTCACTTTTACTTCACACTTGAAAGATGGCATCACAACTCTATGCCATGTAAGCAAATACAATATTTATACTAGATAGAGTGCTACATTAACATTTTTTCCCTTTCTCTAAACAGAGAGAGTTGGTGAAAATTTGTCAATTTTTATTTATGCTTCTTATTCACCTTGCCTGCTTCATTTCCTTGACAAGACAAAGGGACACAACCCTTTTCTACCCTATAAACTTATCCATGAATCCACCCTTGGTGGGATTCGACCTAAATTTAGACTCTACAGAGGTTTTTTTTCCCCTCAGTTTGAATGAGGGTTAACTCAAGTGTTGAAGATGATGCTATGCCAAAAGAATTGCAGTTACAAGATTCCCAGATGTAGATTTGAAGAAAATTTTTTATCATGTTCTGGTCATTTGTAAAATTGTTGCATTGCTCAAGGTTGTATGCTTTTCATATGTGTGGTATCTTGAATTTCTCTGCCCATATATTTTCTTTTGTTGCAGGCCACACCTAGAGCATGTTGTGCACAGATTATAATGCAAAGCTAATAGTGAGCAGGTCGAAAAGAAAAATTCATATCCTTCTTTTCCAGCTTGAATGGTCAAAAGAATTTCCAGTTGCATAATCTCCATATATCAGTCCATATGAGTATGCAGGTCTAGCAAAGGATTTGCCATCAGATTTTGACATTCATGCCATATACTTATTTAGTTCAGGCACAGAATTTGGGCATGTATCACTCTTGCAACTCATCTCCTTTTTCTTATTTCAAATGTGTTGAATCCTGTTGTGTTTCAAAACTTGGGCATTAGGGTTTATTTTGAGAGTTTCTCATGTTTTTAAATGGACCCTTCTAATGATTTTCTAATCGAACTCTTTGCAGGATTCCAAGTATGCTATTCGTTGGGAGGAGGCACAAGATCAACTATGGGAACTCTTCTAAATTCCAAGATCAGAGAAGGATACCTAGATAGGATGATGCTCACATTCTCGGTTTTTCCATCAATTGGTGGAGAATGCAGATGAATGTATGGTTTTGGACAATGAAGCCCTTTATGACATCTTTTTTAGAGCTTCAAAATTGACTACTCCAAGCTATAAGTATTCTTACCATCTAACCTCATGATTCAGATCCATCATTTTGATGAGAGAAGTATGTGCAATAGACATAAGGGCACATGACTTTCCTAGGAGGCATAGCTTGTTATGAATGTGCATAGATTCAGAGGCAGCTAGAGAAGCAAAAAGTAAAGCAAACTAAGTGTTCTTTTTTTCAGCATATCCAACAATAGTCTATCTAGTAGCAAAGAAAGAAGCTAGGTCTCCATGCACAAGGTTTGAATTAAATAAAAATCACAAGGGATTTACAGCACAATTGCCATGCAATTATATTTGAATCCATGCTCATATTGTTGGTCTGAATCGCTGCTCATCTTTTGATGATTCACTTTTCCTATAATATTTTAAATCTAGAGAGAATCTATTATACTATATTTACTAGTGCATACCCTCATAAACCAAGGCCTGAGATGCACCTAGAGGTTGCTTAGGTGAGGATAAATATCTTGAGTTTACATAAGTGATCTTGGTACTTGAGATTTTTCAACCTGTAGGTACATATTAGACTGGAGTTTAGAGGATCAGTGATGGTGTTCATATTCAATGCACACAATGCACAGGTTTCTCAGTTGAGGATAAATATCTCGATTTTACACAAGTGATGATTGGTTCTTGAGATTTTTCAACCTATAGGCACATATGAGACTGGAGTTGTACCTATATTAGACTAGAGTTTAAAGGGTCTGTGATGGTGTTCATATTCAAACCACCGTTTGGGTTCGATGCACAATTAAACACATCACTTTACATACAAAGAGTTTATGGATCACCCCTACCCCACCTCACCAAGGCTGTAAAATGCATGCATTTCAAGTTTGATGAATAAACCTACTCTTTGAGTAGTTAAGAAATAAAACACTTGATGATGAATAATTTGACTATTAAATTTCAAGCCTGATGATTCATTAATTGAATATTTTGATAACCCTTCGGAATTTTCTATGTTAAAGGAAAATTTCGATGCAAAAACAGAGTATGACATGATCTAGAATTATAAAATTCTGCAAGAAGTGTTTACTAAATTGAAGATAGACAAGGTAAGGGATATTGTTGTAACTACTATTTCCATACCCACGTTATGCAGGCTTGTTTTTTATTATACATTAGAAGCACAAGATATCTGATAAAATCATAAAACCTATTCCATCCAAGAAAAATGGTTTGTGATCGAGTTGAAAGTTGAAACAGAATAGAGCTCCATTGTATGTACTTTGAGGTAATCCAAATTTTAATATTTTGTGGTTGTGTAAATTCTTCAGCTTGACAATTTTAGTAGTCATAAATTACGTTCCACCTCCAATATTACACAGTTTGATCACAATTTGATAACAATGAGCTATGTACTCAGTTGTAAGCCAAGACACAAAACCAGTTATGTACTCGGGTAGGGACTTGTTGCTCCGCAACCCCTGTTGTTAATCTATAAAACTCTCACATAGATTCTTCTACAATAAAAGGAGCTATGAGGATCCAGGAGGATGTTGCCTTTGCTTGGCTTTTCTCCTGTCCCATCATTCAAGGAGCTCTAGCATCTCACGGGCCATGCAATTATTGAAAAAAATGAAATATGAAGGCAAGAACATAAAATTCAAGGAAAATTAAAAAACAAAAAACATTAAAATGGCTATGTAAAGAGAGCTACACGACATATTTACGATACATGAATCCTTCATACCAATGTTCCTCTGGTTAAGATACAATTGATTCAAAAGCAATCAAGATGTATGACAACGATGATGGTTTTCAGTGGCACAAGCACTGTTTCTGATCTAGTTAATTTTCTTTGTATGGTTAGATTAATTTGTTTGTATATTATTGTTTATTATTAGCTTTTTGTGCAAGTCAAGCTACAAGGGTGTCACACTGAGCTAACTCCATTGAGTTATTTTTTTATTAAGTTAAAAATAAGGGCTTGCATGATTATATATTTTACAAGGATTATGCCATTATGTGTTGAACGTTTTTTAAAAATCAATGCCTATTATACAATTTCAAGGACTGCCATAACTCCTCACATAATTCTTTAAAGAGTGCTAGCTCAATGGAAAAGCACCTGCCATGCGGGAGGTTGGTGGTTCGATTCCACTGTACCCTAATATGAATTATTCAATGATATTGTAGATTTTTTTAATTAAATAATTTTATATTGATTCATTTTAATGGTGAGATATTTTTTTGGATTCATTGTTTTATATTGTCTCTAAAGAGACAATAGATAGGATTAAAGACATTGTCTCCATAAAGACAATATGTCTTTAATTCCAACTATTTTCTTTATATACACAAATTTTAAGACAATAATTTGAGACAATTTACCCAAAAATTGTCTTAAAACCCCCCTTTGTGTTGTAGTGTTACTAGTGTCTCTAGAGAGACAAAAATGAAACTGTCTCTGGAGAGACAAAAATGCTTGTGTTATGTATTGTCTTTATAGAGACAATATTTTAAGACAATTTAATTTTAAGATGATTTAATTTGAGACACCCACTTAAAGACAATATTTAAGACAATACACAAGCTTTCTTTTGTCTCAAGTTAAGACAATTTACCCAAAAATTGTCTTAAATATTGTCTTAAAACCCCCCTTTATGTAGTAGTGGTTCGAGAGGCTAAGTGTGCACCTCATGGAGGACATACAGAACCTTATGCACACCACCTTCGCCGAGTGGCAAACCAAGAGAGATATCCATCTTTATGAGGAGTGCCATCAGGTAAGCATCATCAAGAAACTAATTCCAAAAATATGAATAAGCTTTCTTTGAATTTTAGAAAATCTATGCATTCTTCAAGCATTTTTTAAATTCTTGAAAAGCAGTGTATTCTTTGAATTCTTGAAAATTTATGTATTTTCAAAGAAAAATCCTTATGGAACCGTGTATACTATTAATACCTTGTCAACTTTTTTGTTTGACCTTTTATCTAGTAAATATAGATATTTTCATATTTATTATTTTCAAATTTATAGAATGATTCATGACGATTGGCAGGATATTAATCCTATAGACAATTCCATTCTGAAAACTTCTCAAATATAAATAACTAACTGTGAAAATCTTCAATACATGCATTCTTTAAACATTCTTTAAATTAGAATGCATTCTTTAAATTCTAAAAAAGTTGTGCATTATTTGAATTTTAGAAAATATATGCATTCTTTAAGCATTCTTTAAATTCCAAATTGAAGTACGAAACCTGCCTTTAATTACTGGTATCAGAATGGTGGTGAAATAACTATTTTCAGTTTAGATTGGATTTGTTTCGAATGTGATATGTATGGTGGTGAACTAACAGTTTTCCGTTTAGATTGGATTTGTCTCACATGTAAAATTTGTTACAGTTTGTTCTGAATTTGATGGCAAAACAATTTATGGACTTATCTCCGTCCAAGGAGATGGAAGAGATCGGTATTGCATTCAACGATTTTTCTAAAGCTTTCGTTGTCGTTCCCATTAGAATCCCAGGTACCGCGTACGCAAGAGGATTGAAGGTGCGCATGAGGCTCAATAATTTTCTCCTTTCTTTCACTGATAACTAATTTAATTGGTTCTTGTTGAAATTTATAAGTATTCCAAAACATACAGAGGAATAAAAATAATTCATTTTTTCAACATAGATTAAAAAAAAAACTTGTTAGATAGAGATGGCACACAAGAAACTATTTCATTAAATTATTACAATTTGATATTCTTCCTCTTTCATAGGGATTACAAAATGGAAGTGCTTCTCACACATAGTGTCCTCAAATTTCCTCTCTGTCTCTTACAAAAAAAAAAAATTCACACACAGTGCTAAAATTTCTTCTCTGCCTTCTGACTGTTTTTTTTTTTTTTTAACAATACACAGTCTTTGCATAAAAATGCTCTCTAAAATCTCTCATACAGAGTCTCACACTCTCTTCTTCACACTCTGTCTTCTCAAAAGTACACAGCCACAGTCACTTTTGCCTCTAGATTTTTCAAAATCTGCACGACTATGCTCACACTATGCATTCAATACTCTATCCTTTCAAAAAAAAAAAAAAAATTACATAGCATTCTTTCTGCCTTCGTGCCCCTTTTTTCTTATATGAAATGTCACATTATTAAAGAAAAATCAAAAATTGCTTTTGATGTATCTATATATATATATATATATATATATATATATATATATACACACACACGTATTAAAACATATATGTTGCATCTAAGTCAAAAGACTTAATTAAAACATGGATTGCGGCATAATAAAAAATATAAAACTTTTAACCTAAAGTTTAAACTTTTCACGGATTTCAAAACAGAAATTAAATCCCTTTGCAAAAAAAAACACATACCAAATGGCCCCTTGCTCACTGGGCATCAATTTCGCGTGATCAGCCTCCCATTGGCTGGAGGTGCAGCTCGCCAGATCTCAAACCAGAAATAAACTTGATTGCATGGAATTATCGCATACCAATTCCACCCACTGACGTCAGGGCCCAAACATGTGCGATAAAATCTAATTGGTCCATGGGTTTGCTGTGTTGGCATATGGTGGGGTCAATATTCATTCAAATCAATTCAATGAGCGCGGGTAATGGTAGTTGGTGAATGTTTTAATTACTGTGGTTGAAGTGATTTAATGCAGGAATGGCGAGGATCAGAAACAATTCTATACAAAGGTATGGCTACAGCCTTAAAATAAATTGGATTTGCAGGTTTAATGGTGTGTAAGTTTGAACAAAAGAACTCCTACGCTGTTGTCCTTTTGGTTCTGCAGTTGAAGTTAATACTTCAACACTCTTCGTTAAATTCAACTACTGGGTTTTCTTCCATATCCAAACACTTCCTCAAATAATTAAAAATCTTTTTCCCCAATGGCTTTGTTAAAATGTCTGCAAACTACTCCTCTGTTCTGCAATGCTTTAGAACAATTTCACCATTTTTCACTAGCTCTCTGATGTGGTGATACTTTGCATCAATGTGTTTCATTCTTTTATGAAACACTAAATTCTTTGACAATGTTATAGTTGAGCTATTTTCACAATAAATTATTGTGCATTTTACCTGTTCATGACACAAACTCCTCAACATTCTCCTCATCCAAATTGCTCGACATGTTGTTGCTATAGCTGCCACATAATCTACTTATGTTGTTGATAAAGCCAAAATTGGCTGTTTCTTAGAAGCCCATGAAATGGCTCCTGAACCCATATGAAAAACATAACCAGAGGCGCTTTTCCAGTCATCTATACTTCCAGCCCAATCACTGTCAATATATCCAATCAATTCAGAATTTTCTAAAGTGCTATATAAAATTCCATACCTCTTTGTTCCGTTCACATACCTCAGAATTCTTTTTGCTTCTTTCCAATGTGCCTCCTTTGGCCTTTCCATAAATCTAGAAATTAAACTCACAGCATTCATAATTTCCGGCCTAGTTGCAGTCAAATACATGAGGCTACCAACTATGCTCTTGTACAAACTAGGATCAAAATCATTGCTATTTTCCTCTTTGTTGAGTTTCAATCCCATCACTGTAGAAGTAATTGCTGCCTTGCAATCCTACATATTAAATCTTTCCAAAACTTCATTTACATACTTAGCTTGAGAGATAAAAAATTTATTTTCATTTTTCTCTACTTCTATTCCAAAGAAGTATTTCAACAATCTCATATCAGTCATGTCAAATTCATCCTTCATGACTGATTTAAAGTTCTCAATGAGGTAAGCATCATTACCTGTGAATATCACATCATCAAAATATAAAACAACAATCAACATCTTACCATCTTTCTCTTTGATGTATAATGTGGTTTCTCCTTCACATTTCTCAAACCCATTTTGCAGTAGATAGGCATCTATCCTACTATACCATGCTCTTGGTGCTTGTTTCAGCTCATAAAGAGCTTTCTTCAATCTGCAAACTTTATGCTCTTGGCCCTTTTTCTCATAGCCCAGAGGTTTTTCAACATAAACCTCTTCCATCAATACTCCATTTAGGAATGTTGATTTCACATCCATTTGGTAAACCTTCCATTTGTGTTGTGTTGTTATGGACAACACTTCTCTCACTATTTCCATTCTTGCAACTGATGCAAAATTTTCGTCATAATCTCTTCCTTGTTGCTGCTTGTAGCCTTTGACAACAAGTTTGGCCTTGTGCCTTTCAATCTTACCTTCAGCATTGCTTTTGGTTTTATAAACCCATTTCACTCCAATAACTTCTTTGCCTTTTAGGAGATCAACCAATTCCCATTTTTTTTTTTTGTCAATTTAGTAGTGCCTTGCTATTTTCTATTTATCTTCTGAAACCAGGTTACAATAGATAGTAGTTTTGTGACCCCAACCTACCCGAAGGAAACCAGGTCTGTTGGCCACCTTAAAGCATTGAAATCCATCCAAAATTGAAAATGTTTCATTCTTCTATTTGCTGCATTAGCTAGCTGGCTATTTAAACTATTGCCAACGTAACAGTTAGAAACTAAAGTCTTTTCCAAAAAAACAAAATGCATATACAAAATTAAACTGAACTTCTATCCATCTGATGATTCTATTAGGGTTGGATCCTTTGTTGTGGATCTTGGCATGTCTGCTTGTTGCAACTATTGAATCTGCTTCTTAATTCTTCCAACATGATATTCAATTCTCCCAATACGTTCGGTCGCTTGGTATTGAGTGACCTTGATGTGTTTCATCTGAATATCAATGTCCTGGAATAATTCCAACATTTTTGGCTCTTGCTTCTCTCTGCATGGATGAATACTCTGAATAGCCTTAGCTAAAAGGCATTTCATAATCCAATAAGTATGGACTGTTTGATTAAACAATGAGAGGCTACCTCAAGTGTTTCCAGGATCTAAAACAAAGTCCATAATTTTTTCCTCTGCTTCAGTATCTTCCTCATTACTCTTATTTTTTCTTTCCTAGCCATGAATTTCCTATCTGACTTGAGATGAATTTCCAAGGGAGTATGTTGACAAGAGGTTCATTAAGACCTCTTGCTTTGTCTTCTTGCCTCTTTTCCTTTTCTTAGCTTCTGGATTTATCATCTTTTGTTTCCCTTTTTCTGTAGTATGGGCCAAATTTTTTCTCCTTTTCCTCTTAACCATGGTGTTGAGCTGACTTATGATAACACTGAGCTCTAGAGTAAGAAAATAAGAAAAAAAAAATAACAATTAAACTTTCAATCTTGTGACCATGAACATCATTTGGACGGTTATAATTCTCTTCTTGAGTTGGGAGATGAGAAATGTTATCTTCCCTCACAGTAGCATGGACATAAGGCAAAACCCAGAATTGACAGAGAATCCGATCATTAAGAAAAGGCCAACAAACAGCAATGACAAGGAGGAGGCAATTTTTCAAACTATGCTTTTGGACGGCTAAAAAACCTTGACAGGATAACTAGGTAGAGTCCACGCAGACCGAAATCAGCATATTTTGACTCCTATCAACATTTACTTTGAAAAGAAAAGACAACCAGAGCTCATAGAACAAACTAAAAATAAATTGAATATCCTTCCTTCTGCTAAGAGAGTCGAGAAGCATTACATGACAACAAAAAAAGGAATTCATCCCAGAGGCCTGCATGATATTACACTTTTCCTTTCCACCACTCCTGAACCTTAAATTTCCAACAGGCCAAGCACAGTTACCCTTAACCAGATGGAGATGGAAACTATTCTTCACAGACAAGTCGTGCTTGGAAATACAATGCCTAGCATAATGGGGGTCTCTAAAACACGACTCAACTGTCTTCAACGGAATGAGCTCAGACCAATTTATTAAAAGCCTAGTTTTACTGTCAGAATCTTCCCTAACATGATACATTTCGATGCTATCATTAAAGAGCATAGGATTCAGATGGAAAAGAACATACCCCAATAGTAAAACAAGTCTGCTGCAGATTGTGGGCACTCCCGTCCTCTCCCACTTCAAATCACAAGCTATCACAAAGGAAGTTTTTGTTTTAGAAAACAACTTACAGCACATAAACTCAGCCTTCAAATGTCTTTTACCTCCTGGTTCTGATAGCACAGGCTAGATTAACAACTTTTTTATCATTCCATTATCCTCTACATGCCTCCATAATCTTATGTTGGACGACGTATTCATTCCTTATTAATGTTCATGAATGGTGTTTGCCACTTGGCTCATATGATTGCCGACGGCCTCGTTCTTTGAGCACCTAATTGGGGATAACCAATTCCCATGTTTTATTTTTCTCTATTGCATTCATTTCTTCATCCATGGCATCTATCAATTTCTTATCTTTTATAGCTTCTTCAAAATGAATAGGATCCTCTACATGACAATACAATGCAAATAAAGTGTTCATACCTTCATTTGCTACCTCTTGCTCATAAATATCATTCAAATTTCTGAATCTCGTTCCTCTTTCACTTGGTGTACTTGTGCTTGTAGAAGCACTCAAATCTGCTCCTTGTGGAGTGCCAAAAGAAGCATTGTTATCACTTCTCAAGGGTGTTCTCATTCCTTCTTGTGGTGTCCCTTGATGTCCTTGTGTTGGTGGAGGTGGTGCTGCTAATGAAGGATGTATTTCAGCGATCTCTTCGTCATTATCATCATGAAACAAACAACTCTTCACATTGACTGTTTTCTCAATGCTTCCATCCCAAGCTTCTTCCTCAATGAACTGCACATCTCTGTTTATAAAAAAATTCTTGGTGGATGGGTTATACAACCTATATGCCTTTGATTCTTCACTGTATCCAATAAATATGCACTTCTCCCCCTTACTGTCCAAATTCTTCCTCAACTAATCTGGAATGTGTGCATAAGCCACACAACCAAAAACTCTCATGTGGGTGACACCTTGTTTTATGCCACTCCATGCTTCTTCTGGAACTTTGTTCATGTAGGTTTTAACCCTGAGCAGAAATTATCTATACATGAATCTTATAACATAAAATAAACAATAGCGAGAGCATAAAACATAAAATAGATAAAAACAGAGATTTTCCCCTTGATCCCAAATCGGGACGACCAGCTTAATTTTTCATTATGTTCCTTTTAGTGTTACAACACATATATATACATGTTGATTATATAAACCCCAATCCATTAACCCTGGATTATAACATAACCATAGTTCCCTTGACCGGATCTACAAAATACCAAGGGCCGAAAACCATCGTACCCCAAAACCATGTGCAAACTCATGCACAATGTTAGCCAGCTATAAAATTTGTTATATCAAATGCTGCCTAAATCATTTTTGGAGCCTTCAAGAAACAAGTTTTATTGCTAAAAAATGTTATCTCTTGAAGACTCTTGAAGGCCTCATGCCTCTATCCAAATCTTCACTGCTGTTCCCTTTTTATACTCAGAAATTTTGTTGATTTTATGAGAAAAGACTGCTGTGAAAAAACCCTTTTTCCCCCTCTTCCACTCAAAAAATAACCTTCATTTTTCTCCCCTTTTTCCTCCACAAAATTCCTCTATTTTCATGATTCCCCTTCTTCCATTAATGAAAATCATTTTCCATAGTTTAAAACTCATTTTTAAACTATATCGAAACCCTCAAAATCCTTTGAAAACCAGAAAAAATCATAAAAAACATATGTTTTTTGTATAAAGGCTTAAGCCCCTTTGGGCAAAGTCTTAAACACTTCCCCTCCATATGCCTTGGTGCTGGAACCAAGCGCTAAACCATTCAAGCGCTTAATCGCATCGCAAAGTTTGAATGGTTAGAATGAAAGACCAAGACTGACGTCCCGATTGCGATTAGTCCTTTTTTGTATACGCCTCGGGCATACTATATTCCATACATCCAAAGGCCCCGCAGATGGGCGCCATCCATTTCATATATATATATTCCACCACCAAAACCTTTTTTTTACTAAATTTTTGGGTTTCATATATCATAAAGGGTTTTCGCTGGTGAAAAGTTTAAAACGATATCGACCGTTGATCTACAGCCGATCAAATGGCCTACGCTACATCGCATCGCAATTTTCATTCGGTACATTTGTTTTTCCCCCTCAATTGGTAATCCCTCCAATTCACTCCCCACCGTTGATCTGATCCTCAGATCAACGGCTAGCACTCAATCGCTTCATCGCACTCCAAGTTCATTACCCCGCCGATTGCGATCTCCCGACGCATTTCCCACCATCGATATGATCTACAAATCGACGGTTTTCATCTAATCGCATCGGGGTTTTCCATCGGGTGCGTCTAATTACTTTACTCAGCCCACCTCCGATTGCCAATTCCCGATTCACTCCCCACCGTTGATTTGGCCCTCAGATCAACGGTCCACATTTGATCGCATCGGATCTTTTCATCGGGTGCGTTTTCAACATTCGTTCTTCCCCGCTGATTGTGATCCTTTGATTAGATCTGGATCATCCACGTGTCCAGATCGGATGGTTCCAGATCTTTCCTCATGCTTTCATCGCCCCCTGCCTTCCACCAATAATATTTTAATGCATAATCCCAACCGTCGATCTCTGTGCGATCGACGGATCTGACTTATTTTCTTCCTCCACTCTCCTTTTGACCTCCTCTAATAAATCTTCACCATTGGATGATGCCATCCAACGGCCATGCTCCCTCCCTACAACCTCTACCGCAGTAAAACCCAAAAACGCAGGATTTTATAATATAGTTTTGTATTCTGCAGGTGTTTGAATGTTTTTCCGTCATATTAAAGAGAAAGCCGAAGGCTGGGAATGACGATTCCCATGCCTTTGATTTATCAAAGGAAACCATTCACAGGGCTCAAATTCCACATCTCGTTAATGTTTCATGAGGCATTGATGCCATATGAGCCCTACGCGCCCTGCACATCAACAAGACATAGAGTTAAATAATTAAAAAGAGTATCAGTGTCGAAGACCTGCCACGACAAAAACAGAAGATTGAAGACAATTTGGGGATTATGGCTAAGATTGATTATCAAAAGCCTAATCCTCCAAATTAAATCAGAATTAAAGAGAATCATAAAGATCTACAGGTAGAAAATCCTCCACCGCCGCATCAGAGGAAAATTGATTCCTCTCAGCCACCACAAAGCCACCTGTGCCTCAAAGAATTAAAACAGAGGCCGAAGTTATTGATCAAAATTAGATATTTTCCTCAATGCAACCAAAGAATTAATTCTGCCAAAGGAATTTAATGTAAAAATATCAGCAGAGTTATTACATTCATGACACAGAGCCTAAAATTCAATAAAAGCTCCCACCAAGCTTTAATCTTAATTGTAAAACATTTAATACAGAGGACACCTATGTATGCTTCTCCATCGAGCCCATCAAAAGGCCGAGAATTCATTAGTCTATATTAATTGCCTTGAGAGATCTTTTATTAGATCTTACCTCCTCATTCTTCTATAAATACTTCTGTAGAGAATGAGAAAACGTTGGTTGCAAAACGTTGAAATATACTTGAGCTTGAGATTTCTACTTGTAAATAGTGTTTACTGGCTCTTGAAGCTCTGCTTGTGATAGATAAGTTACTTTGGGAAGTATAGAGGATTGCTAAACTAAAGCATTGGACTTAAAGCTGTAACTAGTTTGGAGCATCAATACAAGCTGATTTATGGGATCCTGGTCTATGTCGACGGTGATGTTTTTCTCATTGTAACTTGTTATTTTTTTTCTGTTTTCACTTTGTCCATCTTCTCTTATAAAGAACAACATGCATAGACTTAGGATTTACTGTATATCAATACCCTTCTCTGACTGAAAATCTTTATCTACATGTTTTCTTCCAATTCATGTTATTTAGGAATGCTAGCATTCCATCACCCTCCTGTCTTAGCTAATATTATTCCTGAATGTTATTTTCATTTTATGTTAAGTAGAGATGAACTAAGGAAGATATGGTGTGCCCTGGTCCTAGTTTTATCCCCAAAGACTATCTGAATGTTTCCCTTGGAATGTGTTGAAAGCTGGCTAGTGTTGAAACACTTACCAGATCTTAGGCCATTCTTTGTTATCTTTGTGTTTGTCTTGAAAGTTACCAAGTAGAGCAGAGCTAGGAGAGGATTTGTGGTGAGCCCGGCCCGCTAGTTTCTTCTCCAACAGTTGCCTTCAAGTTTCCCTTTGTTTTAAAATGTTTTTCTATTGAAAGTGTATCAAAAGAAAGCTATTTTAGA
Source organism: Pinus albicaulis (assembly GCA_034641835.2). NCBI lineage: Eukaryota > Viridiplantae > Streptophyta > Pinopsida > Pinales > Pinaceae > Pinus > Pinus albicaulis. The sequence continues at coordinate 1,174,189,767 of CM076583.1, forward strand.
AGTACTCACCTGATCTTATATTAATTTTATGTCTTTCTTAAGTGTATGTCAAAAGCAGGTTAGTTTATAAGTGCTTGCCTGATCTTAGGTTGCTCTTTGTTCTTCATCTGATTAATTCTCCTTATTATTGTTTCATTTCATTCCATAAATCAAACTTTGAAGAGATGCTTGGACATAGATGACTTGCCCCATAGACCACTCTTGCCCCTTGCTATTTCAATTACACCCTATTATGACTCCATAGCCCAATGGACTAAAACCTGCAATTTTCTATCTTCTTGGCCAAAGCTTGTTCTATTTGCTTGCAACTTCACACCTTTGAAACTCTTTGCATTTAGAACTTTCCACCTCAAATAATAATCATGCTCAACCATCCAAAAACAAAACAAAACCCTCGACCTTCATAACTAGCCTAACATCATTACCCAAAACTTCAAAGACAAATCCATCTTTGCACTTATTGGAGAGATCCCTCTCCGGATTCAGGAGGGCTAGATCCTAGAATCCCAAAGTGGTTGAAATAATTTTGTTTCTGTGATTGGAATTTTCCAATCTTTCTAATTACAGATTCCTAACATTTTTGGCGACTCCGCTGGGGATCAGAAGTCAATTACATTTGAAAATTTTTCATAAGGCTCTGAGAACCCAGAATACTTTCAAATTGGTACTCAATAAACATGGTGGTGGACCAAAAAACATTTTACCTCCTTAGGAGCTAAACATATTCCACCTGGTGACTCCACTGGCCTCTGGTAGGCCTATTACCTTTCCAATCTTAGTAGACTCTGTTTGGGAATGCATTGAGCAAACCCAATCATGTTGTTGGTGGACAACAAAGTTAAATTATCCACCTGGCGACTCCGTAACTCTCTAAAGACCAAATGACTCCACTGGTATACACCGAACCGATTGGACCGTGACTACGTGACCTCTTTCTTGGATTTACAAACATGATTCCAAGAATACAACAACGATATGCCCCAATGAGTAGAGATCATATCCCTGGGTTTCCACATAAGATGCCCTAGGTTAATTGGGATGACAACCTGCCTGTTTTTCAAGGTGAAAAGTTTGATGACCCTTTATTACATCTTATCAAAATTCACATACATGTATGGAGGTTGAAAGTTGAATGGCATGAATATTGCCTAATGAAAATGTTCATGTTAACATTAGAAGGAAAAGCTAGGAATTGGTATGAATGCTTGAGATCTAGTAGTTTTTTTTCTTTAAAGGACCTTGAATATGTGTTTTATGAGAACTATAAAGAAAACACTACATCATTATTGTGGGGTGAAATACACTATGATCCATCACAAAACATCACCCAACACATTATAGACAATGATGAATCTTGGAAGAGATGCATCCCCAAGATCTTTTAATAGCCATTCATGAGTTTAATATCTTATTGAAAAATTTTAAGAACATAGATGAATCATTCGAGAAAGAAATCAAACTGCAAATAAAAACATCCCTCAAAGATATCCTCAAAACTGGGATAATGATTCATCATCCCTTATAACTGAGGCTCAAGAAGACATCCAACCTTAAAATCAGTCTTCGCAAGAGACAGAGAACTGTTGTACTCCTGTTCAAAGGAACATAGAAACATCTTCCCCTTTGACAGAAAGAGAGATAGATTAGACTATTAATAAATAGCCAGTCTCTGAAACTTTTTTCACAACAAACACTCTTTCCCATTCACATAGAGAACTTTGTTGTACAGATTTAGAAAGTTCTTTTGTAGATCATAATGAAGAAGGACCTGCTGATAACCCAGTATGTTTGATTGGTAGAATTACTCATATTCGTGATTCTCCTAACTTTGATCTATCTAGTTATGATGTTTCCCAAACAAAAGTTAATTTTGCAGGATCATCATTAGCAGATTTATGCGAGGAAGATCAGTTCCTTCAAAGAAGTAATGAACCAGTGCAGACTATTTATGATATTGATGATGAGAGTTTTCAAAGCCTAGAAGTGAGCAAAGATCCATTGGATCTTTGCTATGCTTCATTTCAGATCATCAGTAATAGTTTCCATGTGATTGGGAATCAACAGACTTTTAGCTCAAAGGATGAGGAGGAAAGAAACAAAGAAATTTTTGAGCAAGTTGTAGCCAAGGAGCCTTCTTTTGAAAAAGAGGAAGCAATTTAACATACCTCTGCTCAAGAATATAATAACCTCCTCATAGAGTATAGTCCACTAAACCAGAGCCTACCTGAACTACAAGAGGACAGCCCTACAATATATGATGAGTCCACCAGTTCAGATAATAATGAAGATGAGGAATTTTGTCTTCCTCAAAAGCATATTTGCCTTGATCCAATGGAGAAAGAAGAGATGATCCAGGTTGAAACACATCTTCCAAATACTCTTAACCAGGCATTATTTCAAGATCTCTATGTTGATTTCTTGTAGACATCTGAGGAAGGGATAGAAGTTGCAGACAACAGTATATCACCAAGTGCAAAAAATTTCAAAACTGCTGTCAAGAAACAAAAGGCATGGGAGTGGCACTGCCTATCCAGCATGCTCAAAGAAATGAGCAGAGACTATTCATGGAATCATTTGATTGACTGGATGTATTCGAGGAGAGAGTTTGTAAGTTAAAAATGTAAATATTCCAAGTTAGAATAGGTTAGATAGGAATGTCAATAAAGCTCAACCTTTGAGCATTTAGTTAGTTGTTGTTTTCTTCTTTGAAGAATACAAAAAGGAAAATACAAACAAAATGAAAGACAGAAAAAAGGGCAGATTGTAAGAACAATAAAGGTATAGCCCCATACCAAAAAAGAGAAACAAATTCTGAAAGTGTGCAAGCTTAAATGCTACCCCGAAAACACACTTCTAGTTAGTCAAACAACCTAATCTTGACTAATTAGTTTTAAATTTACTGCTAATAGGATTAGTGAATTCGATTTGCCAAACTATTTAATCTTGGCTTATCAGTAGGTAGATTAGGATAGAAATCAAAGGTTCAAACATGCTCAAAATATAAACCTAAGTTTCCAAAGAGATATGACTCAAATATGTTTTATTGAGTCAAAACAGATGTAAAACTGGTTCTAATTAGTTCAAAATCTGAACCAGTTGATAAAAGAAAAACAACTCAAACAAGAGTCAAAACAGAGCTGTAAAAAAGGGGAAGGAAGTGCTTTGAAATTTCAGATCTTAAGCCTTCCATTTTGATTTAATTTTATGCAAAATAATATCTATGTGCAGCTTGTTTTTTTTGCCATAGATCACAGCAAGTCAAACAGCTTAATCTTGACTTGACTGATTTTAAATTTATGTTGTAGAATTTAGAGAAATAAAAATCTGTTAGACTGTTTAATCCTAACAGATTAATAGATTAGGTAGAGAAGCATGTGGACTCAGCTGTTTAATCTGAGTTCATGGAGAAATAAGAAGTAGAAATAGATTAGATTTTATGCTTTCAAAAGAATAAAATGTTGTGAAAAGACTTTTCCAATCCAAGTGCACTCTAAAGAAAAAAAAATGTTAGATCAATAGGATTGGGTAGGTAGAAAGCTTGTTGATGAAAGATCCATTTTTTTATGGCTGCTAATATGTTTTCAGAGCAAGATCATCCCAGAAAAGGAAGGGCAACCCAATGGATGAGGCACTAATCTGCCTCCCAGAGAATGCAAGTCTGAAGTTCTTGATGCCTTCAAGAAGGCACCATCCCCCAGTGGAGCCATTGTTAGCCAGCTATAAAATTTGTTATATCAAATGCTGGCTAAATCGTTTTTGGAGATTTCAAGAAACAAGTTTTATTGCTAAAAAATGTTATCTCTTGAAGGCCTCATGCCTCTATTCTAATATTCACTCCTATTCCTTTTTTATACTCAAAAATTCTGCTGATTTTATGAGAAAAGACTGCTGTAAAAACCCTTTTTCCCCCTCCTCCACTCAAAAACTAACCTTCATTTTTCTCCCCTTTTTCCTCCATAAAATTCCTCTATTTTCAGGATTCCCCTTCTTCCATTCATAAAAATCATTTTCCATAGTTTAAAACTAATTTTTAAACTATATCGAAACCCTCAAAATCCTTTGAAAACCCGAAAAAATCATAAAAAACCATATGTTTTTTGTATAAAGGCTTAAGCCCCTTTGGGCTAAGTCCTAACCACTTCCCCTCCATATGCCTTGGTGCTGGAACCAAGCGCTGAACCATTCACACGCTTAATCGCATCGCAAAGTTTGAATGGTTAGATTGAAAGACCAAGACCGAAGTCCCGATTGCGATTAGCCCTTTTTTGTATACGCCCCAGGCATACTACATTCCATACATCCAAAGGCCCCGCAGATGGGCGCCATCCATTTCATATATATATATATATATATATATATATATATATATATATATATATATATATATATATATATATATATATATATTCCGCCACCAAAACCTTTGTTTTATTAAATTTTTGGGTTTCATATATCATAAAGGGTTTTCGCCAGTGCAAAGTTTAAAACGATATCGACCATTGATCTACAGCCGATCAAACGGCCCGCGCTACATCGCATTGCAATTTTCATTCGGTACATTTTTTTTTCCCCCCCGATTGGCCATCCCTCCGATTCACTCCCCACCGTTGATCTAATCCTCAGATCAACGGCCAGCGCTCAATCGCTCCGTTGCACTCCAAGTTCATTACCCCGCCGATTGCGATCTCCCGACGCATTTCCCACCGTCGATCTGATATGAAAATCGATGGTTTTCATCTAATCACATCGGGGTCTTCCATCAGGTCCATCTAATTACTTTACTTAGCCCACCTCTGATTGTTGATTCCCAATTCACTCCCCACTGTTGATCTGGCCCTCAGATCAATAGTCCACATTTGATCGCATTGGATCTTTTCATCGGGTGCGTTTTCAACATTCGTTCTTCCCCACCGATTGTGATCCTCCGATTAGATCTGGATCGTCCACGTGTCCAGATCGAACGATCCCAGATCTTTCCTCATGCTTTCATCACCCCCCGCCTTCCACCAAGAGGATTTTAATGCGTAATCCCAACCATCGATCTCTGCGCGGTCAACGGATCTGACTTATTTTCTTCCTCCGCTCTCCTTTTGACCTCCTCTAATAAATCTTCATCGTTGGATGATGCCATCCAACGGCCATGCTCCCTCCATAAAACCTCTGCCGCAATAAAACCAAAAAACGCAAGATTTTATAATATAGTTTTGTATTTTGCAGGTGTTTGAATGTTTTTTCGTCATATTAAAGAGAAAGCCGAAGGCTGGGAATGACGATTCCCATGCCTTTGATTCATCAAAGGAAACCATTCGTAGGGCTCAAATTCCAAATCTCGTCAATGTTTCATGAGGCATTGATGCCATATGAGCCCTGCTCAGCCTGCACATCAACAAGACACAGAGTTAAATAATTAAAAAGAGTATCAGTGTCGAAGACCTGCCATGGTAGAAACTGAATATTGAAGACAATTTGGGGATTATGGCTAAGATTAATTATCAAAATTCTAATCCTCCAAATTAAATCAGAATTAAAGAAAATCATAAAGATCTACACGCAGAAAATCCTCCACTACCGCATCAGAGGCAAATTGATTCCTCTCAGCTACCACAAAGCCACCTGTGCCTCAAAGGATTCAAATAGAGGCCGAAGTTATTGATCAAAATAAAATATTTTCCTCAACGCAACCGAATAATTAATTCTGCCAAAGGAATTTAATGTAAAAATATCAGCAGAGTTATTACATTCATGACACAGAGCCTAAAAGTCAATAAAATCTCCCACCGAGCTTTAATCTTAATTGTAAAACATTTAATACAGAGGACACCTATGTACGCATCTCCATCAAGCCCATCAAAAGGTCGGGAAGTCATTAGTCTGTATTAATTGCCTTGGGAGATCTTTTATTAGATCTCACCTCCTCATTCTTCTATAAATACTTCTATAGAGAATGAGAAAATGTTGGTTGCAGAACGTTTAAATATACTTGAGCTTGAGATTTCTACTTGTAAATAGTGTTTACTGGCTCTTGAAGCTCTGCTTGTGGTAGATAAGTTAGTCTGGGAAGTATAGAGGATTGATAAACTAAAGCATTGGACTTAAAGCTATAACTGTTTTGGAGCATCAATACAAGCTGATTTAAGGGATCCTGGTCTATGTCGACGGTGATTTTTTTCTCATTGTAACTTGTTATTTTGTTTCTGTTTTCACTTTTTCCATCTTCTCTTATAAAGGAAAACATGCATAGAGTTAGGATTTATTGTATTCAGTACCCTTCTCTGACTGAAAATCTTTATCTACATGTTTTCTTCCAATTCTTGTTATTTAGGAATGATTCAATTTAGTTCAAGCAGTAGGAATGATGGCGTTCCCTCGTCCTCCTGTCTTAGCTAATATTATTCCTAAATGTTATTTTCATTTCATGTTAAGTAGAGATGAACTAAGGAAGATATGGTGTGCCCTCGTCCTAGTTTTATCCCCAACGACTGCCTTAATGTTTCCCTTGGAATGTGTTGAAAGTTGGCTAGTGTTGAAACACTTACTAGATATTAGGCCATTCTTTGTTATGTTTGTGTTTGTTTTGAAAGTTTCCAAGTAGAGCAGAGCTAGGAGAGGATTTGTGGTGAGCCCGGCTCACTATTTTCTTCCCCAACAGTTGCCTTCAAGTTTCCCTTTGTTTTAAAATGTTTATCTATTGAAAGTGCATCAAGAGCAGGTTGGTTTAGAAGTACTTACTTGATCTTAGATTACTTTTATGTCTTTCTTAAGTGTATGTCAAAATCAGGCTAGTTTAGAAGTACTTGCCTGATCTTAGGTTGCTCCTTGTTCTTCATCTGTTTAATTCCCCTTCTTATTGTTTCATTTCATTCCATAAATCAAACTTTGAAGAGATCCTTAGACATAGATGACTTGCCCCATGGACCACTCTTGCCCCTTGCTATTTCAATTAAACCCTATTATGACACCATAGCCCAATGGACTAAAACCTGCAATTATCTATCTTCTTGGCCAAAGCTTGTTCTATTTGCTTGCAACTTCACACCTTTGAAACTCTTTGCATTTAGGTCTTTCCACCTCAAATAATAATCATTCTCAACCATCCAAAAACAAAACAAACACTCGGCCTTCATAACTAGCCTAACATCATTACCCAAAACTTCAAAGACAAACCCATCTTTACACTTATTGGAGAGATCCCTCTCCAAATTCAGGAGGACTAGATCCTAGAATCCAAAAGTGGTTGAAATAATGTTGTTTCTGTGATTGGACTTTTCCAATCTTTCTAATTACAAATTCCTAACATTTTTGGCGACTCCGCTGGGGATCAGAAGTCAATTACATTTGAAAATTTTTCATAAGGCTCTGAGAACCCAGAATCTTTTTAGATTGGTACTTAATAAACATGGTGGTGGACCATAAAACATTTTACCTCCTTAGGAGCTAAAAATATTCCACCTGGTGACTCCACTGGCCTCCGGTAGGCCTATTACCTTTCCAGTCTCTGAAACTTTTTGCAAAACAAACACTCTTGCCCATTCACATAAAGAACTTTGTTGTACAGATTTAGAAATTTATTTTGTAGATCAGAATGAAGAAGGACCTGTTGATAACCCAGTATGTTTGATTGATAGTATTACTCATATTCGTGATTCTCCTAACTTTGATCTATCTAGTGATGATGCTTCCCAAACAGAAGTTAATTTTGCAGGATCATCATTAGCAGATTTATGGGAGGAAGATCAGTTCCTTCAAAGAAGTAATGAACTAGTGCAGACTATTTATGATACTGATGATGAGAGTTTTCAAAGCCTAGAAGTGAGTGAAGATTCATTGGATCTTTGCTCTACTTCATTTCAGATCATCAGTAATAGTTTCCATGTGATTGGGAATCAACAGACTTTTAGCTCAAAGGATGAGGAGGAAAGAAACAAAGAAATTTCTGAGCAAGTTGTAACCAAAGAGCCTTCTCTTGAAAAAGAGGAAGCAAGTGAACATACCCCTGCTCAAGAATATAACAACCTCCTCACAGATTACAATCCACTAAACCAGAGCTTACCAGGACTACAAGAGGACAGCCCTGCAATATATGATGAGTCCTCCAGTTCAGATAATAATGAAGTTGAGGAAGTTTGTCTTCCTCAAAAGAATATTTTCCTTGATCCAGTGGAGAAAGAAGAGATGATCCTAGTTGAAACACATTTTCCAAATACTCTTAACCAGGCATTATTTCAAGATCCCTATGGCGATTTCCTGAAGAAATATGAAGAAGGGATAAAAGTTGCAGACAACAGTATATCACTAAGTGCAAAATTTTTTAAAGATGTTGTCAAGAAATAGAAAGCATGGGAGTGGCCCTGCCTATCCAGCATGCTAAAAGATATGAGCAAAGACCAGTCATGGAATCATTTGATTAACTGGATGTATTGGAAAAGAGAGTTTGTAAGTTAAAAAATGTAAATATTCCAAGTTAGAATAGGTTAGATAGGAATGTCAATAAAGCTCAACCTCTGAGCATGTAGTTAGTTGTTTTTTTCTGCTTTGAAGAAAAATCAAAAATAAAAAATGCAAAAACAGTGAAACAAAGAAAAGAGGGCAGATTGTAAAAACAATAAAGGTACAGCCCCATACCAAAAAAGAGAAACAAATTATGAAAGTGTGCAAGCTTAAATGCCACTCCTGAAAAACACACTTCTAGTTAGTCAAACAGCCTAATCTTGACTAATTAGTTTTAAATTTACTGTTGATAGGATAGTGAATTCGATTTGCCAAACTATTTAATCTTGGCTTATCAGTAGGTAGATTAGGATAGAAATCAAAGTTTCAAACATGGTCAAAATCTGAACCTAAGTTTCCAAAGAGAGATGACTCAAATCTGTTTTTTGAGTCAAAATAGATGTAAAACTGGTTCTAATCAGCTCAAAATCTGAACCAGTTGATAAAAGAAAAACAACTCAAACAAGAGTCAAAACGGAGCTATAAAAAGGTGAAGGAAGTGCTTTGAAAATTTCGATCTTAAGCCTTCCATTTTGATTTAATTTCCTGCAAAATAATATCTATGTGCAACTTTTTTTTTATGCCATAGATTAGCATCAAGTTAGACTGTTCAATCCTAACTTGTATGATTTTGAATTTTTGTTTTAGAATTTAGTGAATAAAATATGTTGGACAGTTTAATCCCAACAGATGGTAGATTAGGTAGAGAATCATGTGGACTCAACTGTTTAAACCGAGTCCATGGAGAAATAAGGAGTAGAAATAGATTAGATTTCTTGTTTTCAAAATAATAAAATGTTGTAAAAGATTTTCCAATCCAAGTGCACTCTAATGAAGAAAAAATGCTAGATCAGTAGGATTGGGTTGGTAGAAAGCTTGTATTGATGAAGTTCCATTGTTTTCCATGGTTGCTAATACATTTCTACATCAAAAGAAAATCATTCAATCAAAGAAAGGCAGCCCAATGGATGAGGCACAGATTAGCCTCCCAGAGAATGCAAGTCTGAAGTTCTTGATGCCTTCAAGAAGGCACCATCCCCAAGTGGAGCCATTGTTAGCCAACTATAAAATTTGTTATATCAAATGCTGGCTAAATCATTTTTGGAGCCTTCAAGAAAAAAAATTTATTGCTAAATTTTTTTATCTCTTGAAGACTCTTGAAGGCCTCATGCCTCTATCCAAATCTTCACTTCTGTTCCCTTTTTATACTTAGAAATTCTGCTGATTTTATGAGAAAAGACTGCTGTGAAAAAACCCTTTTTCCCCCTCTTCCACTCAAAAAATAACCCTAATTTTTCTCCCCTTTTTCCTCCACAAAATTCCTCTATTTTCATGATTCCCCTTCTTCCATTCATGAAAATCATTTTCCATAGTTTAAAACTCATTTTTAAACTATACCGAAACCCTCACAATCCTTTGAAAACCAGAAAAAATCATAAAAAACATATGTTTTTTGTATAAAGGCTTAAGCCCCTTTGGGCTAAGTCTTAAACACTTCCCCTCCATATGCCTTGGTGTTGGAACCAAGCGTTGAACCATTCAAGTGCTTAATCACATCGCAAAGTTTGAATGGTTAGATTGAAAGACCAAGACCGAAGTCCCGATTGCGATTAGCCCTTTTTTGTATACGCCGCGGGCATACTACATTACATACATCCAAAGGCCCCACAGACGGGTGCCATCCATTTCATATATATATATATATTCCGCCACCAAAACCTTTGTTTTATTAAATTTTTGGGTTTCATATATCATAAAGTGTTTTCGTCGGTGCAAATTTTAAAACGATATCGACCGTTGATCTACAGCCGATCAAACAACCTGAGCTACATCGCATCGCAATTTTCATTCGGTACATTTGTTTGTCCCCCTTGATTTGCCATCCCTCTGATTCACTCCCCACCATTGATCTGATCCTCAGATCAACGGCCAACGCTCAATCGCTTCGTCGCACTCCAAGTTCATTACCCCGCCAATTACGATCTCCCGACGCATTTCCCACCGTCAATCTGATCTGCAGATCGACGATTTTCATCTAATCACATCGGGGTTTTCCATCGGGTGCATCTAATTACTTTACTCAACCCACCTCCGATCGCTTATTCCCGATTCACTCCCCACCATTGATCTGGCCCTCAGATCAACGGTCCACATTTGATCGCATCGGATCTTTTCATCGAGTGCGTTTTTAACATTCGTTCTTCCCCTTTGATTGTGATCCTCCAATTAGATCTGGATCATCCACGTGTCCAAATCAGACGGTCCCAAATCTTTCCTCATGCTTTCATCGCCCCTCGCCTTCCACCAAGAGGATTTTAATGCATAATCCCAACCGTCGATCTCTATGCGATCGACAGATCTAACTTATTTTCTTCCTCCACACTCCTTTTGACCTCCTCTAATAAATCTTCACCATTGGATGATGCCATCCAACGGCCATGCTCCCTCCCTACAACCTCTGCCGCAGTAAAACCCAAAAACACAGGATTTTATAATATATTTTTGTATTGTGCAGGTGTTTGAATGTTTTTCCGTCATATTAAAGAGAAAGCCGAAGGCTGGGAATGATGATTCCCATGCCTTTGATTCATCCAAGGAAACCATTCACAGGGCTCAAATTCCACGTCTCGTCAATGTTTCATGAGGCATAGATGCCATATGAGCCCTGCGTGGCCTGTACATCAACAAGACACAGAGTTAAATAATTAAAAAGAGTATCAGTGTCGAAGACCTGCCACGGCAGAAACAAAATATTGAAGACAATTTGGGGATTACAGCTAAGATTGATTATCAAAAGCCTAATCCTCCAAATTAAATCAGAATTAAATAAAATCATAAAGATCTACAGGCAGAAAAGCCTCCACCGCTGCATCAGAGGCAAATTGATTCCTCTCAGCTACCACAAAGCCACCTGTGCCTCAAAGAATTCAAACAGAGGCCGAAGTTATTGATCAAAATCAGATATTTTCCTCAACGCAACTGAAGAATTAATTCTACCAAAGGAATTTAATGTAAAATATCAGCAGAGTTATTACACTCATGACACAGAGCCTAAAAGTCAATAAAATCTCCCACCAAGCTTTAATCTTAATTGTAAAACATTTAATACAGAGGACACCTATGTACACTTCTCCATCGAGCCCATCAAAAGGCTGAGAAGTCATTAGTCTGTATTAATTTCCTTGGGAGATCTTTTATCAGATCTCACCTCCTCATTCTTCTATAAATACTTCTGTAGAGAATGAGAAAACGTTGGTTGCAGAACATTGAAATATACTTGAGCTCTAGATTTCTACTTGTAAATAGTGTTTACTAGCTCTTGAAGCTCTGCTTGTGATATATAAGTCAGTTTAGGAAGTATAGAGGATTGCTAAACTAAAGCATTAGACTTAAAGCTGTAACTGGTTTTGAGCATCAATACAAGCTGATTTATGGGATCCTGGTCTATGTCGACGGTGATGTTTTTCTCATTGTAACTTGTTATTTTGTTTATTTTTTCACTTTTTCCATCTTCTCTTATAAAGAACAGCGTGCATAGAGTTAGGATTTACTGTATATCAGTACCCTTCTCTGACTGAAAATATTTATCTACATGTTTTCTTTCAATTCGTGTTATTTAGGAATGATTTAATTTAGTTCAAGCAATAGGAATGTTGGCGTTCCCTCATCCTCCTGTCTTAGCTAATATTATACCTGAATGTTATTTTCATTTCATGTTAAGTAGAGATGAACTAAGGAAGATATGGTGTGCCCTGGTCCTAGTTTTATCCCCAAAGACTATCTGAATGTTTCCCTTCGAATGTGTTGAAAGTTGGCTAGTGTTGAAACACTTACCAGATCTTAGGCCATTCTTTGTAATCTTTGTGTTTGTATTGAAATTTACCAAGTAGAGCAAAGCTAGGAGAGGATTTGTGGTGAGCCCGGCCCGCTAGTTTCTTCTCCAATAGTTGCCTTCAAGTTTCCCTTTGTTTTAAAATGTTTTTTCTATTAAAAGTACATCAAAAGCAGGCTAGTTTAGAAGTACTTACCTGATCTTAGATTACTTTTATGTCTTTCTTAAGTGTATGTCAAAAGCAGGCTAGTTTAGAAGTACTTGCCTGATCTTAGGCTGCTCTTTGTTCTTCATCTGTTTAATTCCCCTTCTTATTGTTTCATTTCATTCCATAAATCAAACTTTGAAGAGATCCTTAGACATAGATGACTTGCCCCGTGGACCACTCTTGCCCCTTGTTGTTTCAATTAAACCCTATTATGACTCCATAGCCCAATGGACTAAAACCTGCAATTATCTATCTTCTTGGCCAAAGCTTGTTCTATTTGCTTCCAACTTCACACCTTTGAAACTCTTTGCATTTAGGTCTTTCCACCTCAAATAATAATCATGCTCAACCATCCAAAAACAAAACAAACCCTTGGCCTTCATAACTAGCCTAACATCATTACCCAAAACTTCAAATACAAACACATCTTTACACTTATTGGAGAGATCCCTCTCCGGATTCAGGAGGGCTAGATCCTAGAATCCCAAAGTGGTTGAAATAATGTTGTTTCTGTGATTAGACTTTGCCAATATTGCTAATTACAGATTCCTAACACACAAAACATGGGTGGGTCCGCCTATGAATGGGACCGCATACCAAAAATATAACACATACCCAACATTCTCCCACTTTTGGTTTTCTTTCCACAGGGGGCCACAAGAGAGCTTAGTCATTGGGCCAATTCTTCAACACCCATTGTTTCTCTACACCAAGAAAACTTCTAAGTGTTCACAGACTTTTTCAATGCATTTGGAACATTCTTTAAGGTGTCCACCTTTACCAGCAACACCCTTTTAGCCTCAACCATATCTCTAACAATGTGATATTGAACATCAATGTGCTTTGTCTTTGAATGATAAGCAGGGTTCTTAGCCAAGAAAATTGCACTTTGGCTATCACAGTCTATCCTTATAGCTTGTTGTACCAACCCCATACTTGAACACAATCTCTGCAACCAAACTACTTCCTTGCTTGCATGAGTGGCTGCTATGTATTCTGCCTTTGTAGTTGAAAGTGCCACTATAGACTGTCTTTTACTCATCCAACTGACTGCACCTCCAAATAGGCTAAACACATACCCACTTGTAGATCTTCTTTGGTCCAGATCTCCAGCCCAGTCTGCATCAAAAAAACCATGAATGTCCAACATTCTTTCCAATCCTGGTCTTCCCTGGTAGCACAAGCCATAATCACTAGTGCCACGTAAATATCTGAAAACCCGCTTCACTGCTATCCAATGCTCCTTCCCTGGGTTTGACATAAACCTGCTCAATACTCCCACTGCATGTGCAATGTCTGGTCTAGTACAGACCATTGCATACATCATGCTACCCACTGCACTTGCATATGGAACACGGGACATATCCTCCTCTTCTTCTTGTGTCTTGGGACACTGTTCAGCAGATAGATTTACACCTACAGGAATAGGAACATTCACCAGTTTACTATCCTGCATATTGAACCTCTGCAATATAGTCTCGACATACTTCCTCTGGTTTAACTAGAGCTTCCTCTTTTCCCGATCTCTGTTAATTTCCATGCCCAAAATATAGTTTGCAGCACCAAGATCCTTCATGTCGAATTTGGAGAACAGTCTTCAAATATTGGATAATTTCTTTGTCATTTTCAATCAACAACATAGCATCCACATATAAGACCAAATAAATAACTCGGTCACCAATTAATTTAAAATAAACATAGTGATCCTCCTTGCTTCTGGTGAAGCCAAGTCCCCATATATAGGTATCAAATTTCTGATACCACATCCTTGGTGATTGTTTTAACCCATACAGAGACTTCTTCAACCTACATACCAGTTCTTTCTTACCCTTCACCATAAAGCCTTCAAGTTGCTTCATGTAGATCTCCTCTTCTAGATCCCTGTGAAGAAATTTTGTCTTCACATCCATTTGTTCTATCTCAAAATCAAATGCAGCAGCAACAAATAAAATTAATCTAATAGAAGTAACTTTGGCAACAGGAGAAAAAATATCACCAAAATCAATTCTTGGCACCTGGGAATAACCTTTTGCTACCAACCGAGCTTTGTATTTCTCCACCTTGCCTTCTACATTCATCTTCTTCTTAAACACCCATTTTCTCCCGATGGGCTTCCTTCTAGCCGGCAACTCCACCAAATCCCATGCCTCATTTTTATGCAAGGATGTCATTTCATCAACCATCGCCTCCTTCCAAAGTTTTCCATCCTCTGAATCTACTGCCTCCCTGACAGTTCTGGGATCATCATCAGTTATAGTTAAGGCAAAACTTGAACAGAAAGCAGATGGACTATACCTTTCTGGTTGCCTTCTTTCCCGAACTGATCTTCTCAAAGCTAGGGTTTGTGGCTCTTCCTCTTCTGAGTCTTCTTCTGTTGTAGAGTCTGATTCATCCTCCTTTAGCTCAAACTCTATCTTCTCAAGTTCCTTTGGTAGGATTTCATGTGTAACAACATCTTTCACCTCTCTAAACACCACATCTCAGCTGTACACAACCTTCCTTGTTTCTAGATTCCAAAGCTTGTAACCCTTTAAACCATCCTTATACCCAATAAAGATGCACCTTTCAGATTTATTATCCATGGTCCTTTTCTCCTTTGGAACATGTACATATGCATCACATCTAAATACCCTCAGATGTGAAAGAGAGGGTTTATTACCAGTCCATACCTCATGTGGAGTCTTATCCTCCAACGCTGATGAAGGTGATCTATTAACCAAGTAACATGTAGTCTCCACTGCATCTGCCCAAAATTCTTGTCCTAACCCGGTACCACTGAGCATGCTTCTTGCCTTTTCCATCAGCGTTCTATTCATTCTTTCTACAACTCCATTTTGCTGAGGTGTGTATGGATTAGTCTTCTGCCTTGGTATACCACACTTCTTACAAAACTCTTCAAATTCCTTTTTGCGGAACTCCCCGCCATTATCTGTCCTCGACACCTTTATCTTCTTCTCTGTCTGGTTTTCCACCAGAGCCTTAAATTCTTTAAATCTATCAAAGACTTCATATTTCTTCCTCAAGAAATATATCCATTTATTCCTTGAGAAGTCGTCTATGAATGACGTAATTTCTGAAATTTGAGAGATGGAACTAACACGGGTTCAAAAACATCCTTGTGCCTGAGTTATAATATCTTGTTCTCCCTCTTAGCACCGAAGAAAAACTCACACCGATTACGCTTCCCCATATACACTATGTTCACGAAATCGAAATCCGAGAGAGCAATTAGACACTTATAACCACAGCATACCATTTTTCTATGCTGCACTATCAGAAGCCCTTCTCTGCAATATGTCCAAGCCTTTGATGCCATAGCATGGTCTTTTCTCCAGAGACCGCTAGGCTTTTCGCTCCACTTTCGGGAACCATAGAACTGTTGCACCCAGTAATAACAATGCTACCTCGAAGCTTGTACAGAGTTCCAATCCAAACTCCTCGTATTAATACCGGTGCTCCCTAAACCATCTTACAGGTATCTTTCTCGAACACTGTTTTTACACCTGCATCATCCATCTTGTTTACATAAATCAGATTTATGGCCAATGCAGGAATGTGTAGAACACCGAGCTTGTTCTAATCCTTCCATATAGCTACAGCTTGACTTTTCCAGGGTTTATGATTACAGCCCCTATCATTTTTTAGGGAATACATCGCCATCATATTTCTCATATTCGCAGAACCACTCCCTATGAAGAGTGAAGTGAAAGGATGCACCCGAGTCAATCAACCATGACTCATGATCTACATGTGTATTTGAAGAAGAAGCCAAATACACATCCCCACCTTCTTCCGAGGTGGTTTTTGCCTCTGTAGAAGGAGCATCATCAGATCCCTTTCCTTTCTCAGGAAATTTAGATCTGCATTACTTTTTGTAGTGTCCTTCCTTTCCGCATTTCCAGCACACCTTTACAAACTTCCAGGAGATTTAGATCTCCCTCTAGATTTATATTTCCCACTCGAAACCTTATTCTTATTTCTATTTTGGGACCTTCCTCGTACAGGTAAGGCATCGCCATTTTGACCCTCCATATTTCTCCGTCTCATTTCCTCCGACAACAAGGCTGAGACAATGTCATCAAAATTCAAGGTAGTTGTATTGCTACCTATTGTAATAACCAGACTGTCCCACGAGTCTAGTAAAGAACACAACAGATTGATGCACTTATCTTCATCTGAGATTTTAATATCAACAGATGACAGTTGACTTACCACAGTATTGAAGGCATTTAGATGCTCTGTCACCGAGTCTCCATCCTTCATCCTCAGGTTATACAACTTTTTTTGCAGGAACAACTTATTCACCAGAGACTTAGATTGGTACAAAGTCCCAAGTTTTTCCCACAAATTCTTCACCGTAGCTTCCCCAAATACGTTCAACAATACTGAATCTGAGACACACAACCGTATTGTGCTCTTAGCCTTCCAATCCAGTTTCTTCCAGTCTTCATCTGACATTGAAGTTGGTTTAGTAACTAGATCTACCATGCTCCACTTATCTTTATCCACCAGTCGATCCTCCATCTTAAGCTTCCACAACTCAAAACTCTGACCATTAAATTTCTTGATCTCTATCTTTCTGCTGCTCGACATCTTCTTTCACCGCAAGAATCAATCCCGCAGATCTCCCACTGAATAAGGTCTACCTCAGACCCGAGAAAAAAACCCTCAGCAGCAAAGGTGTCCCCTTGAAGCCGAAACAGCACTGATACCAAAGGTAGGTTTTAACCCTGAACAGAAATTATCTACACATGAATCTTATAACATAAAATAAACAATAGCGAGAGCATAAAACATAAAATAGATAAACACAAATATTTTCCCCTTGATCCAAAATCGGGACGACCAGCTTAATTTTTCATTATGTTCCTTTTAGTGTTACAACACATATATATACATGCCGAAGCATACATAAACCCCAATCCATTAACCCTGGATTAGAACATAACCGTAGTTCCCTTGACCGGATCTACAAAATACCACGGGCTGAAAACCATCGTACCCCAAAACCATGTGCAAACTCATGCACAAAACATGGGTGGGTCTGCCTATGAGTGGGACCGCATACCAAAAAAATTTTGTCGGGGTGTTGTCGCCTCCCCTGTGACCCCCCTGATACACCCAGCGCAATGTACAGCGCTTGGGGCTAGTCATGGAAAGAATATAACACATACCCAACAGTTCATTACAGCTTTAGTTGGGCATCTATTCAAGATGTATGATGCACAATGTACAACTTCAGCCCAATATTCATTTGACAAATGTTTTGCCTTCAACATACTTCTTACCATGTCCATGATGGTTCTATTTTTCCTTTCAGCAACTCCATTTTTCTGCGGTATGTATCTTGCTGTAAATTGCTTGTGTATGCCATTTTCCCTGCAAAAACGCAAAAAATTCTTTTGAGATATACTCTCCTCCTCTATCAGTTCTTAATACCTTAATATGTTGCCCACTTTGTTTCTCTATAAGAGCCTTAAAGTGGCAGAATTTCTCAAACACTTCACTTTTATATTTCAATAATAAACCCAAGTTTTTCTTGTGCAATCATCAATGAAAGTCAGCATATAGTGGTTGCTTGCTAGTGATGTTGTTTGCATTGGTCCACACAAATCTGAATGGACAATTTCTAAGGGTGCCTTTGCCCTTATGCTCTTTCCTGATGGAAAGTTTTATCTGTGTTGTTTGCCCAAGATGCAACCTTCACATAGGCTGTCTGGTTTTTCAATCAATGGTAATCTCTTTACCATTCCTTTCCTATGCAACAAATTCATACCTCCAAAGTTGAGATGTCCAAATCTCAAATGCCATAACCAATTTTTATCCTTTGCTTCTCTTTGGAATGTATCTTGTGTCACTGCTACCATTTCAACTTCTTTCTTCAAATCTACTCTCATCTTGAGAGGGAACATTCTGTTATTTTTCATCTTCACTTGTGAAATGCATTGCTTGCTTGGTGGTTTATCCATGATGGTGCATACATCATCTTCAAAGAAAACATTGTACCCCTTTTGAATGAGCTGTCCAATGCTCAAGAGGTTACACTTCATACCAGGCATATAATATACATCTGATATGGATCTTACTTCTCCTTTCTTTGTCAGAACATTCACTCTGCCTTTTCCCATGATAGAAACTTTACTGTTTGTCCCCAATTTTACTTGAAACTTTACATT
Organism: Pinus albicaulis; assembly: GCA_034641835.2. Taxonomy (NCBI): domain Eukaryota; kingdom Viridiplantae; phylum Streptophyta; class Pinopsida; order Pinales; family Pinaceae; genus Pinus; species Pinus albicaulis. Next base: position 1,174,208,470 of record CM076583.1, read on the forward strand.
TTCATCTAACATGAAAACATGGAAATGTTTCTAGTCATATGGTTGCTACATCCTGAATATAGAAACCATATATCTTTATTCTTTTCCTCAGTAATATTAAATGTTAAAAACAACTTCTCTTGACTGATATTTTCCTTAGTAAATTTAGCACTGGGTCTATTACCCATGTCACTCTATTTCTTCCTACATTCATTGGAATAATGGCCATACTTCTTACAGTAATGACATTGGACTTAGGATTTATCATAGCTTTGTCCATGTGCTTTATTTTGTCCACCTTGTTGGCTACTGCCTTGGCCTTGGTTTTTATTTTGATTGCAGCCCCTTCCATGAGTGTTTGTAGGGTTGCTTCTTCCTCCTCTATTTTGGCTTCTGCCTCTTCCTTTTCCTCTGTAGTTTCCTCTTCCTTGACCTCTTCCTCTTCCAAAGGAAATTTGGGTCTTGAAGGCATGCTTCAAAGATGAGTTTGTTGTTCTACCCAATCTTTGTTCATGTGTCATCAATGATGCATGAAGCTCATCAACTATAAACTTTGAGAGATCCTTTGTCTCTTCCATGGTTGTGACTATCACATCAAACCTTGAGGGTAAGCTCCTCAACACTTTCTCCATTATCCTTCTTTCTTCAAGTGTCTCTCCATGATACATTATCTGGGTAACCAACCCAATCACATGTGTGAAGAATGATTCTATGTTATCAGACTCTTTCATGCAAATAATTTCAAAGTCTCTCCTCAACAATTGTAGTTTTGTTGTCTTCACCTTCTCCATACCTTGATAGGCAGCCTGGAGGGTATCACATGCATCCTTGGACCTCTTAGCTGTTGTTATCCTTGGAAACACACTTTCATGCACTGCTTGATAGAGATAGAAGAGGGCTTTTGAGTCCTTCTTCCTATTTCTCTTCAACAAATCCTTCTCTACCTATGTTAAGGCATTAAAAGCATTTTCATCTGCTGGTTCTTCAAAACCATCTTCAACAAGCCCCCATAAGTCTTGAGACGCAAACAGGGCTCTCATGGTGATTTCCCAATAGTCATAGTTCTTCCCATTAAACTGTGGGAGTTGAGTATTTCGAATACTCATGCTTGTGCTAGCTCCTACCATGGCTAGCACACTGAACTATGCAATAAAAACTTGACTATGTTTTTTTTTTAATAAATTGTCTCTCTGCTTAAGAGACCAACTCTGTCTTCAAAAATACTTCTCTGGACTGTACTTTTTAAACACAAAACAAAAACTTTGTTTTGAGGTAAATACTTTGCTTTTGCTGAGCCTTCACTCTGCTGGTCAAAATCTACAACAACACCTTCTTCCTTTAGCTTCTTTGACAAACCTTCAAAGAGCCTGGACTAGCTCTGATAACATGTTGGAATTTCTGAGTATTCCAAAACACACAGAGGAATAAAAATAATTCCTCCTTTCAACGCAGAGATTAAAAAAAAAAGTTGTTGGATAGAGATGGCACACAAGAAACTATTTCATTGAACTTAAAAATCTATTACAATCTGATATTCTTCCTCCTTCAGAGGGATTACAAAATGGAACTGCTTCCCACACACAATGTCCTCAAATTTCCTCTTTGTCTCTTACAAAAAAAAATTGCACACACACAGTGCTAAAATTTCTTCTCTGCCTTCTGGGTGTTTTTTTTTTTTTTTTAACAATACATAGTCTCTGCATAAAAATGCTCTCTGGAATTTCTCATACAGAGTCTCACACTCTGTTCTTCACACACTTTTTCTTCTCAAAAATACACATCCACAATCACTTTTGCCTCTACTCACTTTTTCAAAATATGCACTATTGTTCTCACACTATGCATTCAATACTCTGTCCTTTTTTTTTTTAAATGCGTAGCATGCTTTATGCCTTCGTGCCCCTTTTTTCTTATATGAAATGACACACTATTAAAGAAAAATCAAAAAGTGTTTTTGATTTATATATATTATATACATGAAATGTATATAGTATATATATGTACCTATTAAAACATATATGTTGTGTTTAAGTCAAAAGGCTTAATTAAAACATGTATTGCGGCATAATGAAAAATATAAAACCTTTAACCCAAAGTTTAAACATTTCACGGATTTCAAAACGGGAATTAAATCCCTTTGTAAAAAAAATCGCATACCAAATGGCCCCTTGTTGACTGGGCATCAATTCCGCACAATCGGCCTCCCATTGGCTGGAGGTGGAGCCCGTCGGATCTCAAACCAGAAATAAACTTGATTGCATGGAATTATCGCATACCACCCAAACCTGCGCGATAAAATTTGATTGGTTCACAGGTTTGCTGTGCTGGCGTATGGTGGGGTCAATATTCATTCAAATCAATTCAAGCTGCGGGTAATGGCAGTTGGTGAATGTTTTAAGTATTGTGGTTGCAGTGATTTAATGTAGGAATGGCGAGGATCAGAAACAATTATGTACAGAGGTATGGCTACGGCCTTAAAAGAAATTGGATTTGCAAGTTTGAACAAAATAACTCTTGCGCTGCTGTCCTTTTGGTTCTGCAGTTGAATTTAATACTTCAACAGTTCTTACCCAGTGATTAATGACTAGTATCGCTGCAGGCCAAAGTGCTTCTAATAAAAAAGATTTATGAGGGTATAAAGTACAAAAGAGAGCATCTAGAAGTTGTCCATAATGATTTCTTAGCAGAACTCTTGAAAGAATACTTGCATTCAGAAGAAATTATAGCAGATTTTGTACTATTCCTGCTCTTCGCTGGTCACGAGACCTCAGCCTCAATGATGGCATTTGCTATCAAATTTCTCACGGACTGTCCCCAGGCACTTTGGGAGCTGAAGGTAGGTGTGTCAGTGTATAGGTGTTGCTACAAATGTCTATTATTCTAAATAAAAGCATTTCATATCTTTGTATAGGTATTCTAAATAAAAGCATTTCATATCTTGGACTGCACTGATGGTGGAATATGCACCACACAGGCGGAACACTACACTCTATTAAAGATAAAGGGGAGGCCAAGAAACCAAAACCTTACTTGGGATGACTACCAGTCAATGAAATTCACCCAATGTGTATGTAATTAATTACTGGTTTCATGAAAAACCATACGATTTTTGTTTGGTGACAGGTTGATAGAATTTTGTAGCATATGTTTATATATATAAATGAATTTATGAGGATCATTTAGAATTTCCCCATAGTTTTTATCAATTTGCGTTGTCTTAGGTTTTTTTTATTTTTGCACTTTACACTGAAAAGAGTAAAGCGTTGACCAGTTACCCTAAACGTTGATGTTTTTTATATTTGAGGCCAGATATATGGTGTCGAGATGATTGATCGTGTTTCTATTTGTTCAATTCCCAGGTCATAAATGAAACACATCGTCTCGCCAACGTTGCTCCAACGGTTTTCAGAGAAGCAATAGAGGACATTAAAATTACAGGCATTTAATAATATACCGGTTTTACTCGTCTTGGTTGAGATTCATGTTTCTACTGAAATTTACAATTTTATTTATGTATATATAATTTTTCTGGAAGGTTTGAAATGTTTAAAATCTCCACTCATAGTTCCAATTCCAACATTTCTTTTAATTTTTTGGTTGCAAATCTGATCATCGCAAACTTGTGTTCTTAGGAGGCTTTGTTATTCCAAGAGGGTGGCAATTCTTGCTACTTCTGAACGGCATCCATCTAGACGAAAAATACCATTCTTCTCCGCTCACGTTTTACCCATGGTGTTGGCAACAGCAGCTGGAAAATAATGTAATTAATTAGCATCAACAAATCCATCCCTTCATGTTTTTTAGAACCCCAATTCTCTTAGTAATCTTTGGTACTAAATATTGCAGGAGCTTGTTGAAAGGTTAATTTCACCTGCCCAGTACTGTAGCCACTTTCCAGATCTGATTGAATGGCTCTGTCAAAGAGCCGCTTGCTAAAACTGATGAACAGTCAACCTCTTTTTGATTTTTTTTATTAGGCGCCCCTGGTCCGTACAGTGAAAACAATTCTTTCACAGTTTAAGCACAGCCTCTGTACATTAAAAAATAGAGCATCAGATTTTTTTACTTAAAACAGGGTTTGCATTTAAAAAACAGAGCATTCGTATGTTTTTTATTTAATTTTATGTGCAGGAGTTTTTTGGTGGTCCCTGCGGCCACAATAGCAGACAGCACCCACAAGAGCGACAGTCCCCATGCCAAGTCAACAGGCTAGTCATCAACCATGTGGTGCAATGTGATTGCATCGCATTGTTTTTTAGTAGGGCAGAGGTCATGAAATCCGGACCCGAAATCCTTTAGGGCGGATTGAACAAACGGTTTTCGCGTCACACTTTGCCCCCGTACACAACGTTTTGGCAGACTCGATATGTGATTATAGGGCGGATTTGATAAACGATCACACACACAAAACTCTCCGTGACGTCAGCAGGATTGTAACGCGAAATGAGTTCATGCAGTTTGGTTAATGATTTTTGAAATCCGGTAGAGGGGTTTTACAAAGGGTTTGTATAAGTTTTATATCACACGACGGAGTTTTTTTTTTTAAAGGTTTGTATTAATGTTTTAATATAGCGCGATAAAAGGTTTTATTTTAAAACCTTTGGTATTTCATGTTTTAACTTACAATTTTTTAACATATGTAATATAACATATGCGCAATATAAACTATGGGCCTTGACAGTTTTAAATAGATTCCGTTTTAGTATTTTAATGTAGTTTTTATATTATGTAAAGTGCTAAGGCATATAAAAGTTAAAAAGCCCGAAAGGCTATTGTAATGTTATTTTATGTTTGCACAGCAATGCGTATTAGAACACTTACATACCAGTGTGTTATTTTTAAATAGAACAGAAACAGAGTGTTTTTGTGAGACAGAGAGACAGAGTTTTTTTTTTAGAGAAACAGTGAAGTGTTATGCACTGCGTTTTGTAGCAGTCTTGCTTTTGTAATCCCTCTATGTGAGGAAAATTTTGTAATATTTTTTTTTTTGTGAATGGAATAGAAATTTTTCAAAGTGTTGAACTCTTTCCATGTGAGAAAATAATTTTAATTTCTATGTTAAAGAGGAGAGCATCATTCTCTCCATATTGTTCTGGAATTCTCAGAAATTCCAACATGGTATTGGAGCTAGTCCAGGCTCTTTGAAGGTGTAAAATGAGCTAAAGGAAGGATTTCTTGTTGCAGCAGCTTCTCCAGCAGAGTGAAGACTTAGTCAAAAAGAATCCAAGGTATTTCTCAATCAGGTTTTTGTGTTACTGTTAGTAGACAGTCAGTTATTTTAAATACACAGTCAAGTGTTTGAATCATAGTTAGAGTGCAAGGATGGTTGGAGCCAGCACTAGCATGAGTATAGGTAATACTCAGCTCCCACAATTTAATGGGAAAAACTATGGCTACTGGGAAATAACTATGAGAGCCCTGTTTGCTTCCCAAGACTTATGGGAACTTGTTGAGGATGGCTTTGATGAGACAGCAGATGAAAATGATTTTAATGATTTAACACAAGCATAGAAAGACTTGTTGAAGAGCAATAAGAAGAAGGACTCCAAAGACCTCTACTTTTTGTATCAAGCAGTGCATAAGAGTGTGTTTCCAAGGATAGCAGCAACCAAGAGATCCAAAGAAGCATGGAAAACTCTCAAGATAGCCTATCAAGGCATGGAGAAAGTGAAGACAGCAAAACTACAATTGTTGAGGAGAGATTTTGAGACTCTCTACATGAAGGAGTCAGATGCCATTGACTCATTCTTCACACATGTGATTGGAATGGTCACACAGATAAGGTCTCATGGAGAGACTCCTGAAGAAAGGAGGATTGTGGATAAATTATTAAGGAGCCTACCCTCAAGGTTCGATGTGATTGTCACCACCATAGAAGAGACTAAGGATCTCACAAACTTTTCATTTGATGAGCTACATGCATCACTGATGACACATGAGCAGAGATTGGGTAGAAATGAAAAATCATCTCTAGAGCATGCCTTTAAGACCCAGATGTCCTTTGGAAGAGGAAGATTTCAAGGCAGAGGAAACAAGAGAGGAAGAGGCAGAAGCCAAAACAAAGGTGGAAGAAACATTCCAGCAAATGCTCAAGGAAGGGGAAGCAATCCAAATTAAAACCAAGGCCAAGGCAGCAGCGAGCAAAGTGGACAGCAACATGCCCATGGACAGAGGTATGATAAATCTAATGTCCAATGTCATTATTGTAAAAAATATGGGCATTATGCAAATGAATGTAGGAAGAAGCAACATGATATGGCTAATAAAACTAGCGCAAATTTCACTAGAGAAAATATCAGCCAAGATAAATTGTTTTTAGCTTGTAATATGACTGAGGAAAAGAGTGAAGACTTATGGTTTCTAGACTCTAGTTGTAGTAACCATATGACAGGAAACAGAGCCATGTTTTCTATGTTAGATGAGAATGTGAAGTCACAAGTCACATTAGGGACAGATAGTAAAGTTTCTGTTATGGGAAAAGGAGATGTAAATGTCTTAACAAGTAAAGGTGAAAAGAAATCCATAGCAGATGTTTATTATGTTCTTGGAATGAAATGTAACCTCTTAAGTATTGGAAAGCTTGTTCAAAAGGGGTACAATGTCTTTTTTGAGGATGGTGTATGCACCAGCATGGATAAACCACCCAACAAACAATGTATTGTTGAAGTGAAGATGACAAGGAATAGAATGTTCCCCCTCAGGATGAGGGCAGATTTGAAGAATGGTGAAGAAATGGCAGCAGTGACATAAGAGGTTTTCCAAAGTGAACCAAAAGATGAAAATTGGTTGTGGCACTTGAGATTTGGACATCTCAACTTTGGAGGTCTTAACTTGTTGAATAGAAAAGGAATGGTAAGAGGATTTCCATTGATTGAGAAACCAGACAGCCTTTGTGAAGGTTGTATCTTGGGGAAACAACACAGAGAAAATTTTCTATCCGGGAAAATCATAAGGGCAAAAGCACCCTTAGAGATTGTCCACTCAGATTTATGTGGACCGATGCAAACTCCATCACTTGCTAGCAGCCATTATATGTTAACATTTATTGATGATTTTACTAGAAAAACTTGGGTTTACTTTCTGAAAAACAAAAGTGAAGTGTTTGAAAGATTCTGCAATTTCAAAGCACTTGTAAAGAACCAAAGTGGGCTACACATCAAAGTACTAAGAACCAATAAAGGAGGTGAGTATATCTCTAAATATTTTCTATGTTTTTGTAGAGAAAATGGCATTCATAAGTAGTTTACAACTAGATACACTCCACAGCAAAATGGAGTTGCTGAAAGGAAGAATAGGACAATCATGGATATGGTAAGGAGTATGTTTAAGGCAAAGCATTTGTTGAATGATTATTGGGCTAAAGTTTTACATTGTGTAGCGTATATTTTAAATAGATGCCCAACAAAATTAGTCATGAACAAAGTTCCGGAAGAGGCATGGAGTGGCACAAAGCAAGGAGTCACCCATAAGAAATTTTTTGGATGTGTGGCTTATGCACACATTCCAGATCAGCTAAGGAGAAAGTTGGACAACATGGGGGAGAAATGTATTTTCATTGGATACAGTGAGGAATCCAAAGCTTACAGGTTGTATAACCCATCCACCAAGAAGTTTATTGTGAGCAGAGATGTTCAGTTTATTGAGGAGGAAGCTTGGGATGGAAGCATAGAGAAAACAGTGAATGTTAAATACTATTTATCTCATGATGAAAATGATGATGATTTGGCTGAAATACAACCCCCAACAACAGCACCAACACAAGGGCAGAAAAGCACACCCTTGAGGAGAAATGAAAGTGCTTCTCCAAGCACACCGCAAGGAGGAAATTCGAGTGCTTCTTCAAGCACTCATACACCAAATGAAAGAGGAATAAAGTTCAGAAATTTAAATGAGATTTGAGGCAGCAAATAAAGGTATGAACTCTTTGTTTACTTTATATTGTCATGTTGATGACCCTATTCATTTTGAGGAAGCTATTAAATATAGGAAATGGATAGAGGCTATGGATGAGGAGATTAATGCCATAGAAAGAAACAAGACATGGGATTTGGTTGAACTCCAAAAAGGTAAAGAAGTTATTGGAGTTAAATGGGTCTACAAGACCAAGAGTAATGCTGAAGGCAAAATAGAAAGACATAAGGCCAGACTTGTTGTCAAAGGGTATAAGCAGCAGCATGGGAGAGACTATGAGGAAAAATTCGCATTGGTTGTAAGAATGGAAACCGTGAGAGCAGTGTTGTCCATAGCAGCACAAAACAAGTGGAAAGTTTACCAAATGGACGTGAAGTCAGCATTCCTAAATGGAGTGTTAATGGAAGAGGTTTACATTGAACAACCTCTAGGCTATGAAAAGAAAGGCCAAGAGCACAAAGTGTGCAGATTGAAGAAAGCTCTTTATGGGCTAAAGCAAGCACCAAGAGCGTGGTACAGTAGGATAGATTCCTATCTACTGGAAAATGGATTTGAAAAATTTGAGGGAGAACCCACCCTTTGCATTAAAGAAAAAGATGGTAAAATGCTAATTGTTGTGTTATATGTTGATGATGTTATTTTTACAGGTAATGATGATTACCTTGTTGAAAATTTTAAGAAGGTCATGAAAGAAGAATTTGAAATGACTGATATGGGTTTGTTGAAGTACTTCTTAGGAATAGAAGTAGAAAAAAATGAAAATGGGATTTTTATCTCACAAGCCAAATATGTTAATGAGGTATTGGAAAGATTTAACATGTAGGATTGCAAGGCAGCAGTAACACCCACAGTGATGGGATTAAAACTCAGCAAAGATGATAGCAGCAAGGATTTTGATCCTAGTTTGTACAAGAGCATAGTTGGCAGCCTCATGTATTTGATTACAACTAGGCCGGATATAATGCATGTTTTTAGTTTGATTTCCAGATTCATGGAGAGGCCAAAAGAAGCACATTGGCAGGCAACAAAAAGTATTCTGAGGTATGTTAAGGGAACCAAAAGGTATGGCATTTTATATACTACTTCAGAATGTTCAAATTTAATTGGATACACTGACAGTGATTGGGCTGGAAGTGTAGATGACCGAAAAAGCACATCCGGTTATGTTTTTCACATGGGTTCAGGAGCCATTTCATGGGCTTCTAAAAAGTAGCCTATTGCAACATTGTCTACAGTAGAGGCAGAATATGTGGCAGCTACAGCAGCAACGTGTCAAGCAATTTGGATGAGGAGGATCCTAAGAAGTTTATGCCAAGAGAAAGCAAAAGGAAAAGTTATTTATTGTGACAATAGCTCAGCTATTGCATTATTCAAGAATTTTGTGTTTCGCAAGAGAATGAAACACATTGATACCAAATGTCACTACATCAGGGAATTGGTAAACAGTGGAGAAATTGTTTTAGAACACTGCAGAACTCAGGAGCAGTTTGCAGACATACAGACCAAACCATTGGAGCAGAAGAGTTTTGAGTTTTAGAGAAAATGTCTGGGTATGACTGATAACCCAGCAGTTGAAATTAAGGGGGAGTGTTGAAAGGTTAATTTCACCTGCCTAGTACTGTAGCCGCTTTCGAGATCTAATTGAATGGCTCTGTCAAAGAGTCGCTTGCTAAAACTGATGAGCAGTCAACCTCGTTTTGATTTTTGCTATTAGACGCCCCTGGTCCGTACAGTGAAAACAGTTCTTTCATAGTTTAAGCATAGCCTCTATACATTAAAAAACAGAGCATCATAGTTTTTTACTTAAAACAGGGTTTGTATTTAAAAAACAGAGCATTCGTATGTTTTTTATTTAAGTTTACGCGCGGGATTTTTTTGGTGGTCCCCGTAGCCACAACAGCAGACAGTACCCACAGGAGCAGCAGTCCCCACGCCAAGTCAACAGGCTAGTCAGCAGCCACGTGGTGCAATGTGATTGCATCGCGTTGTTTTTGAGTCGGGTAGAGGTCATGAAATCCGAACCCGAAATCCTTTAGGGCAGATTGAACAAACGGTTTTCGCATCACACTTCGCCCCCGTACACAAAACCTTTTGGCGGACCCGATATGTGATTATAGGGCGGATTTGATAAATGATCGCGCGCACAAAAATCTCTATGACGTCAGCAGGATTGTAACGTGAAATGAGTTCATGCAGTTTGGTTAATGATTTTTGAAATCCGGCGGAGGGGTTTTACAAAGGGTTTGTATAAGTTTTATATTGTGTGACGGAGTTTTGTTTTTAAAAGGTTTGTATTAATGTTTTAATATAGCTCGATAAAGGTTTTATTTTAAAACCTTTGGTATTTCATGTTTTAACTTACATATGTTTTAACATATGTGCAATATAAACTGTGGGCCTTGACAGTTTTAAATAGATTCTGTTTTAGTCTTTTAATATAGTTTTTATATTATGTAAAGCGCTGACGCATATAAAAGTTAAAAAGCTCGAAAGGCTATTGTAATGTTGTTTTATGTTTGCACAACAGTGCGTATTAGAACACTTACACAGTAGTGTGTTATTTTTGAATAGAACAGAAATAGAGTGTTTGTGTGAGACAGAGAGACTGAGTTTTTTTTTAGAGAAACAGAGAAGTGTTATGCACTGCATTTTGTAACAGTCTTGCTTTTGTAATCCCTCTGTGTGAGGAAAATTTTGTAATAGTTTTTTTTTTTGTGAATGGAATAGAAATTTTTCAATGTGTTGAACTATGTCTCTGTAAGCAAATAATTTTAATTTATCTGTGTTAAAGAAGAGAGCATCATTCTCTCCATATTGTTCTGGAATTCTCAGAAATTCCAACAGAGTTCTACAAGAACCCCTCTTTTATGCCTTTTGGAAGGAGCCAGGCTCTGTCCAGGAATGCATCTAGCAAAACTTGAGCTGGCCATCTTTCTTCATCACTTCGTCACCAAATTCAGGTCGACTTCCTTCTTTATCCTTAATTCAGACCAAGAGAAACAAGACATCAATTTTACTTGAAGCATTGCTCCTAGTTAATCTCAGTACAAAATATTGTCGCAACGCTGTACATGCACATTGTGTTTTACTAGAATGTGCTATAATTGTCTTGATATTTGCAGATGGGAGGCACTGGATGATGATAAGATCTCCTACTTTCCTATTTCTCACTTGAATAAAGGCTTTCTGATTCGTCTACATCCACAAGAACGAATGGATGATTAATAATTTAATCACATTATAATAGGATTTGACTCATGCCGTATGGAGTATTAGAAACACTAAATAAGTTTGAAAGACCGGATGATTAATCACATTATAATAGGATTTGATTCATGCAGTATGGAGTATTAAAAACCGTAAATAAGTTTGAAGCGTAAAACAATAATTGCAGCGCTGTAGACATATAACTATCAGGTCTATTGGTGTGACTAGATTTCAAGGATATTTATGTAATTCCCTAATTCCTGTATTTTAAGAATTAGGGTTCCGCTTTGATTTTCATGGGGGTAATGTATTAATCATCTATTATTGCATATCCTTGTTTAAGAAAGGTTCCAAGTGAATATGTTGCGGATATATTGAAAAATAAAGTGTATGTTGAAAAACAACGGTAACATTATATGGAAAAAGAGAAATTCATAACCAATGGAGATGGAGACAAAGACAATGTGGTGCACAGAAAATGATTATAAAATTCGCTAAAATGATATTTATTAAGATTATTGTATTTTTATATATTACTAATATAGCATAAATTACATTATTATATATATATACATATGAAGATGAAAATATACTTACAAAATATTAATATTTAATCATAACAAATAAGTTATTTTAAATTAGATATAAAATATAATTAAAACAAAATTATATAATTATAAATATAAAGATAAATTTTATTTTTTTTAAGTATTTGTTTATTCATATGGTTGTATGTAGAAGACCTCTATTATATAGTAATGAAGGAGTTTTATTGTCACTGAAAGATAACTATGACAATTTAGACAACTTGGCAGATATAATTTCTTATGTGAATTTACAACTCGTTATAACTAGTTCATTAGGAAAGGAAGTGATGGAGTTGAAACTATAAATCTCAAATTGATCCATTGAATGGAAAGAAAAGAAACCTGCTTGAACCAGGAAGTATGAAAAAGGTGAAGTACCAAAATTGTGAGGTGGAGAACCATAAACCCTTAGTGAGCACGGTTGATCTCTGAAGGAGAAGATGTTCCAAGGCACAAGGAAGGAAAACATTGAAAACTTCCTTATAAAGGTTTCATAGAAACTAGGCATTGGACAAATAACGAGGGCAAAGGCCTCAAATAGAAGCAACCACATCAACTAAAAAACTAACAAGGAGGCGTGTAAGTATAGAAAACTAAGAATAAACATGGTACAACACTTATGAAGATGTTTGATCACTGTCACCAAAAAAACACATAGAGTGATACAAATCAACAACAATAAAGCAACGACAACAATATCCTTCATCACCTAGCTTCCCCCCTAAAAAACAAGTGTTGGAGGAGCAAGAATCAGAATTTATTGTCATCAAACCCCCCGTGAAACAAAAATAATGGAGTAACGTAAGACTATAGTAGAATACTATAATTTGGAGAGAGGGTTCATGAGGATATTGATATCCTCATTATTGATTATACAAAGGATACGAATGCCCTTTAAGCATGTGGATTACTAAAATTATTAACCATCCCCATTTTGTGAGCTCCAAAAATAATTATTGCATATGCTAATGGGATATATGATTATTTATTGACCACATTTATGATAGATGATGAACCCATCAAGATAAAAGTGGAAAAAATCTTCACCATAGGTTTATCTCAATGTGCAACACCAATCATCCTAAAAGGAGATGAATGTGGTAGAGGCACATTGTCTATTCAGGAATATATCAATGTCTATTTTCCTGTGGGAACTCAAAATATGAGTTCTCAAGTTCCAATTAATATAATTTAAAGTCTAAGCCTCAAAATTAACATCGTGATCATATAAACTTGGATGCTAGGATCCATGAGACAATAGTATGTCTCATGCCCACAACTATATTATGGGGTGAGTGTCTACATCCTACAAAATTCAATTGGTGTATAGGGCTCCTAAGTAATATGAAATCCCATTTAATATTGTAAAATCGGCTAGAAAAATAACCTTGGCCACTAAAACATCTTGTAGAACTTCTTCTTAGAGTCAGTTCTAGTGATGCAACTATGCATCATACTCCGCCCTCCTACTATAGGAGAACCTAGGACGGCCCGAGGGGTAGATTTGATGCATATTATTAGAGAGGATTGAGTTAAAATGCATTTGATGATGATTTCCTTTGGTGGCAGTCCCATCAAGTCATCACCATTGACCAATACCCATATGACTAGCTTATTCTTCCAAGGAGAACATGAGTTACCACTGCATCCATATGATGTTTGGGGCAAAATGTCTAAGCATAAATGTTCTTGATATTTTAAATTTATTTATTTATTATATTATTTAATTATATACCATAGATAAGAGGTGGAAAATTTTGGTGTAAAGCATGAAAAACATAATACTATGATGACCTATATATGGGACCAATGTTAAAGTGATATTCATGACATAGGTACAGGGGTAGAGATAAATATTGTCTTGAAAGATAAGTTGAGAGGGTAAGAGAGTCAATATAGAGGAACCGAGAGGTTTTTATCCACTATGAGCTTGATAGGTTCCCAATTTGACATCTCTTTACTGCCCATCTAACACCTTTTTGAGTGCCCTTTTTCCATTTTCACGCTACCCCATCCCCTATTTTTCCCATACAGATGCATTTTTTATCAAAGTACAATTATCTTCCTATCGTGTCACTTTAATGTTCAGTTTTATGTATTTAAGAAGGAAATTTCCTTTTTTACTAACCTAACATAATCCATGAGAATCAGTTTAGGTAGGACATACAAATACTCTTGAAGAAATAATCAAGAATAGCTACTACAACACCATTTTTTGTCGCTGCAAAACTTTCAAGTTGCAGTAACAAATTTTTTTTGTTGCAACACTTCATGGTTGCAACAACATCCCTTAATAATTGCAACACCCCAGATACCTCGCTGCATAACACGAGCATGGTGTAGCTGATACAAATCCTACTGTTGCAACACGATCAAATAGAATATTCTCCAACTCCAATTGTCGCAATACAATAGAGCACAATGTTGTAACTCTATTGCTTCATTATGACAATGGGTAGTGTTGCAACTCCATCTACAACATGACAAGGAAAATTCTATAAAATTGGTGTTGCATGCCCAAGCTAATCCTACAACACCTTGGCAATACACCCAGAACCCTTGGGGTTTTCATGAAACCATCTCACTCGGATCCAAAATCTTCCAGCAATACAAACCAAGAATGAATTCCATCACACCATGACTATCTAGGAAATGGAAAGGCAATGTTGAAACCACTGTCAATCCACAAAAATCCGATGCCAATGAAAAAATAATAACCTGTAAACCAAATACATGCACCATGCATTCAAACCCCAACAGGAAATTACACATGCAACTTTTTACTTGCAAAATACTCATGTTGTAGCTGCTCCTCCGATATTCTCCTTTCGCTCCCTTGATTTCCTCTTCTTTTACTTTGTTTTTTATTTTCTTTCTTGCTTGAGTCATCTTTGTGTCCAAGTTCTCTCTCTCTTCTCTTAGAGCTCTATTTTTGAAAGTGATCAAAACCTAAACTAACTAAAGTTGTCCATTATTTCTCTAATTCCCTTTTATCCTTGATGTCTAATGCCTCTTCCTTTCCTTTTATTTTTCTTTCATTTTCCTTCATTTCTTTCTAATTTATCTTGCATGCATATTCATGTCTCTTCATCTTCCTTTTCTCCTATTTTCCTTTTCTTCTTTTAATTAATTGTATTTTATTGCCTTTTTCCTTTGGAAATGCCAATTTCCATAGCCAATAATAAACCACAAGTGATACCCACTTTATTGTTTTTCCCCTTCATTCAGCTTGGAATATGGGTCACATGACCTTGGCCTTATTTTATTTACATAGAAAATCAACCCAGGGCTTTTATAAACCCTTCCCCCTTGGGGGAACACCTTCCTCGGTGTTCTATGACATTTATGACTAGAAGACCATTGAAAATAAAACATATTTCTTATTGGAGCTTTATAACACAACTCGTTGTAGTATTTACAATTAAAAATTATTGGAAACATCATAAACATACTGCTTATTGGAGCTTTATAACACAACTCGATGCGACATTTAAAATGGAATACATATATATAGATATATACACCAAAACATAATTTTCTTTAATGATCAATTATAGAAGGTTATAATGCTTTCATTTGATGAGTCATATCCCATGTAGCTTCATCACGCCCAAAGTGCTTCCACTACACTTTAAATTCCTCTATTGCTCGGTTCTGAAGCATGAGTTGTTTCTGTTGCAATATGCATTGTCACTTTGGCTGGAACTCTCCCTCTCGTTCCACCTGCAATACAAACCAATCAATCACATGATCAATATCTGGTACATATCTTAAGCAATGAAACATGGAAAACATCATGCACATTGACCGATGGTAGTAAAGAAAGTCTATAAGCCACTGGTCCAATCCTCTCAAGTATCTCAAAAGGTTCACAATACCGAGGTGCCAAATTGGCACATGACCTAATCCCCAAGGAGCTCCTCTTCGGCTTGATGTACAAGTACACATGCTTCCCAACCTAAAATTGCTTCAATACTCTATGATGATACACATAACTCTTATTCATGTCATATGTTTCCTTTAAATTCCTTTTAATAACTTGCATCTCATGCTCCATGTCTACCAACATATCTAGTCCAATCAACACCTTATTCACTAGATCACTCTAGTTCATAGGAGTATTATAACTCTGCCTATAAAGAGTCTCAAATGCATTCATATTCAAGGATTAATGATACCCATTATTATAAAAAAACTCCACCAGTGGAATATACTCCTCCCACTTCCTCTATTGTTGCATGACAAACATCCTCAACATATCCTCAAGAATCATGTTAACCCTCTCGGTATGTTTACCTCTTTGTGGATGATAAATTGTACTGAAAACTAACTTTATCCCCAATTCTACAACCAACTCCTTCTAAAGCCCTATAATTGAACTTAGCATCTCTATCTTATATATACTTCTGGGGAACTCCATGCAACCTGACTATCTCCCTAATGAAGATCTGAGCTACATCACTAGATGAATTAGTAGAATTCATTGCAATGAAGCGAGGTACCTTACTTAATCTGTCAACCATGACCATGATGGAATCATGCTTCCTTGATGTCCTTGGAAACCTTGTAGTGAATTCCATGTAAATGACCTCCCATTTCCATCCACAAATCATAATAGGCTATAACAAACTAGCTAGATGCTTTCATCAACTTTCACATGTTGACAATTCAAACACTTGGCAACAAACTTAACCACTTGTTTCTTCAAATTCGGCCAGTAGTAGAACTTATTAACAACTGTCAAATACTTTTGGTATCCTGGGTGGCTTGAATATGGCTTGACATGAAACTCTTTCAATATAAGCTTCTTCAAATCGCTACTATCTGGCACATAAATCCTGCTCTTGAATCTGAGCAAGCCATTTTCTATGACATGATACTCCTCATCCCTATCTCCTTCACCTTGCTACTTTAATCTCTACTTGAGTTGTTGATACTTCTGATCATGCTATCCTGCATGTAAGATCTGCTCCTATAAATATATCCCATAAGAGCTCACGGCTGAAATATGATTCACATGCACTCTCCTACTAAGAGCTTCCATAACCTGCTTCTCTTTTCCCTTGATGTACCTAATCTCAATATCAATCTCACTAAGAGTAGCCAACCATATAGCTCGCCTTTCATTAGTTTTGGGTTGGTTGAAAAAATACCTTAGTCCACTGTGATTACTCATCAATAAGAACCTCCTACCAAGGAGATAATGTCTCCACATCTTGTGCATGAATGATAGATGCCAACTCAAGATTATTAGTCTAGTTCTGCTTGTGCTCATTCAACTTCCTTGATTTATAGAAAACCACCTATCCTTCCTAGATCAAGACTCTACCAAGTCCTTCCTTGCAGGAATATATACAAACCACAAACTCCTTATTAGGATCTGCAATCTTCAAAATTGAAGCATTGGTAAGAAATTTCTTCAACTTCTCAAAACTAGTTACACACTCCTCGGTCCATTCAAACTTCTTCCCTATCCTCTATAAAGATGTAGTAGGATAGAAAATGTTAGAGAAGTTCCTGATGAAAAATCTGTAATAACAGACTATCCCTAATTATTTTACTGCATCCAAATTTGTTGGAGCTTGCCACTCTATGATAGCTTTAATATTTTCTGGATCCACTACTATCCCTTCCTTGGAAACAACATGTCCCAAGTAATGAATCTTAGACTGAAATAAACCGCACTTGTCGATATTGGCATACAACTGATTCTCTCTCAATAATATCAATACCATTTTCAGGTGCTTTGCATGCTCCTCCTCATTCTTGGAATGTACCAATATATCATAAAGAAACACTATCAAAAACTTGCCCAGATAAGGGCACAACACATTGTTCATCAAACACTTGAAGGTGGATAGAGCATTGGTAAGAAAAAAGGAACCACCACAATATGGATGTGCCCATATCTTGTATGAAATGCAGTATTGTAGATATCTTCTTCTTTGATGCACACATGATGATATCCTGATCTTATATCAGCATTTGAAAATATTGTTTCTCCCTTTAGCTAATCAAACAAATCATCTATCTGAGGCAATGGATTCCTATTCTTGATGGTCACCTTGTGTTAATTGCTTGTATTCAATGCACAATATAAGAGCACCGTGTTTTTTCTTTACAAACAACACTGATGCACCCCAAGGAGACATACTTGGCCTTATGTATCCCTTATTAAGCATCCCTTTAAGCTACAACTTCAATTCAACCAATTCCAGAGTACTCATCATGTAAAATGCCTTAAATGTTGGTGTTGTGCCTGGTATCAATTCAATAGATAAATCCACCTCTCTATGAGGCGATAGATCCGGAATATCTATTAGAAAAACGTCCTAAAGATGCCGAAATACAAGATATTTCCTCAAGATTCATCACCCTTAAAATCATTCCCTTTGTCACTGGAAACATGAAGTGAAAAAAATACACACCCTTTCCTCTAGTTGCACTTATCTTGCATAGTTATAACCATTCTCACTGATGTAGGCTTCTTCCTTCCCTGCAAGATTCTCTTTTCTCTGTCATTATCCACGCACTCAATGGCCTTGTCATATAAATCCACCTTGGTCTTGTGAATGAATTATAACTATTCCATACCCAAAAGCATGATATATGAATTGAAAGGAAGGAAATTTAAATGTGTTATCATAGGAATGCCATTAAGCTCAAATGCATAAGTTTTGACCCAGCGATGTGATAGCCACCTATGAATTTTTTGACAAGCAAACAGGTGGCTAAAATTTTTCTGAGTCTTCAAGAAATACATTTCCTCTTAAAACATATCATTCTTGAAGCCTCCATGTGTATTTTTCCCTTTGAAGACTCTTCGTTGTTGTTTCCATTGAAAATCCTCACTGTTTGTGGAAGAAAATGCTAAAAAAGGCCTCCATCTACCCTATTCCATTGCTTCAAAATCCCCATTTTCCACCACTTTTTCCCCTTTCAAAATTCCTCCAAAATACCTCACTAACCCTTTAAATCATCGAAATCCCCTTTTTAAACCTTATAGCTCCCTTCATTTGGTTTAAAAATCCCCTTTGCTGTCTACCAGAACCTCTTCTAAAGCCTAAAAAATCCTCATTTTGGCTTAAAAATACCCCTTTTTACATTAAGGGCTTAAGCCCCTTTCAGCTAAGCCCTTGGCCCTTTCTCCGCATATGACCGGGTGCTAGAACCAGGCACTAAAGCCCCGGGCGCTAATCGCAATTAGAACTTTCAATGTGCGCCTTTCCCTTTGTTTATTATATTTTCTCCGATGTGATTGGTCACCTTCTTTCTATCCCCGATGTGATCTCCACTGTTGATCCGCATCAGATCGACAGCCATCGTGATGTATCGTTTTCCCCCCTTTCCCCTCTCTGCATTACCCTCCAATTATATGTAGACTGTTGATCTCCCCGCTAGATCCGATGATCGGGATCTAATCCACCTTTGACCGTTCCTCACCTTACCGACCGTGCACTTTCCCGTATCGCGCTCCATCCTGCACCGTCAGATCTCCCCGCCCGCAATCCAATGGCCGAGAACCATATCGCGTTATTTTGGTGTCCAAACTTTAACGTTTTGAAATCACGCGATATGGGCGCTTTTGTTTTGCCACGCTTCAAGCAGTGTATGGAATTGCGTGATTTTTTCCAATACCATTTACCACCTCCGACCTCGCGCAAAAACCACTCTGGTTTTTCCGCTTACCGCTTTCACATTGAACTTTACTTTTAATCTCCGCCGTCGGTTGATTTAATCGAACAGTTTATACTTGATCTCGCGTCTTCCCTTTGTCTCCCATCTAACCTTCCAAAGGATTCCACCGAATGATCTTAGTCGTCCATTAAACTGATGTAACGGCCTAGATTTATTCTTATCCCTACTCATCCTCCATTCGTCTGCTCCCGAAATAACTCTATCAAATGAACCTCCATCGTTGATCTCCATTAACTTTATTTGATCCAACGATTCTGTTATAACCTCACCTTCGCCCTTTTTTCATTCATTTCTCATCCCTAATGACCCTATCAGTGAATCTCAACCATAGATTTCCATTGTTAACTCTGATCCAACGGTCCAAAACGCGCATCGCCCCAAACCTTCATCAGATCGGTTTTTTCACCATTACACATGGTTTTCCCCCATTTTTCTCCTGCATCCTCCATTTCCGCCACCATTTCCACAGGCCTCCACAGCAATCTTCCACCACTTCCCTGGATTTCATAACCAGTTTATTTTATTGTGCAGGGTGTACAGATGGTGAAACGCATTTTGTCACCACAGTCACAGTCACTGTGACTGAGAGTGCAGAGAGACCATCACAGTAGTGGCAAAGTGTCTCAGAGATGGAATTAAGGGATTTAAACCTGTTATTGAATACTTAATGCTCTAATCCTTTGTTCAAAGGATAAAGACACAGTTTGAAGACCATGAAGATGATTAAGAGGCTTAACGAAGCCTGAGCACATGAAACAAGCCATATCTTGGTTTTAATGTCAGCAGGATGTATTTTCTCCAAAAAAGACACCTTCCGACAACGTTCTCCATGCCTCCTCGAGCCCTTAAAATTTATTACGCTGACAGAAGCTTCTAAAGCTGTCAGGACTGCAGTTATGGAAGTATGGGGAGACCTGAAGACCTTCATGTCACCTTACTTATTTCAAAAGATAAACTGAATACTTACAGTTAGAGATGGACTTCAGAGAACACATCTGAGGTTGATGTCAACCTGACAAGACTTCTGAAGCAGCCTAAAGAGTACCAATAAGTCAACACAGAGCCATTAAGGAGAGTGGGTACGAACACTTCCTCCACTCTGTCTTAATGAATTAATTTAATTTACAGCTACTACTACAGTTTCTCATTCTCCTATAAGAACCCCTGTAAAATTCATTGTAAAGGTTGTTGTTGGTTGATAGGGATTCTTTAGTTGTAGAACTGTTATTAGGGGAAGTATTTGAGTAGTTTGTAATTTAGTAGGCTGGGAGGAAAAGTTTTGATTGTAAAAAGCCATTGAGCTCAAAGTACGTGACTGGTTTTCACATCAATTGAATAAGAAAATTTCACAGAATCCTGGTCTATATTACTGGTGATGTTGTCCTTACTGCAATTGTCTCATTACATTTTTCATATTGTCCATTATTCTCTTATAAGAATCAATAATTTGGCTTAGGATATACTCCTACATAGTACCCTAATGTTTTCCTTCTCTTCTTATCTTTGATGTTTTCTACTGATTGTGTATCTGATAACAAATTCACATAATTTAACCAGTCAAAGATCTTGGCATGCCCATGCTTACTGATGTATGAATTCAGGATTTTTTGCTTAGATGTTCTTGTTTGGTTTCAGCTGGAAGAATTGGGATACTAGGGATTTAGAGTTAGCCCTGTCCACTAGGGTCCTTTTCCAACAGTTTTCCTTACTAAGATCTCTTTGAGTGAGTTTCAAAGCATTGAAGGTTCAAAGTCCTTCTCTAATCTTAGGCCTTGCTCTGTGTTAAAATCTTAATTGTTCTTTCCTTGAGAGTTTCCTTTGAGTATGTCAAAGTAGGATAACTTAAAAGTATTTACCTGATCTATAGACTGCACTTTGGTTTCTTTCTTGTTTTTCACCTCACTTCTTATTGTTCCATTCCACCATCTATCTAAAAGATCCTTTAGTATAGATGACTTTCCGTATGGAAACCTTGGCTAGTTGTTGTGCAAGTAATACCCTTTCATGACTCCATAGCCCAATGGATTGATACTTCCCTTGACCTATCTTCTTTTGCCGAAACATCCTGCTATTATGTTCCTTTTCATTCCACATAACCTTCTCAGTGAATTATCTCCAACCAATCCACCCAAACAAACAAATCAAAACCCTTGTGCTTCATACCTAGCCTAATACCTCATTTTGAGCTTCAAAGATATATATCATTCATTGAATTTATAGAGAGATCCCTCTCTAGATCTAGGAGGGCTAGATCCTAGGATCCCAAAGAATTTTGATGTTGTCTTGTATTTTGGTCTTGCCAATCTGGCCAAAACATAGGAACCCCAACATAATGGCGACTCCACTGGGGAGAAAGACCACTTAGCTTAGATTGGTATTTAATTGCTGATGGTGGACAACACCCTGCTTCAAAACATTCAGATTCATCCACCTAGCGGCTCCACACTCCATAACTCTCAAAAGATTAATGACTTCACTGGTAGAAAACCCTCAAATGGTTGAGAAGATACAGTGACCCTTTTTTACAAGCATGGATCCAAGTATGGACCAAGAAGAAAAGCTAGATGCTTTAGCTGACAGAGTGACAAGACTAATGAACATACTTGGTGAAAAAATGGTATAAATTTATGAGGCTATCTTGAATGCAAATGTTGATCATTTAGAGCAGCCCATGTTTTTTCTCGAACAAGAACAAACTCATGACCTAAACAATGAGCAAGACATGTATGATGCTCAAGAATCTATAGAAGATGAAGAGGAAGGTGATCAAGAACTGCCTGATTGCCTACCTATATCTTGTACTATGATGATAAGAGAATCTCATGACCTAATGGCAAAAGCTAATAGGGAACGCTGCTTTGAGGAAACAAGAGACCACATAGAAGATGCAGAATCGGATGTGGAAGAAAGAACTACTCATGAGCCTTGTATTCTAACTGAATATCATCATGATCATGAGGAATTGTTTGAAACAGAAAGAGATCAAGAAACATTAGAAAATACTCAAGGTTTCCCTACAAGCACAAGTGAAGATTCCACATAAGAGGCCCAAGAAGACATTCATCCTCCAAATCAGCTAATACAAGAAATAGAGAGCTGCTGCACTTCTGCTCGAAGAAACACAAGAAAATCCTCCCCTTTGACAGAAGAAGAAATAGTTCAGATCATCAATAGACAGCTGGCCTTTGAGATCTTTTATATAACAAACACTCTTGCTCATTCATCTATTGAGTTTGACTATGAAGATTTAGAGGACTCCTCTGTAAATCATAATGAAGAAAGACTTGTCGATAATCCAGTGTCTCCGATTGGTAGCACTACTTACTTCAATGATTTTCCTGACTTTGATTCATCTGATGATGATGTTCTACAAACAGGGGCTGATCATGCAGGACCATCAGCAGTGGATTTGTGGGAGTAAAATCAGTTCCATCAGATTCCAGAAAGTAATGAGCCAAGTTAGCCTATCTATGATACTGATGAGGAAATTTATGAAAGTCTAGTAGCTGGTGAAGATTCATGGGATTTTCACTCTGTTACACCTCAGATCATCAATAATAGTTTTCATGTGATTGGAAGTCAGTAGCCTTTCAACTCAGAGGATGGAGAGGGAAACAAGGAAGAGATTTTTAAGTAGGTTGTAATCAAGAAGCCTTCTCTTGAAAAGGAGGAAGCCATGGAATAACCCCCTGCTCAAAAATACATTGGTCTTTTCACAGAGCTCAGCCCACCAGATCAGAATATCTCAGAGCTACAAGAGGACAAAGGTGCAATATATGATGAGTCCTCCAGTTCAGAAAGTGATGAAGATGAGGGAGATGCTCTTTCTCAAGAGAGTTTTGTTCTTGATCCAGTGGAAGAGGAAGCAATCCTAGTCAAACCCTTCTTGCCAAATATTCACAACCAGGTATCATTTCATGATCCTTATGCTCATTTCCTGCAAATATTTGAAGAAGGATCAAAGGTCATTTTGAGCAACTTGTTGCAGACAACGAAAAATATTTTAAAAGTTGTTGTTAAAAAACAAAGAGAATAGGAGTGGCCCTACCTATCCAGCATGCTCAACGAATTGAGCAAAAAAGACTAGTCATGGGATCATTTGATTGACTGGATGCATTGGAAAAGAGTGTTTGCCAGCTAGACATGTAAATATCTCAAGTTAGAGTAGGGTAGGTAGGAAGTCTCAATAAAGCTCAAACTGTGAGAATTTAGTTAATTGTTTTAATTTCTGCAAAGTTTATTACATGAGAAGTTTTGTCTTTATGCCATGGCCCATGGCAAGTCAGACAGTCTAATCCTGGTTTGACTGTTTTTCAATTTCTGTCTTAAAATGTAGAGGAGAAATCTTCTAGACAGTTTAATCCTGGCAGATAGTAGTATAGGTAGAGAAGCTATGAGACCAACTATTTAATCTGGTCTCATGAAGTAATAAGGGTAGAAGTAGAATAGGTTTATTTTCCTGTTTGTAAAAAATTGATGATGTAAAGGGTCTACAAGTCCAAATGCACCTAGAAGAAAAAATGTTAGGACAATAGTATGGGTAGGTAGTTATTTGGGAGAATATTATTGCTGATATGATGTCTTCATGATTTTTGGCAGATGACCAAAAAGAAAAGGGATGTGTCAAGTACTAGGCACCTAGCCTACCCCCCAAAGATTATTTTCTGAGGTTCTTGACACCTTCAAGAAGATGTCATCCCCATGTGGAGCCACTATTAGCCACCTATGAATTTTTTGACAAGTAAACTGGTGGCTAAAATGTTTCTGAGTCTTCAAGAAATACATTTCCTCTTAAAACATATCATTCTTGAAGCCTCCATGTGTCTTTATCCCTTTGAAGACTCTTCGTTGTTGTTTCCATTGAAAAGCCTCACTGTTTGTGGAAGAAAATGCTAAAAAAGGCCTCCATCTGCCCTATTCCATTGCTTCAAAATCCCCATTTTCCACCACTTTTTCCCCTTTCAAAATTCCTCCAAAATCCCTCACTAACCCTATAAATCATCGAAATTCCCTTTTTAAACCTTATAGCTCCCTTAATTTGGTTTAAAAATCCCCTTTGCTGTCTACCGGAACCTCTTCTAAAGCCTTAAAAATCCTCATTTTGGCTTAAAAATGCCCCTTTTTACATTAAGGGCTTAAGCCCCTTTCAGCTAAGCCCTTGGCCCTTTCTCCGCATATGACCAGGCACCAAAACTAGGCGCTAAAGCCCCGAGCGCTAATCGCAATCGAAACTTTCAATGTGCGCCTTTCCCTTTGTTTATTATATTTTCTCCGATGCAATTAGTCACCTTCTTTCTATCCCCAGTGCGATCTCCACCGTTGATCTGCATCAGATCGACGGCCGTCGCGATGTATCGTGTTCCCCTTTCCCCTCTCTGCATTACCCTCCGATTATATGTAGACTGTTGATCTCCCTGCTAGATCCAACTGTCGGGATCTAATCCGCCTTTGACCGTTCCTCACCTTACCGACCGTGCACTTTCCCGTATCGCACTCCATCCTACACCGTCAGATCTCCCCGCCTGCAATCCAATGGCTGAGAACCATATCGCATTATTTTGGTGTCCAAACTTTAACGTTTTGAAATCGCGTGATATGGGAAGTTTTGTTTTTCCACGTGTCAAGCAGTGTATGGAATCGCGTGATTTTTTCCAATACCATTTACCACCTCCGACCCTGCGCGAAAACCACTCTAGTTTTTCCACTTACCGCTTTCACATTGAACTTTACTTTTAATCTCTGTCGTCGGTTGATTTAATCGAACGGTTTATACTTGATCTTGCATCTTCCCTTTGCCTCCCATCTAACCTTCCAAAGGATTCCACCGAATGATCTTGGTCATCCATCAAATTGATCTAACAGCCCAGATTTATTCTTATTCCCGCTCGTCCTCCATGCATCTACTCTCGAAATAACTCTATCAAACGAACCTCTGTCGTTGATCTCCATTAACTTTATTTGATCCAACGGTTCTGTTATAACCTCAACTTCGCCCTTTGTTCATTCATTTCTCCTCCCCAATGACCCTATCAGTGAATCTTGACTGTAGATTTCCACTATTAACTCTGATCCGATGGTCCAAAACACGCATCGCCCCATACCTTCATCAGAACAATTTTTTCACCATTACACATGATTTTCCCCTATTTTTCTCCTGCATCCTCCATTTCTGCCGCCATTTCCACAGGCCTCCACAGCAATCTTCCACCACTTCCCTGGATTTCATAACGATTTTATTTTATTGTGCAGGGTGTACAGATGGTGAAACACATTTTGTCACCACAGTCACAGTCACTGTGACTGAGAGTGCAGAGAGACCATCACAGTAGTGTCAAAGTGTATCAGAGATGGAATTAAGGGATTTAAACTTGTTATTGAATACTTAATGCTCTAATCCTATGTTCAAAGGATAAAGACGCAGTTTGAAGACCATGAAGATGATTAAGAGGCTTAACGAAGCCTGAGCACATGAAACAATCCATATCTTGGTTTTAATGTCAGCAGGACGTATTTTCTCCAGAAAGGACACCTTCCGACAACGTTCTCCATGCCTCCTCGAGCCCTTAAAATTTATTACGCTGACAGAAGCTTCTAAAGCTGTCAGGACCGCAGTTATGGAAGTATGGGGAGACCTGAAGACCTTCATGTCACCTTACTTATTTCAAAAGATAAACTGAATACTTACAGTTAGAGATGGACTTCAGAGAACACATATGAGGTTGATGTCAACCTGACAAGACTTCTGAAGCAGCCTAAAGAGTACCAATAAGTCAACACAGAGCCATTAAGCAGAGTGGGCACGAACACTTCCTCCACTCCATCTTAATGAATTAATTTAATTTACAGCTACTACTAGAGTTGCTCATTCTCCAATAAGAACCCCTGTAAAATTCATTGTAAAGGTTGTTGTTGGTTGATAGGGATTCTTTAGTTGTAGAATTGTTATTGGGGGGAGTATTTGAGTAGTTTGTAATTTAGTAGGCTGGGAGGAGAAGTTTTGATTGTAAAAATCCATTGAGCTCAAAGTACGTGACTGGTTTTGCACATCAATTGAATAATAAAATTTCACAAGATCCTGGTCTATATTACTGGTGATGTTGTCCTTACTGAAATTGTCTCATTACATTTTTCATACTGTCCATTATTCTCTTATAAGAATCAGTAATCTGGCTTAGGATATACTCCTACATAGTACCCTATTGCTTTCTTGGTCTTCTTATCTTTGATGTTTTCTGCTGATTGTGTATCTGATAGCAAATTCACATAATTTAACCAGTCAAAGATATTGGCATGCCCATGCTTACTGATGTATGAATTCAGGATTTGTTGCTCAGATGTTCTTGTTTGGTTTCAGCTGGAAGAATTGGGATATTGGGGATTTAGAGTTAGCCCTGTCCACTAGGGTCCTTTTCCAACATTTGGCCTTACTAAGATCTCTTTGAGTGAGTGTCATTCATTGAAGGTTCAAAGTCCTTCTCTGATATTAGGCCTTGCTCTATGTTAAAATCTTAATTTTTCTTTCCTTGAGAGTTTCCTTTGAGTATTTCAAAGCAGGATAAGTTAAAATTCTTGCCTGATATATAGACTGCACTTTGGTTTCTTTCTTGTCTTTTACCTCACTTTTTAATGTTCCATTCCACCATCTATCTAAAAGATCCTTAAGTATAGATGAATTTCCCTATGGAAACCTTGGTTAGTTGTTGTGCATGTAATCCCCTTTCATGACTCCATTGCCCAATGGATTGATACTTCCCTTGACCTATTTTCTTTTGCCGAAACATCCTGCTACTATGTTCCTTTTCATTCCACATAACCTTCTCAGTGAATGATCTCCAACCAATCCAACCAAACAAACAAATCAAAACCTCTGTGCTTCATACCTAGCCTAATACCTCATTTTGAGCTTCAAATATATATATCATTCGTTGCATTTATAAAGAGATCCCTCTCTGGATCCAGGAGGGCTAGATCCTAGGATCCCAAAGCAGTTTGATGTTGTCTTGTCTTTTGGTCTTACCAATCTGGCCAAAACACAGGAACCCCAACATGATGAACTCCTCTCTTGGTCCCTGTATCCAACTACACCAAACAATATTCAGTGTGCACTTCTTTATTCAAAATACATGGAACCACCAATTTAGGACTAACATAGATATGATTAGATCTAGGATTAATCAAAATGGAAACAAATTGATCACAAAGCCTACCTTCCATCTCAATTATATATTCCTGATGGTATTTTTGCATATTATCAAGTGTTGCATAGATCTGTGGAATTCTCTAACCAACATACCCAACTGTCTGTTCCTCTTGAGAATTATAGATCTATGGCCTGCCACCGTGGTACAATGTGAAATCATTCTTGCGACGATATTTACCAAAAATCCAATACTTCAATGGTTCCCTATCGTTTCCTTTATTTTATTGCTCTGCAGGCTGAGACCTGTGTCCTTTGTGAGCTGCATTAAAATTCTTACGAAGGGTTGCATTTTCCTTCTCACCTGCATCCTAAGGTCTTCCTCGATTCTTGGACCATTTTCCTTTAGTCTTCTCATTACCTTTCTATTCACAATTGAACTCACGGTTACCATTAGAGAATTTTTGAGGTAAAAAATGGGTCTCAAAACAAAAATGTACAAAAAAAAAAAACTTTGTAAGAACCAATAGGATTCAATATGATGATGTCAACCATGGGGGATGATTCACCATTTTGGGAGTAAAAAGGTAAAAAGATAAATAAATAAATAAACTACTTTTTTCAACTAGTATTTTCAAGTTATCTCCCAATGATTTTAGTCAAATTTTTAACTGAAGCACCCATTGGATGCATAATTTAATTTTTCATCCAAGGTGTACGCATGTTGCATACTTTTGATGAACCCTACTATGTGAAAAAATGTGAAATACATGAAATAACGTGATTGCAATCATGATTTTCATGTATTTCACAATTTTCATTTAATAGGGTCCATAAAAAGTGTGGAACGTGGGTACACCTTGGATGAAAAATTAAATTCTTCATCTAATGAGTGTTCCCGCTCGAAATTTGAGTAAAATAATAGGGAGATAAATTAAAAATACAAGCTCGAAAGGTAGTTTTTTCTTCCCCTCCCCATCAAAACTTGATGCGATAATATAATCTTACTTTATTATTTCCTCTATTATTTTATAATATTCCTTAGGAGGCCCATTTTAGACCTCAAAATTTTTCTAATGAATTTGACAACTCATAACAATCATTTAGCTTCCTAATGGCTTCCTCTAATGACAAAGGCTCTTCAAACTCAATATGATATTTAAGTGACAATGTAAAACCACCGATGAACCTTTGGATCTTTGCTTTCTCATCCTTGAGGTACAACACATACCTCAAAAACTCTATAAATTTGGTTTTGTACTCTTCATTTTTATGGAAACCATCATGAGCTCATAAAACGCCTTGTCCTTTCCTTCATAATATCTCTAAGACAGATGCTTCTTCTTGAAGAGCTTTACAAATTCACACCAAGTGAGTTTCTCTTCTATGATGCATTTAAAATTCTTAATATCTTCCCACCGGATGTATTATTTTCC
The DNA here is from genome assembly GCA_034641835.2 of Pinus albicaulis. NCBI lineage: Eukaryota > Viridiplantae > Streptophyta > Pinopsida > Pinales > Pinaceae > Pinus > Pinus albicaulis. The sequence goes on from CM076583.1 coordinate 1,174,237,425, forward strand.
TTTTATACTGAAGGTGGCTATCTTTCCTTTCATGTTCTTTGAGTAGTCATGCAATCTAAAAAATTTCTACATCCAAATAATTCATGCTTCTACATCTTATTTTTTCAACTCACCATCAAAACTAGTAGGCTTCGCTTTCTTGAAATCCTTTGGAAAATACTCACTCCTTCTATGACGTTGAAAGTGATGACGATGATGTCTCCCGGAAGAAGAGCTAGAATAAAACCCATGCATACCAATCCTCTTGTCAGATTTATCCAAGAGCCTTCCACTCCTCATTGTATCATCTCTATCGAACCTGTACCCTTTCCGATACCTGCTACCATTTACCCCATTATTCTTCTTCTCATGCCTATCTCCATGACTAGTCCCCAGCTGTCCTTGCTTTTTCAACTATAAAATTGTTTTGCAACTAAGCCTTTGCAAGTATTTCATGTGCCTCAATCAACATGTTATTATCTAATTTTTAAATTATAATATTTGCTCTCAAACTCCTTAGTGTATCTTCTCTATTAGGATAATAATCTTCTCCTTGCTGCTTAATCGACTTCTCCCATTTCATTGATTTCACTTCAGGATTGTACCTAGAGTAATGTGAATTGTAATCCACCATTCTTCTCTTCATCTATGATCTTCTATTTCCTATAAACATGTCGTGTTAGATAACCAAATAAAATACATAATAAAAATCATACCTCAATGTATCTCAGGCGAGGATTTTACATTTCCACAAGTCAGTCTAGATTAGCACAATATATAGTAATAATAACACCATATCAAAATCAAGATTCAATAACATGATTCATGCATGAATATAAAAATAAAACACATGCATGATAACCATAACCATCTACATGTACCCCGACGTCAAATATTGTAAACTCACTTTGATACCACTCTATCCCACCGGTACGAGAGAAAGGTTTACATTGAATAAAAATGCTCTGATGCCACCGTGTAAAACCCCACCCCACATTTACCCAAATTTACAAGATTTCTAGGATAAACATGATCTGAGACTTACTATGACATGACTCATCAACCAAGTTTCAATTATGGAAGTGGGATCTACTAACTAGAAACTTATTGATACCCCTCAATGGCACCTGATCACCCAAGTGCCAGAAAACAAGAAAGGGTGTTTAACCCTTGAGCTAAAACTTTATGTTTACCTAAGATCATAGCCCTAATCCATGCATGTCAAGTTGTGGATGCAACCATAAGGCTCTTAATGTACACATAGTCCCTCCTCCATGAATTTTCAGCAAAAATTTCCTATTTCTATGCTTGCTACTGCGAAATTAGTGTCACATTTCCAAGGCTGGAATATAGGCCACTACTAAGAACAACACAAAACTTTCCAAAATAAAGTCTAAGGAATCAAAAAGTTTATAAAAACCATACTAGTCTCATATATTCCCAAACATGTTAGTTATTTGATAAACATTTAGATAAACACTTTGTGGTTGAGGTACCTGTAGCTCATAAATACATAGTTTCTTCAAAGAATCAACAAGAAATATTGTTTCCCTCTCTTAATAGCTGCAATAACATATATTATACTATCATATATAGGAAATATACCATGCATATAAAAAACATTTCACTAGAATAGAACCATGAAAAACCAATAATGGAATCATACATAAAATCATAACTTGTGCTCATTATTCTCAATAAGAGTTAGTACCTAATAACATATGCAAATGGAAACCAAGTCAGGGAATTCCACGTACCACTCGACCATATATATTGGGCTAAACCAAATATTTATTTCATCCATTCACCCTCGTTCCATATTACAAGCATGAATGTGGGATCTCATGGGATAAACAAAAAAAAAACAATCAGGGAATGCAGAGGCCAAGCCACCTAAAACCTCAACCAAAATGATTTTACCTAAACTGGTCTAGAAATCACCAAACTAACACAAGCTTGGATGCCTTATAATTTATTCACCATACCAAGAGTAATTTTCCTATCTCCACCGACTTGTCAATGGTTTTTCAAAGAAAACCATATCCACTGCCAACCCTTGGTATTTTCTTGAGACCACCTCACCCAGATCCAAAATATTCCAGTAATCCAAGGCTCAACCAACCCATAAAACCATGTATATCCAAGAAATGGAAAGGAAAGGCCAAATCCACTATAAATCTAGGCAAATCCCATGCCAATGAAAACCAAATAGCCTGTAAACCAAATACATGCACCATCCATTCAAACCCCAGCAAGGAAATCACACATACAACCTATTACCTTCAAAATCTTCTTGTTATAGTTGCTCCTCTGATCTTCTCCTTGCGCTCACTTGCTATCCTTTACTTTTCATTTTCTTGTCCTTTGCTTTCTAGCTCTAGTCCTCCTTGTGTCGAAGTTCCCTCTCTCTTCTCCTAGAGTTCTATTTCTAAAAGTGATGAAAAAATAAACTAACTAAAGTTGTCCACTATTTATATGATGCCTTTTTATCCTTGATGTATAATTCCTCTTCCTTTCCTTTGTATTTTCTTTCATTTTCTTTCATTATATATATTTGATTCTTAGAATTGAGGCAGTGAAAGCTGAAATTGCCACCAAAACAAACAATTTCAAAGTAGACACTTTCATCATCGAAACAAGTTCAAATTTAAACTCTATTTGTATTTATATAATTTTTCAATGTATTAATCATAAGAAATTTCTATACAAATTTTAAATTAATATTTTTATCAAAATTATCTATGTAGAACAAATTGCTTTTCAAGTTACTTATATTTTCATTTAATTAATTAAATTGTTTACTTCATATTTTATTCTTTTAAGATATTATATTAATTGTTTTTTATCTTTTGATTAAACTTATTATAACAAGATCCAGGTGGTCACAATGTGCAAAAAATAAAAAGCAATGAAATTTCCACCATTTGGATCTTTTTTTAGTTTGATATTTTTAGCATGTATCTTAGTTGGCATGATTGTGTCTAATATTTTCTTGAAGGTTCAATACTAGGTTACTAAGGTATTTTTTTTACGGTGATGTTTTATTTTCTTTGCTTATACAGGTCATTTGGCCACATAATGGCCACTATTTAACAATTGAAGAAACTTGTTCGAGTTTCTTGATTTTCTTGGGAAAAATAGCATTGACATAGTTACTTATATTTTCATTTAATTAATTAAATTGTTTAATTCATATTTTATTCTTTTAAGATATTATATTAATTTTTTTTTTATCTTTTGATTAAACTTATTATAACAAGATCCAAGTGGTCACAATGTGCAAAAAATAAAAAGCAATGACATTTCCACCATTTGGATCTTGTTTTAGTTTGATATTTTTAGCATGTATCTTAGTTGGCATGATTGTGTTTAATATTTTCTTGAAGGTTGAATACTAGGTTACTAAGGTATTTTTTTTATAGTGATGTTTTATTTTATTTGTTTGCATAGGTCATTTGGCCACATAATGGCCACTATTTAACAATTGAAGAAACTTGTTCGAGTTTCTTGATTTTCTTGGGAAAAATGGCATTGACATTGTTGATGTTGAGGTATATGTCGTATACATATTTTATAGTCTATTTTAATTTTATTCTAATGTTCATTATCTTTCATGTCTTATACTTTGCATTGTATCTTATTTAATTTTCAAAAGAGGAACTCAACATTGATGGTAAGAAGTGGGAATTGAAGAAAGAGGGGAAAAATAACACTAGAGCGACAAATGCAAAAAGAGAGAAAGAAGAGAATCAGTCTAGTGATATCCATAAAGCCAATATTCTGCATAAGACACACACATACAAACTAATGGTCAATTCTTTAGAGTTGGTGAATTCACATGCAATTCCTTGGAAACACAATGATAATATTTTGAAGTGATGAAACAGTATTGATGTATAAATTGTAGTCCAACCAATATTAAGTTGGAAATTAATATTGTAATTCTTGACATTTATTTTAATATAAAATATGTGGTTGATATTATTTACAATTGTACTTGATATCTGAATTTGGTCTGGTATCTTAAAAGAACTAGCAGAAACAGCTAAGGAATCTGCATGAATGTTTTCATTTCTAGGAATGAAATTTATATTAAAAGCATTAAAGGAGTTTTCAATTGTATCCCAAACTTCGTTTCTATAAGACCTAGGCCTAGGATGCTTTTTTTTACAAAGATTCCTAACATGTCCTACTATAAGTTTTGAATCAGTAAAGACACTTGAATTTTGCACCTTTAAACTTTTAGCAAACTGTAATCCTAGAATAAAAGCTTCATATTCGGCAACATTATTTGTGACCTCAAATCTAACTTGCATGATTTAGTGATGTTCTCTTTCTCAAGTGAGATTAAAACAATACCTGCTCTAGCTCCATCTTTGGTACAAGATCCATCAAAGAAAAGTTTCCAAATATTAGTTTGAACATATTTAGGAGTTTCAACTATAACTTCAATCTTAAGTTGAGAATTCTATGAAGTATTTGAAGATAGTTGGAAGCAACTAAAGTCTTGGTCAACTACATAAATTAAATGGTTTCTAGCTTGATCTTCTTTGTAGACAGTTTTTAAGAATCTCACTTCCCTGTATAACCTAAGGTTTTCTTATTGTACTAGGAAACAATATTGAAGAAAGAAATAGAAGTTTATAAATGAATGAATAACTGAAAGATAAACACACAGATAGGTAAATGCATAAATATACGTGGTAAAACCTTGACAGGGTGTCAAGGAAACCTCCACGGGGAAAGGGATTGGAAACTCTATTAATCAACAAATGATTCTCCACTTCTACAAACCTCTCGGGCCATCCAATTTAACTTGGGCTATTTCGTTATGCTAACTTCATTTCGTTATACAACCAACTAACAAGTAATATGTAATTTTCCCAATTTTACATTATTTACATTTGTTGTCATATTTCAACAAACTCCACCTTGACAACAATTTTCCTAATCCCTTGCCCATGCCCATTCATCATCTTTTCTACAAGCCAAGAGAAGCGAGACACCATCTCAGCTTCTCTACTGTAACTGGCTTCGTGAATATATATGCATGATTCTCTTGTGTATGGACCTTCTTGAGAACTACTTTGCTGCCTTCAATTACATGTCTTACAAAGTGATACCTTACATCGATGTGCTTGGTCTTGCTGTGATAGGCTAGATTTGTAGCCAAATGAATAGCACTCTGACTGTCACAAAATACATTCACTTTCTCCTGCGTCCTTCCAATCTCATCAAGCAGACCTTTTAACCAGATTGCCTCTTTACAGGCATCTGAAGCAGCTATATACTCTGATTCAGTAGTGGACAAAGCAACTGCCTCTTGAAGCTTTGACATCCAGCTAATTGCTCCACCTGCAAGAGTAAAAACATAACCTGTAGTAGACCTCCTTTTGTCCAAATCACCTGAATAATCAGCATCCACATATCCACAGACTGAACCTTCACAGCCATCAAAGTTGATGCAATGGTCACTTGTGCCTCTCAAATACTGAAGCACCCATTTCACTGCTCGCCAATGTACTTCTCCTAGATTTTCCATGAACCTGCTGACAACTCCAACTACATGTGAAATGGCAGGTCTTGTAGATACTATTGCATACATTAAGTTGCCTACCGCATTTTCATATGGTAAACGAGACATATACTTCTTTTCTTCATTAGGTCTAGGACTTAAACCAGAAGAAAGCTTAAAATGGGAAGCTAATGAAACATTAACAAGTTTCACATTGTTCATACTGAACTTTTCAAGTACTTTCTCCACATACTTATGTTGTGATAACCAAAGCTTACTATTCTTCCTATCTCCGTGTATCTCCATGCCCAATATATTTTTTTCCGCTCCAAGATCCTTCATATCAAACGTCCTAGAGAGTTGAGCCTTTAACCTGTTGATTTCTTCCACACTTTTTCTTGCAATAAGCATATCGTCAGCATACAACACCAAGATAATGAATATGCCATTGAAACTTTTGAAGTATACACAATTATCATACTCACTTCTGATAAAATTCTGGCTCACCATGAAGGAATCAAACTTCTTGTACCATTGCCTGGGCGACTGCCTCAGGCCATACAATTATTTCCTGAGCTTGCAAACTAATCTTCTGTTGCGACCTTGTACAAAACCTTCTAGCTGGTCCATATATATCTCTTCATCCAAATCTCCATGAAGAAAGGTTGTTGTAACATCTAACCGTTCTAACTCAAGGTCAAGTAAAGCAGTTAGTGCTAACACAGTACGAATAGAAACAAGTTCAACTACTGGTGAAAAAATCTCCTAAAAATAAATACCTTCAACCTGAGAATACCCTTTTGCAACCAATCTCACCTTATACATCTCGATACTTCCATCAAATTTTCTTTTCAATTTGAAGACCCATTTACACCCAACAACACTTCTCCCTTCAGGAAGTTCTACAAGATCCCAGGTATTATTCTTGGCTAAGGAATCCATTTCTTCTTCCATAGCCTTTTTCCATATTTCGCTATCTGCATCATCTACTGCTTCCTGATAACAAGAAGGTTCCCTATCTTCAGTAATCAATGCAAAAGATGAAGCAGAATCTTCATACCTTTTAGGTGATTTTCTTTCCCTTATATACCTTCTTAGAGTGACTGGTTGTTGAATTGGTTCTGTAATTTCTCCAGTTTCCTTTTCTTCTTCACCTTTTTCATTAGAAGTCTCTCCTTCCTTTTGACTTTCTGGAAAAGGTTTAGTCTCCAATTGAATTTGTTGATTTGGCGATACTTGTTCCTGTTCAACTTTTCCAACATCTGATTTTAGAAGAGAAGATTCATCAAATGTTACATCTCTACTAATGACTATCTTCTGTGAAGAAGGATCCCGCAACCTATATCCTTTCACTACATAATCATACCCCACAAAGACACAACATTTCGATTTTGGATCCAAATTTTAATGTTGATTTCTAGGAATAAGAGCATAGGCATCACAACCAAAAATATTCAAATGTGAATAATCACAAGACTGACCCAACCAAACTTCTTCAGGAATTTTACAGTTTATTGCAACCGAAGGTGATCTGTTAACTAAATAACAAGTAGTAGATACTGCTTCTGCCCACAACTCCTTTTGCAGGTTAGCATTTCTGATCATGCTTCTGGCTCTTTCCATAAGAGTTTGATTCATCCATTCAGCAACGCCGTTTTGCTGAGGAGTATAAATAACAGTTTTATCTCTAACAATCCCTTCATCCTTACAAAATTGTTCAAATTCTAAAGAATTAAATTCATCGCCATTGTCAGTTCTTAAACATTTAATTGATTTTCCTGTTTTCTTTTCCACCATTGTTTTAAATTGTTTAAAAACATTAAATACATTGGCTTTATTTTTCAACATATAAAACCAAACTTTCCGGGAGAAATCATCAATAAATGTTAAGAAATATAATGCACCTCCATAAGACACAGTAGGAGATGGTCCCCACAGATCAGAATGAATGTAGTCTAAAATCTGTTTACTATTATGATTTCCAGTCTTGAACCTTTGTTTACATTATTTTCCAAACACGCAATATTTACAAAAATCCAACTTCAATGATTTCAAATCAGGAAGCAACTTGCGGTTCATCAGTACCTGAAGACCTTTCTCGCTCATGTGACCCAACTGTTGATGCCATAGATGAGAACCTTCTTCTATTTTTTTTTATACGATCCCTGCTTCACTTACTTGAGTGCTTCCTTTTAGTCTGTATGGATTTCTGAACTTTTCAGCCTTCATAACAACCAAGGCTCCCTTTGGGACTTTCAGCACTCCATTCTAACCTGTAAATTTATACCCATTTGAATCCAAAACTCCCAATGAAATCAAGTTTTTCTTTAGTTCAGGTACATGCCTAACGTCAGATAATGTTTTAACTATATCATCATACATTTTAATTTTCACATTACCAATCCCAACAGTTTGACAAGATGCATTATTTCCCATGAATATAGAAATACCATTTACAGTTTCATATGAAGTAAACCAACTTCGGTGCGGACTCATATGATGAGAAGCACCAGAGTCTAATAGCCAATTTTAACCATCTTGAGAGACATTACAAATAGGGAGAGCTTCAGCAGTTAAAACTTCATCAACCATACCTAAATCAACCTGATTTTCTTCCTTGTTATGGTTTTCCGACTCCTTCCGTTTCCAAAAATCTTTTTTGAGGTGTCCAAGTTTGCTGCAGTACCAGCACTTGGCTTTACACTTCTTGCCACCCTTTGACTTTGATCTGGAAGAACCCCTTGATTTCTCCCCTCCTTCCTTTGACCGACCTCTGGCTGCCATGGCTTCTGGTGCAAATGTCTCAATACTAGATTTCCTTCATACTTCTTCAGATAAGAGAGCACCCACAACAGATTCAAATTTCAAAGAATCGGTGGTGCTCAAACTGATTGGAGTTACGAAGTGGTCCCATGACTCGAGCAAATATCACAATAAGGTTATTGCCTTGTCTTCTTCCTACATTTTAACTTCCATATCTGACAATTGGAAAATAAGCATATTAAAAGCATTTAAATGTTCTGCAACTTTTGTACCCTCCTTCATCCGAAGACTGTACAATTGTCTTTTTAAATAAATTCTATTTGTGAATTATTTTTTCGTATACAAGGTTTCCAGTTTTTCCCACAACCCTTCAGTTGTACTCTCTCCAACAATATCAAAGAGAACTTCATCTGCCAAACATAACCTAATGGTACTGAGGGCTCGGGCATCCAAGTCCTCCCAATCCGAATCTATCATGCTTGCAGGTTTTTTCTTTACCTTGTCTAATGCTTTGTGCAACCCTTGTTGCACCAGCAAATCCCTAACCTTCAGTTTCCACAATGCGAAATTGTTCTTCCGAGTGAATTTATCCACCTCGAACTTTACATTTGTCATTTTGGCCATTTCTAGTTTTCCCTTCTTACTTAAACTTCCAACTAGGATTTTTTAAAATATATATATATATATATATATATATTTCCCCTCTTCTGCTAGGGTTTATGATTTCAAACCCCTATTGCTTAAGAGAAAACTCACAAAACTTCAAACCCTATTCCACTTTCCAAATTTAATTTCTGCCAAAAAACTTCAAGCCCTATTCCACTTTCCAAAATTTAATTTCTGCCAGAAAACTTCTTCAATTCCCGAATTTCTTAGGAATGCGGCTCTTCCACAACGGTTTTTCTGACTGGTCTATCTTGAAAAAAAATTGGCTGCAAACTTCAGACCTCCTATAATGGCAGCTTGACTCTACTTTCAAACCGACTGCAAAATTTCCTATAGCACTGACATTGCATGATCTTCTCCAGCAGGCGGCATGCGAGCGGTTCTTCAAAAAAAAATGTATTATTATTCTTCAACGGCTGAGAGGGTTTGGATGGCAAGCTCCTCAAACTTCGGCCTCCTCTAGTTGCGGGCTCCATTCCAGCATGCAGAAGGTTTGGACGGTTCTTCCTTCAACTGTGGCCTCCGCTCCAACGTGATAACTTCAGCCTCCTCCAATTGCAGGCTCCGTTCCAGCGTGCAGACGGCTCTTATCACGGCCCTCGACAGCCTCCTTTCTCTGGCATGCAAACGGCTCTTATCACGACCCTCGACAGCCTCTTTTCTCCAGTGGATAGTAACGACCCTCGAAATAAAAATTCTCCCTCTGCAGCCACAACGGCTCTTCTCATGCTAGCATTACAACATGAACAACCTTTCTTCAATGAATAGTAATGGGTTTTAATCCAGCGAAATTTCAACTTGGTTATAAAAGCTCCAATACCACTTATTGTACTAGGAAACAATATTGAAGAAAGAAATAGAATTTTATAACTGAAAGATAAACACACAGATAGGAAAATGCACAAATATACGTGGTAAAACCTTGACAGGGTGTCAATTAAACCTCCACGGGGCAAGGGATTGGAAACTCTATTAATTAAAAAATTATTCTCCACTTCTACAAGCCTCTCGGGCCATCCAATTTAACCTGCGCTATTTTGTTATTCTAACTTCATTTCGTTATACAACCAACTAACAGGCAATAAGTAAATTTGCCCAATTTTACATTATTTACATTTGTTTTCATATTTAAACATTTCTCCCCCATATACAGGAATAGTGGCAAAAGACATATCCATTTGAAGACTCCCTCCTAGTTTGGCACAACATGATCTTGATAAAATAATTCCAAACTTAGGGGGAATATTAGTGACTACTATATCTAATACAACACTTTTGACTGGTATTTGGTGTAAGGTTGCCACTACATCTTTTATAAGTCCTAAAAATTTCACTCTTTTAGAGTCAAAGGTATATAGGTCATGATAAGTTCGAGTGATTTCCAAATTAAGTTGCTCCATAATAACCTTTGGAATTAGATTGTGTGAAGCTCCAAAATCCAGCATACAATTTTATAGTAAAGAGTCATGTACTTTCAAAGTCACGTAGAAATGTGGTATGGATTCATCGATCATGTCAGAACTAGGACCAAAAGCTATTGTGGGTCTCTCATTTTGCAGACTAATAATGTTCCCTTCATAATTCACACTATATTTTTGGATCCATTTTGAAACTTGACTCTTATATCCAGGGTTTTTAGGAGGTCTACCAAGACCTGCTCTAGGTCTTAAGTCATACCTTCTGTTAAGTTATATAATTAAAAACTCAGAAAAGGCTTGATATTTAGAGACCTGAGAAGTCTCTTAGTCTTCTTGAGAGTTTTGACTTAAGGGACAGGGACAATGGTAGTCTGAATAGATGTATTTTCTATGTTATTAATATATTTAGTGATTGATAAAGTATTATCATCAGGTTTTTGGTCATCAATCAACAACAGTGTAGGTACTTGTTGATCATTGTTGGTCTCTGAAGAATTTGTAATTGAGGGACCTTTTTGAACTAACCTTGAATCTATGTTTGGGGTTTAGCAACAATTTGTTGTACTATTCTAGGTTGTGTTTCAATCGTATAAATCCTATTTGAAAGGTTTCTAAGAAGTGATGTGATTTCAACTATTTTTTATTCTTCATTTTTAGGTTTAGAGGAAGAAGAAACTTCTTGATTTTATTTTAATTTTCTTTGGGATTTTTCAGCTTTGGCTTTTAGCTTAGCTGAGGCAGACCTATTTTCTTCAACCTGTATAGCATTTGTTTGCATGTCTTCTAAGGTACGAGTTGTTCTCTCTCTTAACATGACATCAAAATCATCTTCAAAGGCTTTTGAAAATCTAACCTTCGATGCTACTACACGGGGTTTATAATCAGGAGGCATCTTGTGATAAATTTTATTAAATATTTTGATGAAATCAGCTACTGGTTCACCATAATTTCTTTTAATCTCTTCAAACTCTGTTAAGAAATAAATAAGATCATTTTGCACACCCCATTGATTTTTAAAGATAGTTGTCAATTCCTCCCAAGATCTAATAGAATGAGTTGGTTGTTGTCTAAACCAAATCCTAACATTTCCTTCTATAGATTGCACAAACAATGTCATATAAACATTTTCATGTTCTATGTTCATGTTATCAGTAAAATATAGAAATGTTGCTAGATGATCTTCAGCTGACAAACCAGTTTCTCCATTAAATCTGGGGAGATGCTTTAGATACCCAGCAGGAAAATCATTGAGTAGATTAGGGAGTAATAGGACAGGATATCTTTCTTGTACAATGGGTCTAAAACTAGCCATACTTGAAGATGTAGATGTAGAAGATTTAGTAGTGGTGGATGTAGAAGAAGAAGTAGAATTTGAAGATGAAGATGGGGAAGAATGAGGTGAAGAAAGAGGTGGAGAAGGAAATGGGTTTGAATATTTTCTTAGGGATCTTAAAGGTGTTCGAATGAAAAACTTTTGAACCTCTTCTTCTCCTTCTTTTTTCTCAAATAAAGGATTAGAATAAAGAGAAAAAGAGATCTTCTTGTTGTGCAGAAGTAGATGGTGCAGAATATGTGATAGGGGATATAAAATTAGTATATTTGAATACAGGTAAAATTAGATCCAAATCCTATTCTGATATAGGAGATTCAGAAGGTGCCTCAGGTAATTTATAGGACTATGAAGAATGAACTAACAAGGCAGATTAGAAATCCACTCCTTTGGATACTAATTCCTATATTCTAAGAGGTATATCTTCTGATTCTAGAGGAATAGGTCAAGATTTGAAAGGATCAGGAACTGTTGTGGTCTCCTGTTGAGGGATAGAAGAAGGGTTTGATGTATTCTTCTGGAAGAATCTTGTCTTACCAGTCTCTCTGGATTTGATAAAGGTAATACAATTTAAAAGTCAAAATGAGACCTGGTATGCTTTGAAGGAGCCAGCTTGGGTTCAGTGAAGATGCCAAGTGAAAAAATTTGACCTAACTATACCTTTAATCACCTTTAAAGGAATAGGATTTTATCATTTTCCTAGGGAAAACAAATCAAATTCGATTCTCTAGAAACAACGCCAGTCTGAAGTTGTCCTTTTAGATAATTGGGGTCAATCATTATGCCAAAGCATCTATAATGTTTGGTTTTGTTTTAAGGTTCGAATTTTTGGATGACCAATGCATAAAAAAATTTGCACCAACCGTGTTTAAACTTTTAGATAGTATTAATTAATAAGACAAAGGTTTGTTTCATTATTCCACACAGTAATTTAGATTTTGCAGGTGATTAAGTTGAATATGTAAGGAGATATGATTATTTTAATTATTAAAAAAGAATATTTGAATGATCATAAGTGTGAAAATTTTCAAACAATGTCTAAAAGTTTAACAAAACATATTTAACATTAAGAAGATGCTGATAATTTATTGATGAGAAGGACTTACAAAAACAAATAGCTCAGTAAATCATTCTCTCATATAGATAATAACTTCAGTAAGAATCTAAGACAACTGAAACTCAGTTAATCTTACCTAGTTATCTTCATAACAATTGAATACATGTAGAAACAATATGAATTGATAAACAGAAAGGAATTACAAGGGGACAAAGTTGCATGAAACAAATCTAGAATTCTTATTTTATTATTAATGATCAAAAGCTTGTACACTGCTACTTATAAAATTCTCATCCAAGGGTGCAACCCTTAATAACTCGAGAATGAGAGTTATTTATACTATTTCTAGGACTACGAAAATATCCTAAACTGATTTACAAAAATAGAATAATATGATAGAAAGAAGGAAACTGCTGAAAGATATGTTCCTGTTTTGGAGGAGACTTTTGATGAGTAGGCCTACTAATAGGTTGCGTTGGCTATAATGTTTTCCTATGAGTTGGCGGCTTCTTCTAAATTTCTTTTGAATTAATATTTGTAGCTTTGGCGGAGTTTAAACAGTAAAATCCTTTTTTACTTTAATAATGGGAAAAAACCCACTTTTCTCTTTAAATGGTGCAAACCTTTTGAATAGAAGAAAACCCTTTATATAAAAAACTTTTAGATTGAATGGCAGAAACGACGTGGAGCGGAGATAATGGTGGAGGTAATAAGTAGTAGGACCTACTAATCGCAACGCAAATCGCAACCGGGAGCTTTCAGGACTTATCACAAATCGGGAGGTCAAAAGGCTTATCACAGTTGGTATATCGGTGAGTCGAAACACACAACATATCATTTTGGAATTGGATAATGCGATATGCGATGGGCGATGGGGGAAGAGATGACGTGGCAGGGATAAATGGTCCCATTTATATCACAATTGGGGAAAGGAATCGGTATCGCAAATCACATATCGGGGATCGGGGTGAGTGATATGAATGAATGGCATGGAGGAATTGTGATATGCGATTAGCGACGACTTACATAATAGGTAAGGGCCCCACTTTAATCACAATCGGGGAATTGGGAAGGTGGAGGTAAGTGGAAACAATGAAATTTACGATATAGCGATGCGAAAAGCTAAGATGGGTCCCTTTTGACAGTTTAAGCGAAAATGAAAATGTTCCTAATTAAAAAAATATATAAGTGGCCCGAAACATATAATGGTTTTCAAATGTTTTGAGGCTAAAGGGGTGCAACACAAAATGGAAGTGTTATCACACTTGGGGGTTTGTGGGATATGGAAATTACAACATGTGTTATGAAACTGCGATATGTGTTTGTGATAAAGGTAAAGTGGAAAGATAAAGTTGGTGTACAAGCTGGGAATGTAGAATTATCGCATTTCGGGGCTTTGTGGACTTATCGCATTTTGGAGACCAGAGGTTATATCAAAAATGTATGGAAACGAAGTTTGCGATAGGCTAATGTGCAAAGGCGAGGTGGGTCCGCCGATGAAACATGGTAATGTGGTAGGCAAACGGTCAAAATGCGAAGTGACTTTAGGATTCAAATAATTTATGCGCCATAAACTTTACGTTTGAATGTTTATAATTTAATAAAAAAATAATCCCCTTTTTAAAGAAATTAAACGTAATTAAATTATAAATTTATGAGAAGGCGCATTTGAGCTTGCAGCCATATATTTTTCATTTTTGTACACTAAAGCCTTCATTTTTCTTTGGCATCCTAACATTTTATTTTTTATTTTGCCTCCTTTATTTAGGGCAATCTAACCTAACATTTTATCTTGATATGGATGTATAAAACACACAATAAGCCTAACATTTTTTAATTTCTTTTTCTTTCATCCATATCCTATCTTAGCATTTTTTGAATTTATTTTGATTATACATGCTAACTTATCAAAACTAAATAATGTTACAACATGACTCATAGTCGTTTGGAGGGATTGACAAGGGAGCGAATGGGGCTCTAGGTCCTTGATTTGTTGAGTTTCCCCAAGGGTTGGTCACCTAGAAAATCGGGGTAACTCCTCGAGGTTTTGTTGGTTGTGTGGATTCTCAATTTGGTTGTGTTTGTTGGTTCCACTTCCTTAAAGTAACCTAGGAGGTTGAATCTGATCATAGTAGTATCTTGTCAAATGTTTACCCCAGCAAACCGTTAACTTGGGTAAAGTGGGAGGATGGTGTTAGAGAAAATTATATGTGGCACTAGTCCACATGCAAGGCGATTTTTGAAGAAGTCTAGGACATGCTTAGGCAGGATGGAAAAAGAGAAGAAGAAAAGTATTTGTAGTTGAAGTCATTATTTTTAAATTGTAACCATGAGGCATCTTAATTAATTTTTATGTGGTTGTAATTAAGAGGGAGTGTTGGAGAATCTAATTCCAACCAACTAGTGTCGTAATTGTCCATCCAAGTGTCACATTTAGTGAGAGTTCAATCCAGTTAGGTTGAGTTGTAGTTCATTGTCACTCAGTCATTTATTATTGATGTTTTCTGTTATTTTTATTTAAATTATTCATAATACATAGAAGATCATTATGCTCCACCCTTTCATTTTCATTTTTGTCACATACAAGGAGAAGTTGAATTGTATGTACAATAATTCCCATGGAGTTGTCTTTAGTGCGACTTTTTGGAGTTTCAAGTGTCGGAATTCGGTGAAACAATTTGAGGTAAAATCTTATTTATGTTATTTAAACTGGTTTTTTGACTATATATATGAATTGAGCACCCTAAAAACCCCTAGGGAACTTCCATTTTGCAAGGTTAACCCATCAAACTTGAGAAATTAGACCAGAAAAACCATCGGAAAACCCTTCAAAAAATCGCACTAAACAGTACCAGAATTCCCATTACACTTTGGAATATCAGTTTCTAGCCTTCATAAATGATCAATGGGCTACCTTTAGGTCTTGATCTCAAAGCTGGACACATGTTTACCATCATTCGTGCCTTTATATCAGCTATTCATTAGGCTCTTTGTCAATTTTACTGTCATTCTTTCAGTGCAAGAACAAATTGGTGTATTGATACACCAAGGCTCGAATGTCAAGAAAGCAAGGTTACATAGCATCTATAGCATGATATGCAGCTCGAGTGTAAGACCATAACATGTAGGTTATACAAACCAGTTCCATCTATAATGACTAGTTGGTGCTTTTAGTTACTAATCATTATATATGGAAGGTCTAAGAGGGTGTTCTCCTTTTTGAAATTTAAAGTCTCATAGGGTGTTCTCCTTTTGAAATTTAAGGCATATATTTGTAAAAACAAGGGCTTCATTTGGAAGTTGGAGCGATGGTGGCGGGATGCTAATAGGGATGTTCAAGTTATTCTTCTCAATAGGAAAAGTGGAGAATAATGTGTAAGATCTGGAAAGAAGATCAGAAATACTCTGCATAATTGGTAGCTAAAACCTAGTTGCTAGTTGCAGTGGGAGTCTCTTGTTGAAGAGTTGTCAAAAATAAGACTTATCTGGCAAGCAAACGGGTTAGACTCATGCAGCAGTAGTGCTAAATGAAAATTATTGCAAGCAGCAAACAACGAAGAAAAAATAAAAAATTTGAAAGTGCTCGACTCCAGGGTTAAGTGGGACAAAGATGAACATAAATTATAAGCTTTTAGCAAAGAAAAAGATATAAATAAATAAATAAATAAAACCTCGTATTTCTTGTTTCCAGAACGATCTGATAAATCTATCTCGTTCTTGGAGTGGATGGGAATGTAAATTTCTAATTGCTATGAAAATTAATGACATATTTTCCATATTTGTAACATAAATTTGTATCCTTAAATGTACCTTGAATCCCCTTCCTTGGTACTTTCCGCCTTTGATTGAAGTCGTTTGCCCAAATTTAATATTTAAAAAAAAAAAATCGTCTAACAGATGGAGTAAACACAGTCCTCTGAAACGTAAAGGAAATTGCAGCTAAATGGACTCTTCTATTTTTTCATTTGTCTACAGTGGCAAGGATTAGAGCGTTTCCCTTGAAAACCATCATACGGGTTGAGTTCGTTGTGATTCATAAATTTTAGGGTTTTTCATACAAATTGACTCCCACACATAAATATCAAATACGTCACCATCCAATTACGAATTTTACTTGTTGGGTATGAATTTAGGTTTTTCGTGGTTTTATGCGAGTTGTAGGGTATGATAAGGGGAAAGATTTTTATTCGTAATGGTTATATTTTTATATTGGTATTTTATCTTACATTTACATTTAATTTTGAGTTGTTTATGTTATTTTTAAGTAATTATCTATATAAAATAATTATGAAATAGAGAGAGTGTATCAAATAAATAATTATGTATAACAAAAATAATTATAAAATATAATTGGTTTCTGAAGTAATTATGTATAATAATTGTGAGATAAAAATGATTTATGAGTTCATTTATGTTAATAGTTTAGAAATTAGTTAGATCTTGGACTATTGTGATTCATAATGTTAAAGAGATGTTTTTAGAATTAGTTAATGTGCTATTTTTAGAGCAACGGTGAAAAAATCTATCAATCTTACAGAATAAATAGTAAAGATGCATCACGAACAAGAATTAGATATTAGTATTAAGAATGTAAACTTTTAAATTGATATGAAAACATCCTCCTTCATTTCAACATCTAGCATTTTTTTTCACTTGTATTTTACTAAAATTGAATGGCCTATTTATGTTGAGAATATGTGCCACATTTAGTACCTCAATATAAATCCTTTTGCTCAACATAACCCTATATTATTAGGTTGCAATTTTGACCTTTACAATTTGAGCAAATCAACATCTCTATGTTTTTCAAATAACCATGTTTTGACAATTCATATAATTTCATATAGAGTGGACAAACCATTTTTTATTGAAATTCCTCTCTAAATAAAATTTCATGTAATTGATGAGAATTTTGACCATAAAACTTTGTCCTTGATGTTTTAGCCTATTTTGAAAAACCAGTATCATCTAAATTTCAAAAAAATAAATATACCAATATTGAAGCTTTCCTTGTCATAAAAAAAAATTAGACTCATTAACCCATTTTAAGAAGATTGTATCATATAAATTTAGGAAAAAAAAAAACACTTATTAGAAAAGTTAACTTTGTCCACATTTTAATACACTCCATTTAATAGGCACAGGTCATAAAGATTTGGGGATTCAACACCAAAGTTAATTTCCACCCTATGATTTTTTTTTTTTGTAGCATTGAGTTTGCACGAGCTAGAGGTTATTCAGGTTTGTACAAGCTAGAGGTTTACATCCTTTCATTCAAGTCATAAAGTCTATTGGATGGTCCATTTCCTGATCTTGAATGGTTCCTTTCCTAAACTTTTGACATTAGGTGTTTCATCTCCACCATTCAAGCATCTCTCTTACGTCTCAGTAATCACCCATCGTTGGAACAGTTCCTAGAACTGTTTTCATCATTTACAATGTTTTCAACAAACAACTTGTTCAAAGTATGTGGTCATTACAAAGCATCCATCAACACCCACACATATTTGTACCACGACCTGAAGATGGAATAGGCCTATAAATTTTTCCTTGCAGCATATCTTCATCTTTACAATGTGTGTGAACTTTGGGCTTGCTTAAGATTATGAGCTTGTTCACATTTGTACCACGACCTGAAGATGAATAGGTCTATACATTTTTCCTTGTAGCATATCTCCATCTTTACAATGTGTGTGAACTTTGGGCTTGCTTCAGATTATGAGCTTGCTTAGTGTGACAAATTTTTACTCTTCTTATCATGCCTTAGTGTGACAAATCATACCTTTTAAGATTATGGGCTTGCTTACTGTGATAAATTTTGACTCTTTTTATCCTTTTTATTATGCATTTGTTTATTGAAAAAAAAAATTGGTTGGTAATTAATATATTTTTTTATCAATTTATTTTTGTTTTTATTTTATTCTTAAAGTTTTGAACAAATTCATATAAAAATAAAGTCCTTAAAAATTTTCATACTTATATAATATATTTACTATTATTTACTTCCCACTAAGAAATTTTCTAAAAATAAGATGTAAATAAATATTCTTACCAAAAGTTATTTCCCTCCATTATTTATGTTTTCCTCAACACTCAAGTCTGAGTAAGATTGTAATGATGTAGACTTACTAGTGATTATTACCCACTAAAATTTGTGCAAGCAAACAATTAATTTATCCACTTTACATCTCAGATTATTAGTTTTTGTCAAAGCAAAACATTGAGTTTTCCTATTGACCATTATTAATTTGGCATTGGTCAATATAGGATATAATTTTTATGCAATTCTTCCCATATCATAATTTCTAATTCAAATAGCAAGGAGAAACACTTGTTATAGAATAAGGATTAATATTTTTTTTTAATAAATATTAAAAGGGATTTCAAGTAATTGTAATCTCACTTAAATTGAAGTGCACAGTATTATAATACTCTATCTATAAATCTAGGGTTAGATAAAGTGAAATATTGAAACACATACATCAAATTCATATACATGATATGTGTGAATCATGCCTATCATGTAATACTCTATTTATAAATCTAGATTTAAATAAAGTGAAATTTTGAAACACATACATCAAATTAATATACATGATATGTGTGCATCATGGCTAATGCGTATCTGAAAGTTAGAATGAATTATACATACATATCAAATGTATCCTTAAAAGTAAATTGTACGCATTGTAATACTTAATAATTATGTTATTGAATAATAATAATAATAAAGTAATAATTTCCTTAAGAGTTATGATTACTAGAGTGTAATTTGATGGATATTATTTTATAGTTTAGTATTGGTAAGTGTGTTAGTCTCCTTAATTATTGCAAGAAAATCTTCCACTATTTGAAAGGGGGTTACGATACTTTATATATTTTCTAATAATAAATTCATCAAGAGATATTCTTAGTGAGGAATCTAATACCAATCAATTTCTTGCAAGAGATGAAATATTGGGATTCAGATCCAAGGTTCGATCATCTTGGAACCATTCTTGAGCATAGAGCGCATGGAAACAGTGTTTAGCTACGTGAGAATACATATGAAACCCATATCATCCCAAGGCTTACTTGGATGCGACTCTCTCTAGGATGAATCATCCAGCTAAATTCAAACATGAACTCTTGAGGGTCACAGTTTCCTTGTAGATCTATGACAAAAAAATGATTAGAATCGTTACAAGCCTGGTTCACCCCTTCATCTTGCGAAATCCTTGAATATATTTTATCTCCATTTCCTATATTAGGTTATTAGTAGTTATATAGATCTACTGAACATGGTGTCAAAGGTAGGCATTAAGTATGCTATTTTGTGCATAATTATTCACGTAGTTAATTTATCTCATATGATCATACCCTTACTATAAAATACTATGGCTCATGGCATAGTGGTTTTTGGCAATCTTAGTCATCGCAATCAATTTGGAATAGCTAGGGATGTGTTGGTGGATACAATAATATGGAAAGGAAGGAAAAATGTGTTACAAACACTTCAATGGAGGGTGATGTTCAAGGCGTGATAAGGTATGTATTAGATAAAATTAATGATGAAAATTCAAAAGAATGTGATGCAAACACTTTGATAGAGGTTGATATATCAACCAAAATCTAAGACATGCCATGTCTATTGCATCGTATAATAAAATAATAATAATATCATATTGTTCATGACATAGTTACATTCAATAAGCCTAAGAATTGTTATGAATATTTCTTAGCATAAGCTCAAGAAAATGATGAAACCCATTACTTAGGCCCATGAGTACCATCCTATGAAATCCAAACATCAAAGTGTCGATCTCTTTAGACTAGGATTCATAGAATTCGCTCTGTCGAACAATATAAACAACTTAGGGGTTAAGAGTGTAAGAATTGTTGGACTACCATATTCCTAGAAGGTATTGATTACTAGAAGAGTGAAAGAAATACCTCAACATCTCTCACATTGCAATAAAATACAATAAACCATTCTCTTGGTAATATTTAAGTCAAAGAGAATATTAATTAAGGAAGAATTGATGAGTGAAGCATATCAAACCATTGTAATCAATAGGCTTGTCATTATTCTAATAAACAACTTAAGGTTTGAGAAAATAATTATAAATTCAATTCCATTTTAAGAAGAATTGTAGTTGAGGTGCGACAATGGTCTCTTTACCTATTTGAGACTTTGGGATGAAGTCTAGACTTAAGAGGGTGTGTATGTAGTGGCCCACTTTAATTGACCTTTGATAGACATTATTTTAACTTTGATATTTGCATTATGACATATACATTATTTTTTGAGGACCTTAGATTGAGGATCCATATATTTTACTTTTTCTAGGAGTGGATGTGATAATAATTGTTTTTCCAATCTAATGTTATAATGATTTTGTTTTACGACTATGTCTAATCATGTGATCGGGTCCCATTGGTTCGATATTATGATGATGATATTTGTGATGGAGGTGTGTGTTTTCTTGTTGATGTTATGATGATAATAGTTGTGATAGATGTGTTTATGAGTATGTCTAAACATGCGATGGATTCATTATGTTGGCTATTTACATTATTTCTAGCTCATGGTGAACAACGATATTGATGACTATGTCATGTTGATGATTTAACACATGTTATTATGTCAATGACTAACATTGTGAAACAATATTACTAATGATTATCGAGTATTTTAGGAAACCACTAGATGCACTCACACATGATGAGTCAAATACCTCTAGTTTAATGGAATTGAATATTGTCTCTGAAATTTTAAAGTTTAGTTTTGAATTTTTTCTATAAATTGTAATGACATGTTAGTGGTTGCAGGAATAGGTTAGTTGCTTGGTCGAACAACTCACACATGGGTGATGGGACTGCACAGATAGGTGGAACTTCATGGTAGGGGTGAGACAGTGTCCCTGATTTCACTCGCTAGCACTCCCACCGTGACTTGGGCTGGAAGGGTTGGGACACCTTCACCTTGAAGATCACGATGTCATGGGGGAAAGTCCCAAATTGGGTCATTCACAAGGATTTACTGGGGAGTGCACATCAAGGAGGATTTCTTGACCCCCAACACCATTAGTCTCACTATAGTGGGCAACACAAGAGATGATAGTGGTCTCTATTGTTGCACCTTGATTTCCCCTTGTAGCCACTATATGCTTGAAGGGAAAGCAACGCGACACCCTTGTAACTTCAAGGGAAGTTCTTGAAGTGCATGACCGACTTGGCACCCTTGGCATTGTAAATAAATTGTTGGGTGTGGAACACTTGGAAATTTGAAGGTAAGTTCTTGAAGGCCATAACCAACTTGGAACCCTTGACATAAAAAATGAAACTAATAAATATAATCAAGATACGAAAATCCTATTAATTCACATCAGGTGGTAAATGAGGTTAATTAAATCAAGAATAAATTTGGGGTAAAGAGAGAATAGCAAGAAATAAAAACTTTGTACCTTGAAAACTCTACCCTTCCCATGTTGGAAAAATATTAGGTAGATAATGTACATAAGTATTTTAATTAGGTAAAAAGCGGGGATAAGGGCATAGAGTTAATTATAGAGATTAATCATAAAATAGTTAAACTTCATTAAGAGAAGAGGGTGGTGAATTAAATAAAATTAATTTAGAGAACGTCCATGTGGCAAGATCCAACATAATAATATCCATCTAAGAGGCAAATTGAATTAAATTAGGAGGTAGTTAGGGGACCAAATATTAGACTTATGAGTTGAATTTTTTAATGAACACAAATTTAGGAGTAGAAAAGGGGGATCAAGAGACAGCTAGGAGAAGAAATAGGGAGTCTTGTTGGGGTGAGGAGAATATTATTTTTAAAGTAAAATTTAAGTAAATAGTCTTGGAGAGCCTTGGTGAGGGGGTGACACATGGATGGGTGAATAATCAAACTTTAGGATTAATAAAAATAATTGATTATGCATGAAGTTTCAAGTGTCACCTATGAAGCCTCCTAGAAGATAAGGGGCAAGCCATGAGAGGGGAATTTTTTCTACCCTATTTTTGGAGAGAGACACATTAAGAACGATATGGTCATAATACATGTTGATAAATAATTAGGTGGTCTCATAAACTTATGTTTTATTTTCATATATGAACTAAGGGTATATGAAGTTCATATATCCAAGCCTTTTTCTTCTACAATATGAAACATACGGTTAAAAAAATAATAGTAATTAATATACCATAAAATTTAGTCACACAACATATATAAATGTGGTAATTTAGAATACCAAAGACTATGATTAGAAAAATTTTACACATATATTAGAGAGAGAGAATTTATTAGTGAGTTACACAATGTGTATAATGTGGATACACCAATATATCCTTGATTTAAAAATGTAATTAGGAAGGTGTAGTTCTAATTAGAAAACAAGGCATAATATTAGAATAAAATGCCTTATACTCAAATGATGAGAATAGATATGTAGTTATTTTTCAAAATGATCACTGTAAAATATTATAAAGTGATTTTTAATGAAAAATTATGAATGTATAATAGAAGGGTACAAAAGAAAATAATTATACTTATTCTATTTACTCTATTTTATTTTAGGTGTGTTTAACGAGGCTTATTAAAAGTGGTATATTAGTTGTAGGTTGTATAATTGGGCCTTGTATGGGTCATACAGTGGAATATTATACTATGTGACATACAAATAATAAAAAAATATAAAAAATGAAGAATAGTTGAACATAACAGTAGACAAAGTTTTGTAGGATCACCAAGGAAGGTGAGGAGCATAATACTAAGTTGGGAATGATGGGAGGAGTAACTAGAAATACATATAATCATTAATCTAAAATCCTAATAGTAGTCCATAGTTTGAAGGAAGATTTAGACAGTATTAAATCCAATCAAGAAAATGTTTCCAAAGCAAAGGATGAAAAGTAATATATTAATGGCTATATACTTATATGATTGAAGGAAAATAGAGGCAATAGGAAAGATCAAAAAACTCATACGGAAAGATCTAGAAGTGAATCTATTGACAGAACTGATTCTATAACTTCGAGTGAAATTCAAACACCTGAATTTGATGAAAGGGAAGAAAAAAAGTCTGGTAGCAGTACCTATGTGTCTAAAAAGAAAACAGATACATATCAATTCCAAGTGTAATTTAAAAATACTAGATCTTGAAACATTGATGGATAATTTGAGGAAGGGGCAAGAACTTGGGTTCTAAATATGTCAATTTTTTTTTAGGTTTACAATTACCTCAGTAACTTGAAGGCCATATTGGCTACTTATTAGCTAAATAGTAAAGTGTCCTTGTGGTGGGAGGAGAATAAGGTCATGAAGAAAATTAGAAGCAAAAAATTGAAATGGAAACTATTTGAAAAGAATTGCTTAACAAAAATATGCTTTGATGAGAAGGTAGAAGAAGATACAACAGCAATGGAAGGAAGAAGGGTAGCAAGAGGAAAATTTTTTGGCCATTTTTTCTAGTCCCTCAGAGAGTTACATGAGCTAAGACAAGGGAAATCAACCATGGATTAATTTTTGAACAAATTCATTGTAACACCCCCAATTTATGTGTTGGAATTTCAAAGCTAGACATTTGAACTTTAATCCTAAGGGGAGTGGACCCCAAAGGATAAGTATTTTGTGAATGTAATTAAATATTTAATTTGAGGAAATGAATAAAATTATTGTGTACAGATGGACCAAAATGAGATGTTGAGATCACTTGCTAAATCCATGAGGATGGATAAGGCAACAAATTCCCCACAATCTTTCAAAAAAATCCTTGAAAGAAAATATTTCTAAATTAGATTTTGTGGAAGAATCTAAATTTCCCCAATGATGAGGAAAGTAGTTGGGAAGAGGAAAAAAGTTGGAAAAGCTGAGGAAAAGCATAAAACAGCTTTAAAAAGTCCCTAAAATGGGAAGCCTAGGCAAACAGGAAGAAAAGCATCCTGCTATTCTGGACGCAGAATTAGAAACATGCTTTGGGGAACCATAGCTTAAATAAGCCGCTCCTAAACAGATCAGGGGTTGATCTGTTCTAGGAGGTGATCTCTGCTCGGGGGTGAGTTCTGGGAGACAAAAAGGACTCTAAGGTTGGGAGGTTGGTCTACTGTGTGCATGGTATGTGTTTAAAATTTATTGATATGTTTGTGTTATATGGTATGAATTGGCTACATATAAAAGTTGACTATATAGTACAATTATAAATGCTACATTTAACAGAGTTAATCATAAGGCATTTACCTTCTTAACTCTGTATGGTTGTAGAAAACAAAAAAATCTGTAGAGTAGAATTCAACAGAAATTATAAACCAAAGGATGGTTTAAATCTGTGAATACATAGTTCTCCACGGATAATTTAATTATAATATACTTCTGATCTCTTAGTATGCATTCATAAGCATGAAATGGTACTATAAGAAGAATTCCTCTAATAACCTTCAAATATTTGTAAGTTAGATCTGAGGATCTGTAAGTATGCAAATTTTTATAGGAAAAGCTCAAATTTATCTTTAACCTACTTTTGAGTTATAAAATGAATTATATTATACACATACATTTGAGACAATTAGAGTAAGATACTCTATATTGTATCTTGAAATAGCAGTGTATGCACTGTTACATGGACTGCAATTGAGTATTAAGACAGAACCCTTTAGATGCAACCTGGATAAAGGAACTGAAAAGTATTATAGTTTATTTGTATGGTAGTTAACCTGAGTTCAGGGAGATTTTAATGAGAAATTCCGTTCTGTATACATCATTAGAAAAGCAAACTAATTTCATATCAGCTATTGTTAATAAAAAGAAGTCTGTTGAAGAATGTTACAATTTTATAAACTAGTTCCTACACAACCACTAGGATACCAACATATCTTACTGACAAATAATTATGTATATATTACCTCGACATTTAGGAAAACAGAACTGTGTTGGACTGACAGTCCTTGAAAAATACAAAGTGGACAGGAATTGAAAGATATGTATAACTAATATAAAACCATTAAAACTATCCTCTATCGAAAAAAACGTATAGTCATATTTCAACATTAAAAACCATCCAAGTTTGAATAGGAAATAACAATCATTGTAGGGCATAAAGAGTAACTGAGTAATAGGCGGAATTATATGAGTTCACTATCGATTATCCATGGTACCAATTCTTATCAACAAACTATATAAAAAACCCCGCAAAATCATGATAGTCAAGGAGTCTCAATTACTAAAGACGTTTTAATGGAGGATTCGTAGATACCTACTCCGCCATTCCTTACTGCATATTAGGAAATTTCATAATTATAAACATCAATCTTGTTCAGATACCCTAGTTTGGGAATGAATCAATGTTTTAAAAATGTCCTTATACAAATTAGAGGGCCGTAGCCGTAATAGAGAATAGAATGAAAAATAAGGAATTTCTACAATTACATAGATCACAACTGAGGTGAAAACTGGAACACGTAGCAAGAAACCCCGAGTAAGCGATTTGGGGAACTGAGTAGAACCTGTACAAAGAGACGAGGAATAGAAATTTAAGTCGACCAAACTTGCCGGAAACGCAGGAGATTATCTGGAAACAATTGGCATTCGAATGAAGGCCATAATACCTGTAACGAACATAACGATGCACATTAGAGGAATGTTATATGGTAATAACAACTTTCTTATACAGAACGAGTAAATGAAATTCAACGAAGGTGAAAATCATATACCTGATTAATAAAATGGGATAAATTCCTGAAACAAAACATAGTGGAACGATTAGTCAATTCGCTCGTAAAGAGGATACCATTAAAGTTTACCAGGGTTAGGGTAGCGAATCAAACCTGGGCAACGATTCTGGACTTTTTCCTTGCCAAAATACGAACCGTCCACGCATAACGATTCTGGAAGCCTGTACATCATCAGTTAAACATAAAAATGAAACTAACCCAATTGTTTTAACCAGATTCCCTACAGGAAAACAACGACGAAACTGGTAAGAAAGCTAGATAAGCGGTATAACTATATCTATTGCTCGTTAGAAAATGCCAATACTGAAATATTGAAGTTGGAGGGAAAATAAGAACGATAATTATACTACCTATCTCCACAATTGGATTCGCTGTGAAATCAGGATTTAACCCAATGTGTCTTGCGCAAGCGTGGCCTTCTACACGGCTGCAATTAGCAAATCTATAAGAAACAAAATAACATATACAGGAAGTAACCTTTACTGGGATTTCTCCGCAAGGTGAAAACGATTAATGTGTTAACGCACGCCGACAATAGATACAGAGATAAAACGCTTACCGTATGACTGCTGAAATAGACATACACCTCGGCTGTAACACTCTCGATATGCTCCAAGGTGGGATAACGAAATTCGAACGCGGAGCGACATGGTAAAATGAAACAGGAGAATGAATAATCGGAGATAATAAACGAACAACAAACCCTAGATTCAGACATTGAGAACCGTCCATGTGTAAGGTGGATTATGGGTGAAAACGAGTCATGGAGACGCGGGAAACCTCAATCAGTAACAAGGACAAGAAGAATCCCGAGAGGGATCGTATAGTAATGGTAGACAAGCAATATAGTACCCGCTTACGTAGCTAAAACTGGTAAACCAGAGTTAAATGCCAAGCGAGTAGTTAAAACCTCGCGGACTTGAGAATTTATATAATCAAAAGTGACCGCAAACATTAAACACGTATATGGAAATAAATTTTATAAGTTACGTGTAAGCCAGATGTTCATGGAAACCGCGTTGAGTACAATACTGGTTGTAACGAAAACCAAAACCAAGTTTCCCATCTATTTAATGAGAAAGGACTCTGTCCTGAAGAATAGACGGCGTATATCCGTATGAAATAACCAGTGATCGAGGCATACGACATGAAGTATCGTGTGAGAGTTGGTCGCATTAATATTGAAAATCGATTCAATTTGTTATACCCATATAATATGAAGTATTAACATTTCAAAACTTTCATCCCTAACGTAAGTATTAAGGTGTATACAATGTTATATATATATGGTGAATGAGTAGTATAAAGAGAACCATATAATGGGGTGTAAATTTAATTAAATAATTCTGATGGTCATTGTGTTACACCATTTTTTGGTCATCTAACCTATTATCATTAGATGGACCCAAGTACACCATGTAAGACCAGTTTTACCCTAAGTAAAACTGCTTTCACTATGTTAAAACAGGAAACCCCAAAAAGAAATATTAAACAAACCCATATTTGTTTGATTTTCCTCATGGAATAATTAATTAAACCATAATTTAATTATTATTCCCAGTCATGTTTAACCCAAAATCAAAGAAATTAATTAGATAAACCTTTATTTATCTTATTATTTTCTAAGAATAATCATTTAAACCTTATTTAGATGATATTCCTTGTTAAATATGACCAAATCACCCACAAATAATTAAATAAATCACTATTTATTTAAGTATCTTTCAACCACCTCCTTAAATAATTAAATAAATCATTATTTATTTGATTATCTTCTAACCACTTCCTTAAAAAGATAAATAAATCATTTATTTATTTATTTTTAACAAATTAAGGGATTTGACCCAAGTCAAATACCGTTTCTCTCCAACAAATATAATAAAATATTCCATAAAAAGTGGATCTAGATTTGGTTAACCCATGCACCAAGATCTAGAATGACCCAATATTTTGTTATAAATAGGAGGGTTTTTCCTACCATTCTTCACCTTTTGTTGCCTATTAGATCACTATGGATCTATACACTTGGTCACATATCTCCATCATTTGCTCCCATTGAGCTCTACTCTTTGCATTGGGTTTTCTACATCAACTAGAGAGAGAAATCTTAGATCTAAAGTGCTGAGGACTTCCAAGAACCCATCCCATTGAGGGGAATTGGATACTCCTTCTATTTTTCCTCACAGGTGCCCCATTAATACAAAAAATTCTTTCAAAAATTGTTCTTGTCTTGTCTATTGGTATATGGAGCAAACCCTTGTTTTTACTGCTTAATGTCTTTCCATGCATAGATTTGGTATTTTGCAGCTCTTTTCTTGTATAACTAACCGCAGATATGAAGATATTGGCAGCCACTTTTGTTGTTAGGGCTATTAGTTATGCGTAGCTAAAGTGGTCCTTTTTCGTACACTTCGACAAAGGATTCATACTAACAAATGGCGACTCCACACGGGTTTTAAATTACGGCCGCTGTCGTTTTTCATATTCCTGCATATCCAGCTACTTCAGACCCTAGGGCTTCTTTTCAGCTGTTTATTTTTCCTATTTTTATGTTGTTTTTCTCACATAAAACCCTAAAACATTAAAATTTCTAACTTCCGTGTGTTTCTGGCCCTATTGCGCAGGTAAGCGACACCAGCCGCAATTGAGACGGCAACTTTTCTGAAAATCTGCTGCCGAGACAACCGGAATGGGGGGTCACACTTTTTGGCCCATAACCTGTGACCTGGACCTCCAGGTCGCACTTTTCTGCCCATTTTCTGCGACCTGCACTGAAAACAGGTCAGAAACTGCGACCTGCCAGTTTTTCAGTGATTTTTCTGCAATTTTTCTGGGTTCTGCTGCAGCTTCTGTCAGGGTTTTCCAGCCTCTGTCTCAGCCTGCTTTGACCAAGTTCTGATCTATTTTTACTCATCTAAGTGGGAACCTAGCCCCCTAGGGCTTTAGTACCCTCCACTTTTTGTGGAAGAGTTTTAGCTGTTTCAGCCGTCTGTTTTTCAGAGCTTCAGCCTCCCTTTTTCCAGATCTGTTACCTCCCTTTCAGATCCTTTGAAATCAGCCTTTCTTCCTTTCAAATCACCTCCTGTCGTTTTGTTTGGACCTCCTTTGAAGGCCTCCGCCTTGCCCCCTCCGGTTTTTGCTGATTTCCTCCTTTTTTCCAGCCACCTTGCCTTTGTCTCTTGGCTGTGATCTGCACCTCTTTTCAGCAGCTTTACCCTTTAGATCCCTGTCCCTTTTGACCCTAGATCTATTGACCTCTTTTTATGTGTGTTTTGAGTAGATTTTTGCCCTCTTTTAGAGTAGTTTTGAGAGACCCGCCTTTTTGGGTTAGATTGATGCATAGTTAGCTGTTAAATGTTCTGTCCTTTCAGCAATCTATATTGTTCTACGCAGATTTATTTTTAGTTACGCAGCACACTTTTTCTTGCTCTCAAAATGAAAAGGGTTTAAAAATTAAAATTAACGCACACCACACACTGACCCTAAGTGAAGAAGCGCCTGGTTAACACCGCCTGGCAAAGACTCTAAAATCAGTTGTCACTGCACCTTATCTGCCCTTGACATCGCTTGATTTTGTCCCTTTCTGCCCTTGTCGGTTTCCTTCTTCCTGTCATCATTGCGCCCCCAAGGCGCCTTTCCCGGAGACTTCTTGGCCTTCATCCTCAGTTTCTGGTCGATCGACTTGCTCCGCCCCGCCGTCGTCGAGCCAGTCCACCTTCGAGTCTGCACTCCGACTCCTCTCCTGATTCATCGGGTCCTCCTTCTCCTCCTGGTTCTCCCCCTGTCACCTTCACTATGTCTGGTCCAGGGCCTAACGCTAGCGGTTCTCCCGGCCCTAATGTCGGCCCTACTACTAGCGGAACCGCCACAGGAACTACCCCGGCCACCCCTGTGTTGCCGTACATTGCAGGCCTCAGCCTCCCCGATTTCCATCAGTTGATCAATGACCCCATTCACCACAATGCTAATTGGCCTGCTATGCCAACCAAGCTCCCCTCCGACATCCCTAACTTTGAGGGCCTTAATGGCGAAGATCCAACCAATCATGTCCGATCTTTCCACATGTGGTGTTCCTCCAATTCCATTACCGATGACTCCATCCATCTTCGTTTGTTCCAACGCACGCTCACCGGCGAAGCTTCTAAATGGTATGTCGAACAAGTCACCTCTACCCATACCACCTTTGAGACTCTTGCCCAAGCCTTTTTGTCGTACTTCCAGCTCCCTCTCCGATACGATACTGGCACGGAGCTCTTGACTTCCTTCAAGCAATCCTCTTCAACACGCCTTTCCGCCCAAATGGCGACGAAGACGGGCTTATGTCGAGCCCCTCCCTTCGAAGATCGGGTTTATATGGACTGGTTCCTTCGCACCCTTCCAGCTCCCATCGGCAAGGATGTCGCCTCCCATTTTCCTCAAACCGAAGAAGCCGCCCTCCAAATAGCCTTGAAATATGACTTGATCTACGCTCAATCTGGTTATGTTTATACCGTTCTTCCTGACCTCCCCAGGCCCGGTGGCGCTAACGCCCCGGGGGCATCTCATTCCGCCGACGGTATCGTTGGAGCCCTTTCCCATCCATACGCTCAACCTCCTATGGGCTATGGTCTCCCTCAGGGAGGGGCCAGCTCCTCCAACACTCTCCCCCCTCCCGGTAGCATGTATCCAGGATACGGCATGCCTCCCCCTTTTGCCCAACCTCCTGCTTACCTCAATGTTGCCCAACCTACCCATTACCCTTATCCGCAGCCTGGTGCGCCAGCTCCTCCAGCATATGCGCTTCCTCCTCCCTTGCCTCCTCAACTCCAGCACCAGCACCTACAGCCCCCTCCAGGGCAAGTATTTGCACAGCAGGGCGCGACTAATCCCCCTTCTTCTCAAAGAATGCGGAGAGGCAATCCAAACTAATCTGCCCCTGGTACCCGTTGACCCAATCCTGGTGTGGACCCTAACACTGCCAGCCAGCAACAGGGCACTCAGCCCAAGCCGAACAGGCCGCTTCGCACAAGTAAGCCTTGTTCGTGTTGCGGTGTTTATGGTCATTACACCCACGATTGTCCCCTATTACCCCAGATGTGGCAGATGTGGGAGTATCAAGCCACATTGCGCAGACAGCACACCTCCCCTCATGCTCCTCTTAATGTGGCCACTACCCAGCCAGCTGTGTTTACTGATCGTTTCCCTCAGCAAGGATTCATGGCTACCCAACCGCCCGACAGCCAGGTAGCCACCCTTTTTTTTTACGGTTCCTCTGATTACGGATCTTCTTAGTCCTCCGATCCTAACCAATCAGTCGATCTTCACCTTCAAGCTCAGTCATGGGTACTCCAGAAGCCTCTGCTCGATGCTCCCAGGGAGCCTCCTTCTTCGGGTTCTCCAGAGCTCTCTTCGTCACCAGTGGCCCCTTACACATATCCCTCGACCAAAATTTGAAGGTTTACCTGCCACCAAGATACCCTGGGGCCACTACGTCGGCATTGCTCCCAGTCGTGCCCATTCGTATAGTATAGTAGATGATTTGGCGCAATCCCCTGCTGCCATTTCCACACTGGAACTCCTCCAGTCGTGCCCTTCTCAAAAGAAGGCTCTACTATATGCCGTGGGCGCTGTTGATCCTGCTGATGACCAAATGATTGTTTTCGACGCCACTCAATCAGACCACCCTCCTCTTCCTCCTTCTGTTGCTTTCCAAATCCCAGTCAAAATCCGGAACGCCACTGTCTCCCGGTGTATAATTGATGAGGGGGCATCCACCTGTGTGATGTCCGCTTCGGTTTGGAAGCAACTCGGATCCCCTGAGCTGGCCCCTTCCACGATCACCCTTCGAGCGTGGGACGGTCATGCCTCCCAGCCCATCGGCCTGTTTCGTAATTGTCCTATCACCCTCACCGGTAAGACTGTTTGCGTTGACGTCGAAGTCATCGACGCCCCGCTAGATTAAAACATTCTATTGGGGCGAAGCTACACCTATGCTATGTCTGTTGTCCCATCCGCGGTCTTTCGCAAGATGTCTTTCCCCCATAATGGAAAGATAGTCACCATTGACCAGTTGACATATCATGAGCCAAAATCTCAGACCTCCCGTGAGACGATCATCTCTTCTGTAGCCAACAAGCAAACCGTTGATTCCTTGACCAGTGTCTCCCCCGGCGTTTACAAAGATTCCTCCCTGCTTGGAACTTTCCCTAACCTTCCCCTCCCTCCTGTCATCGATCCCAGCTCATCGAATGTTTGCATGATGCAATCGTCCCAGGCTGCCCGTAAGCGGCCTGCCTCGGCTAGTCAGCAACCTCCTCCTCGCCCTTCGCAACCCGCTCCTAGCCATTCATCTCAGCCAGCCGGACCTCCTCCTTCTAGCCCTACCCCTACAGCTGGTATCCCTGAACCCCTTTATCCTCCTGGATCGGTTCCTCCTGGCCTTAACCATCTCGAAGCCGTCCCTCCTGGTCATTACCCTGCTGGGCAGATCCCTTTCCTAGCTCCCCCTCCCGGAGTATATTCTGTCCCCATCATGGCCACCCTCTCTCTCCCTAACTTAACCTTGGGCATACCGGTCTGGTACCTTGATCCCCCAGTCGCCACCCCTCCTGGTCATCCCAAGCCCTATATGGCTTTGACACCGGTTCAACCGGTCCCCCTAGCTTCCTCCATTGCCTCTGTGCCCCCAGCACCTCCACAGGACCCTTCTCCTGTTGTGACGGCACCCGGGAAGAAAGGAAAAGCCCGCAAGGGGGCACCCAAAGACAAGACTACCACGACTGACCCGTCCCCTTCGCCGCCCGCGAAGCCTTGCGCTTTATGTGATGTCACCGGTTATGCCACCCATGCTTGTCCCGAGTTTCCCCGTATTCAGCCCATGGTTAAAGTCGCGTTCCCCGATTCTACGGTCCCTGAAGCCCCCATTCCTTCTCCGTCCATAACCAAGAACCCAAAGACTCTCCGCACCAACAAACCCTGTGCTTTGTGTGGCATTCATGGCCATTACTCCCACCATTGTCCTCACCTGACGCACTACCGCACCTCTTTAGAGGTAATCCGAGAGTATGAGGTTGAACAAAATCAATCTGCCTCTCCTATCCTCGCGCAGTACGCTTCAGGTCAGCCTGAGGATCCCCCCGCTCCCATCGACATTCCCCCCCCTGATGTTTAGATGACGGAGTCTACTGTAACCATTCTTTACCTATCCTCCTCTGCGAGACACTCGGAGCCTAACCCATCTGCATCCTCCCCTGTTGTTTCCCTTGACCACCCTTTTCCTACCCATACACGAGATCACTCCACCCGTGTCTCTGTTGACCTCCGCAGCCCGAGTCCTCACCATGCTTCCGATAGCCCTCATATACCACCCTGTATGAGTCATGGTCATCCTGCCCCTTGCACTCCCTCCTGCGGTTGCCGCCCGATGACTTCTGTACACTCACGCTGCCGTCATTACCTTTCCTCCCCTCATTTGTTGTCTTGTCACACCATTCCGCAGGACCCCCCGTCCACACCCTTTATCGGTTACGCCGATGGTGCAAGTCGCTACTCTAGGAATCTAGCCTCGGCAGGTTGGGCCATCTTCACCCCCTTGCATGCCCTTGTTCTTTCTAACGGGGTATGCATTGGTTCTACCACCAACAATCAGGCCGAATATGATGCAGTGCGTGGTCTCTTAGCTGATGCCCTCTTTCATCGCATCCTCCATCTGCACGTTCGTTTGGATTCCCTACTTCTTGTAATGCAACTAAATGGTGTTTATCGTGTGCATAACCCTATGCTATTTAGACGCTATTTATGAGTGAAAATCTTGATACGTGCTTTTGAAACCATAACTTTCAACCATGTACCTCGAGAACAGAATCACTATGTAAATAGTATTGCAAACCATGTTCTAGATTGGCATTTATCACACACATTTCATACAAGACAATAACATTAATAACCATCAAAAAACGATGCATATCCATAATATGTGTTGCAAAACATGTGTTTAGAGTCCATCTACTCTGATACATACGACATGCCCATAGCATGTTACAAAAAACCCAAAACTGGGGGCACCACCTGCCCCTACATACATCATAGGGGGCACCACATGCCCCACCCCTAATCACTATCAGGAGGATCCCGGGCCAATGGCTCTACCCCTGCAGCATGTAGATCGCGCATCGCCTGACCGGCCATCGCCATGCGCCGCATGACACCTCGCCACTCCGAGGGTAGACCAACACATGGCTCTATGAACTGGTCGTCTAAGTCCTGCCACCCGCGCTCTGATACTCCGGTCAACAACCTTTCGCATCTACGGCGGATGTCCTCCAGCAGGGCAGCTGCATCCTCATTCTGCGCCTTTCTCGACCCACTTGGACCTATAGCTCCAGACGCTGCCGGTCGTCCCATATATCTGGCCGGTTTTACCGGTGCTATATCTGCATACCAAAATTACATGAATCAGTACCATCAATTACTATTCAAAAACTTTAACATGCCCACACAAGAATAGAAATCTGTCACTTACCATCGGGCCCCCAGACTCGACCAGGCGGAAGTGGCAGATCCGGATCTCCACAGTAGCTCATCCCACTATAGGGATAGTCGTCTATGTACAATGGCATCTGATCCCAATGGGAAAAAAACTCCGGTCGAAACACTCGCCCGACCGCCCCTCCTCCTCCTCTGCACAGTAGCTGTCCCCAACGGCGCATCCTGGGCTCTCTCGGGCCCCCATCTGGAAGCTGTACACGAGGCCTCAAGGTCGGGATCTTCTCAAAGAAGAAGGCGCACAACAAAGTCCCATATGAACAGTCATGGTTCACCTGCCGCCTGCATAGTGACAACTGTCGCTTTAGCGACACCAACAACATCTGGGCCCACCCATAGTAGGTCCCACCCAACACACTTTCCACTATCATCATCTGCCCCCCAGTGATGTGATGGAACGCCTGGATGCCCAGGATTCGCAGCACGGCTGCGGCCACTGCACGGGTTTCTAGCCTCTCTAGATCCCCGATCGGTATTTGAGTCCCCTTGACTTGGAGACCCGGTCGACAATGGCGTTCCACGAACTCCATGATATGCCGCCCCCGCGGCAACACTGGCTGTGTGTTTCCCACCATCCCCAGTGGCGGGAGACCAGTCAGGAAGTACATGTCCTGGACCGTCAGCTCGATCCTGTGCCCCTGCACTACAAAGATCTCCTGATCTGGATTCCAGTAACTGATAATCCGGGCCAATAACGGTTCCCCTGCTCTCATCAAAGGGTTCTCCAAAAACTTGAGAACCCAAAATCTGGCCAATACACGGCGGACGCCCTGATCCGCCTGGATCTCTGTCCGTAGTGTCCCCAGATCTCTCTCTCTCCAGTTGACCCGTAACTCTGCCATACCTGCACAAACACATCATTTTTGTCAGCGTACAGATCGAGAAAACCATAACCAAACACCAAAACCCAACTTCCAGCCATAAAACAGCACCAAAACCCCCTCATCTCCCAGGTCACAGTTTTCTGCTCTTTTCTGGACCAGGTCGCACTTTTTGCCCTGATACCTGCGTCCTAGGTCACACTTTTTGCCCCAAAAAGTGCAACCCGGCCGTAGAGATGAAGGAGGGGCTGTTTCTGGGATTCTGGGCCCTAAACTGAAAATGTAATCCATCAAAATGCAAGAGAAAGGTTAGACCTCTTACCTGCAACTGACGGATCGCGATTCCAACGGTCGGTTTGTCCGCTACGTTCGCCGCAAGATTTAGGGCCTTCTCTCCTCTCCACATTCACCACAGCAACAATAGCAAATGAGTGATTTTGGATGGAAAACTGCCTTATTAAAAGAGAACCCCTATTTTTTCTTTCGACTGCAGCGACCACACCGTAGCCCCGTTTGACGAACCGTCTACACCGTTGGAAAGCTCTCACCGAACTATAAAATGGGTATCTATTAGTTTTTTGTGATCTAATACTTCACCAGGACACATTTTGTCCAAGAAGGGTCACTTCACCTCTCCTTAAAATCGAATTTCCTCACTTACGACACTTGTACTTGGGGCACCATCTTGCCTCCTTACTTGTATTCGTTCATGTTGATTTTCGTCATGAGTTCCCATCATGTACTCATGTTTCCACAGTCCCCCATTGGGGCCTTTACTGTGTGGCAGCACCATCGAGTCGCCCTTGTTTAGAGCATCCAATTTGAGTCATCATTCCCTCCATGGAGTCTATACCGAGTCCCTTTGTACCCCACTATAGCCCTCCATCCGTCATTGATTGGTCTCTCTCTTGTGTCACACATTATGACCTTCAGTTCCACTGTCCCCCATCCCTGATGATGTTGTGTCAGTCGCTGCCATGTCATTCATGCCCTTTATGCTCTAGCAAGGGAAGTCGTCCATTAGCTACTCAGTCCTTTCCACTTTACTATCATCATTAGTGTCAGTCTGTCAGTCCCTCTACTCTTTTCTCTCGTGCCTTAGTTGAGGGTCTCTCATTGCCTCAACTATGGCGGACCTCCTTCTGTCGACATCATCTCATTCATTCCAGAAGCCAGGTCTAGAGGGCGGTGTACCTTGGTCCCAGCTTCCACTCTTGTTCGGTGCCTCGGATCGGGCAAAGGGATATCTCCTTTCCCTTTGGCTTGATTGTTTCTCCAGCTCCTTCAGCATGATCGAGATTCATACACTTGATGGTCCAGTGATCCAGCAGCAGCTCTTGATGATTCCCGGGTGTGTGTGAGATGTTTCAACCCTCATGAGGGGGTGGCCCTGCAGGTAGCCCCCCACATGCCCGGATGACCTCTTCTTTGCAGCCTTCGATGTAGCTCCAGATATTTGATGATGTTGGCCATAGCCACTTGCAGCGCCTCTTCGATTTGCATGTATCAGTCAGATTTTGTGAGCCCTTCCCCATTTGCAGGGGGCATTTGGGTTGTATTTGTATCTCATGTAATCAGATATTATTGTACAAGTCCTGGCTGTTATCCCAGGCACAGCATGTATGTGGGATTCCTCATTGTATTTTTATCTGGCTCATGATTATGCCAGCTGTACTTTATGGTTCGGTCCCTTGTTTATTGGACACACTATTCTTTTGTACTTTGTCTCGGCGGGCATAGGTATGCCTCCCCCGCCGCCTTCAGCACAGGTACCCTCTCATAAAAAGAGACTTGTTGCACCTGCGAGTCTCGTCTCCTCAGGGTCTAGTCCTTCAGCACACTATCTACCTCACATTTCTCTCTCTGACACCCATTTTGTTGTCTAGTGATTGTGTTCTTACAACGTACTTCGGTCATACGATTTGCTCCTGACACTCGCACGCTGGGGGGCAATCTGTTACACCATTTTTTGGTCATCTAACTTATTACCCTTAGATGGACCCAAGTACACCATGTAAGATCAGTTTTACCCTAAGTAAAACCACTTTCACTATGTTAAAACAGGAAACCCCAAAAGGAAATATTAAACAAACCCATGTTTGTTTGATTTTCCTCATGGAATAATTAATTAAACCATAATTTAATTATTATTCCCAGTCATGTTTAACCCAAAATCAAAGAAATTAATTAGATAAACCTTTATTTATCTTATTATTTTCTAGGAATAATCATTTAAACCTTATTTAGATGATATCCCTTCTTAAATAGGACCAAATCACCCACAAATAATTAAATAAATCACTATTTATTTAATTATCTTTCAACCACTTCCTTAAATAATTAAATAAACCATTATTTATTTGATTATCTTCTAACCGCTTCCTTAAAAAGATAAATAAATCATTTATTTATTTATTTTTGACAAATTAAGGGATTTGACCCAAGTCAAATACCTTTTCCCTCTAACAAATATAATAAAATATTCCATAAAAGTGGATCTAGATCTGGTTAACCCATGCACCAAGATCTAGAATGACCCAATATTTTGTTATAAATAGGAGGGTTTTTCCTACCATTCTTCACCTTTTGTTGCCTATTAGATCACTCTGGATCTATACACTTGGTCACATATCTCCATCATTGGCTCCCATTGAGCTCTACTCTTTGCATTGGGTTTTCTACATTAACTAGAGAGAGAAATCTTAGATCTGAAGTGCTGAGGACTTCCAAGAACCCATCCCACTGAGGGGAATTGGATACTCCTTCTAGTTTTCCTCACAGGTGCCCCATTAATACAAAAATTCTTTCAAAAATTGTTCTTGTCTTGTCTATTGGTATATGGAGCAAACCCTTGTTTTTATTGCTTAATGTCTTTCCATGCATAGATCTGGTATTTTGCAGCTCTTTTCTTGTATAACTAACCGCAGATCTGAAGATATTGGCAGCCACTTTTGTTGTTAGGGCTATTAGTTATGCGTAGCTAAAGTGGTCCTTTTTCGTACACTTCGACAAAGGATTCATACTAACACATTGTATGGTGGGATTACACAAAGATTTAGCCATAGGGAAATTGAGAGAGTATAAAGGCCTCTCGTTAATGTTTTAACATATATAGTGTTAGTTTTGTTTAAAGTGCATGGGGTTTTGACAAATGAAGGAATAAATAAATGAAGAAAAAAAAAAAATTTATATCTTCTTTTGGTATAGAAAAGGGAGGTGTGACATTCATGAGTTCATTGAGGTGTGTACCATAGCTGAAAGAAGAAAAGGAAAAAATACAAAGGTTTATTAGCTTCTTTCCTTTTTCATATAGGGAGAGGATTAAATTTGATAATATAAAAACCATGGATGAAATTACAAGGAAAGAAAAATTGTGTTTCAACAAGAACAAACATAAAAGTGACAATTCTAAAATTTGGATGGCCAAGAAAAATTAAAATCTTAATGCTAAGAAAAAGGGATTTAAGAAACTTGTCTTTTCCAACACCTTTAAAAGCATTCAAGGTAATCTTAAATTTTTCAGAGAAGTCTTTCACATGTATTAGTGATGAAGGGTAGGCTTGTACAAGGAAAGGAGTACCAAGAGATATGTTTGGTGAGGAAAATTTATGCCTTACAATTAAAGAAATCTGCTCAAAAGCTATAAAAAAATTTATAGTTCAGATTGAAGGTCTTTTTAGTAGCAACCAGAAATCATCCTTAGAGGATTATCCTATATTGGAACAATATAAGGATGTATTTCATGAAGAAATGCCCATAATTCCTCCTATAAGGGATATATGCTTTACTATTGATCTTATTCCTGAAGCAATTTTGGTATCAAAAGCTCCATACATAATGAGTATTCTAGAACTAATGGAGTTAAAAATTTAGTTACAAGAGATACTAGATAAGAAGTACATAATAACTAGTATATCCCCTTAGGGTGCATTAGTCTTATTTGTTAAAAATAAAGATGGAACTCGTATACTTTGTATAAATTATGGGAATCTCAACAAAATGATCATAAAAAATAACTATCCTTTTCCCCGGATTGATGAATTGTTTGACCAAGTCAAGGGAGATTTAGTTTTCTAAAAAATTAATATAAGATATAGATACCATAAAATTAGAATTAAAGACAAAGATATTTATAAAACAACATTCAAGACATGGTATGGACATTATGTTTGTGGTATTTCCATTCGGACTCACTAATGCACTAGCCACTTTTATTTTTCTGATGAATAGTGTGTTTAGTCCATTTTTGGACAAATTTTGCATTGCATTCATAGATGGAATTATAGTCTACTCGAGTAAAGAAGCACATGATCAACATTTACAAATAGTTCTTCAAACACTTAGAGAAAATGAGTTGTATGATAAATTTAGAAAATGCTCATTTTACTTAAAACAAGTTCACTATTTAGTACATGTGGTATTTGAGGAATGGTATTTTGTGGACCCAGAAAAGGTAAAAGTTATCATAGAGTAGCCAATGCCTAAGGATGTAGCTAATATTAGGTATTTTATATAGAATATTCATAGCAAGATTTTCCAAACTAGCATACCCAATAAATTTTTTACAGAAGAAGGGAACTAAGTTTGAATGAAATCATAAATGTTATGATAGATTTGAGAAATTGAAACAATTATTAACCACTGCTCCAATCCTGAAAATAGTCCCAATAGAGACTGTGTAGTTTTTATGGATGTTTGTAAGGAAGTTTTGGGAGGAGTTCTAATGTAATAAATTCATGTAATAAGTTATGAATACAAAAAAATGAAATATCATGAGAAAAAATTTGCCGCACATGACCTATAGCTAGAAGTTATCATTCATGCTCTAAAAATGTAGATTCATTATCTTATAGGGAGAAAAATCCAGCTAAAAATTGATAATTTCATTCTCAAGTACTTATTTGATCATCCAAATCTAAATGCTAGGCAATCGCGATGGTTTTCATTCCTTAGTGAATATTACTTTGAAATCATATGCATTAAGGGAAAAGAGAACAAAATTGAAAATTATCTGAGAAGAAAATTAAATCAGATTTGTGACATTTCTGCAAGTAGTTAGAAAACAAATCTGGAAGAAAAGATCAAAGCAGTTGCATATTTTGATCAAGAATATATGAAAATTAAGGGAAAAAATCATAAATTTGACTTACTAGATGAAGAAGAGAGTGATTTTCCAGTAAATGATCAAGACTTACTAATGTATATGAATATAATATCTACCTAATGATCCAAATTTGAAAACATTTATCCTAGATGAACTACATAAGAATCCTACAGTTGGCAATCCTAGTTATCAAAAGCTAATAACTATGTTAAGGAAATATTTTTATTGACCTAACATGAAAATAGAAAAAATGGAATATGTAGCCAAGTGCTTGGAATGTTACCAGGTTAAGGCTTCCCATAAACATCCAGCTAGATTGTTACAACCTTTACCTATTCCATAATGGAAATGGGAGATAATATCTATGGTATTCATCACTAGTTTACCAAAAACTATGAGGTAAAATGATTTTATTATGGAAATGTTAGACAAAATCAATAGAGAAACATATTTTATTCCTATAAAATCTACCTTCAAATCCATTAACATAATATAAATATTCATGAAGGATGCCTTTAGACTCCATGGTATGCCCAAAATTTTGATTTCAAACAATGATGCAAAGTTTAGTTCTAAATTTTGGAAAGGTTTATTTGAAGGCATGGAAACAAAATTAGATTTTAGCATAGTTTATCATCCTTTGACTAAAGTTCAAACAAAAAGGACCAGTTAGGTCTTGGAAGATATGCCAAGAATGTATGTCATCGATAGGCCTACTAAATGGAAAGGCTATCCCCACTTAGCTGAATTTTCCTACAATAATGGATATCAAACTTCATTAAAACTGAGTCCATTTAAAGTAATCTATGGAAGACGACACAAAGTACCTTTGAGTTGGGAGAATCCTAAACATAGGCTAGTGTTGGGACCAAATATGTTAAAAGAGATGGAAGAGGTAGTTAAACAATAAAAGAAAATTTTGAAAACAACTCAGGATTGACAAAAGAGTTATGCAAATTTGAAAAGAGTTCAAAATGAACTCAATTTTATTGATCATGTATACTTGAAAGTGAAACCAAATAAGATCACACTTAAACATGGCAATTGTGCCAAGATATCACCAAGATATTGTGGACCCTTTGAGGTGTTAACAAGGATTGGACCAGTGGCCTATCAATTTTCTCTTCCAACAAATATAAAAATTCATAATGTATTTCATGTATCTTTCTTAAAGAAATATGTACATAACTCGGCTCATATAATTAATTAGAATGTTGTATAGGTAGAACCGGAGGGAGAATTCCTGGAAAAACTTTTGTCATGCTCTAGAATAGAAACATAACTCAAGTGAAAGTTCAATGGAAGTATTTTAGCCCATAAGTGGCAACTTGGGAGTTAGAATATGTTTCAAAGGAAGCATATCTATCCTTATTTTGAAAGTTGGAATTAATTCCAAAGTTAAGAGAAGACACTGGTACGATGTCAAATTCAAGTAGGTGAGGATGTGTTATCCCCTAACTTGAGTTTTATGTTGTATATTTGTATATGATGTTAAACACACGCATGGTAAACAAGAAAGTAAACACACAAGGAGAAAGATGAGCATGAGTTATCTTATTATTCACCATAGATGTACATTTATAATACAATGGTGTTACTCTTGTATTCCATTCCAAGTGGTCTCTTGAACTCCATTTTTCCATTCGCCTTCCACACCTACCCGTTGAGGATTAGGTTTCCAACATTCCCCCCCTT
The DNA here is from genome assembly GCA_034641835.2 of Pinus albicaulis. Classification (NCBI taxonomy): domain Eukaryota; kingdom Viridiplantae; phylum Streptophyta; class Pinopsida; order Pinales; family Pinaceae; genus Pinus; species Pinus albicaulis. Next base: position 1,174,280,012 of record CM076583.1, read on the forward strand.
AATCTAAAGGGGTATGTGTGAGTCCAAGAAGAGAGTTGTAATACAAATCTGTAAAGTATGCATGGCAGCACTTAGGCTAAATCAACTCTCTAAAATGTTGGCATAAAGAGGTGGTTTAAGGATGACCACCAACACTGGACCACTTAGTGCAGTTCCCGGAACTCTTTCAAATATGGCAAGAAGCTTAGGGCTTCTACTAGAGGAAGTGTCCCTCATATTTGAAGAGGGAGACCTTCAACCTAGAAGGAGGGAGTTCTACAACCTGTGATGATTTAAGGATGACCATCAACACTAGAATGCTTGATGCATTTCCTGGAACTCAACCAAAACTGGCAAGATACTGAAGTCTTCTACTAGAGGAAGTGTCATGAATTCTTTGAAGAGGAAGAATATCAACCTCGCATGGATGGTTTAAGGTTGTACACCAACCAAAGGAATGCTCATGGGCATCTGTGTCTCTGGCTACAACTCTGAATTTGGAATGAGAGATTGTGGCTCAGGCTCGATTGAAGTGTTGTGTCTCTGGATACAACTCTGAATCTGGAATGAGAGGTTGTGGCTCAAGCTCGCTTGATTTGGCTTTGAAGCTTGTAGATAACCACCATTTTCCCCCCTGTCAAGTACAAGGTGAGATGATGGCGAAAACGCAACTGCAAGATTGTTAAATATTCGAGAGCAAGTTCTGACATGCGACTTAAACATCTTCTTGGATGTTGATGCCCATTGCCAAGAAGCGAACCATCCAAGATGAATCTTTGTTCTTGCAGGAGGCTTTCTGAAGCATCTGTGTGAAGAATGGGTGTGCCGACCATAGTGCTTGCATGGGTGAAGATCAAAACAGTGATTTTTCATATGTCCAAATTGATCACAGTGTTGGCATTTTTCAATTTGCTGTTGCTGCTTTGGAAGAGAAGAAGGATCTGGAACAACTGAAGGTGAACTATCATGAAGAAATCTGGCACTCTGAAATTTGATGGGCTTGGGGTAGTCCAGAATATGAAAGGACAACTCCTTATCATATCCAAGACCTATTTTGTGCTTGTTATGGACAAGCTCTTCCCAAGGTCTGATGATGGGCTTGGGAAGTGCATGTTGCATTTTTGCATATTTCTGCACATCTGCTCCTGAAATGGGTATTGCCTCTGCAATTTCTTGTTGCTGATGTGAGTTTATCTCAATGTTCTAAACAAAAACAAGTTCAGAATGACAACTCTTCTGTTTTAATTCTCCTTGTTGTAGCTCTGACTCAAGCTGCAAAATTCTATCTTGTCTTGTGCATTTTGTATACATTTTTGAATGTCGGCAATAGTGGATTTACTAATTTTGATTGTGTTTTCAGTAGTAGATACAATTAGAGTTCTCAATAACTCTAATATTATTTCAAGCTTATCCATTTTTCTTAACAACTGGCAAATAAGGAGCGTGAGCTTCAATTATATCACTATATACCAAAATTTTCTCTAGCAATTATGTAATATTTTCTTCTACAAACTTGATGGTAGGCTTTGGAGCAACCAATAGGACCAACTTTCAACATATACCTTATATGTGCTCATTTGATCATTAAAAACACCGCTTTCATGAACCTTAAGGGCTTATGCAACACTAAATATAGTACATCAAGGAATTTAATAGCATTCACCAAGGCATATTAAAAATTTCTTATATGCCATTCCCCAATACTTTAATATTCACCAAAGTCTTAACACCAATAGGGTATTCAAAAAAAGCTATGATTTCAATATACCTTCATGACATAACACTCGCATACTCTAATGCATACCACATATGAGATCTTTATAAAGTAAAGAGGCTCGTGAATTGTTGTATGTCCAACATATATTATATACTCCACATAATATATTATAATGCACTCCTCACAACACTTTAAAAAGGAACTTAATGTATTCACTTTCCATATACAAATGTGCACTTCATGTTATAAACTATCCATGGCATATAGGACTTTTAAAAAGGAACGAATGCTCATATATGGCCCTCTTTATAAAATCAATTTAAGACCTGTGTGAAGTATGAAATACGACCTTATCGATATATGAAAGAAATGTGGTTCTCTGCCCTCATAAGAAATCAAGTCATTATTCACCATGCACCATTTAAAAATCATTTGACCATACCATTCGGCCTTCGAGAAACTATTTGAGGCAGTTCACAACTTTCCAGATTTCAACCACCTCCGTCTCTATCAATTTCACTTCGCACTGGCCTCCCTCTTCGCGCAACCTGCACACACCTCGCAACTTACCACTGTCTCTGATTTCTTTAAGAAAAATGGAGAAGAAGTTATGGTTGTCCGTGAGCTTTTTTATTTTGTTGTTGATCCATCAATTACGGATGAAGATATCGATGGTTATCTTGAAAAGATGCAACAGAAAATCTAGATTAGGGGTCTGCAATCCTCTGCAGAGGATGAAATAGCTAAAGCTATCTTGTTCAGTCCTTCATCCCGAGAACATTAGATCAGGTGCACAATTTTGAAAAGGATATAGATCGGATTACCAGTGGCAATAATACTGAAGGAATATACTATCAAACAATTACTGGTTTGAAAGAGGACCTTTCTGGGGTGCTTCTTATTCCTTCCATCTTGGAATGTGAATGATCAGCCTGCCGGGGAGATTGTATATTCTTTTCCAGTTTCAATATCTCCTGATCAGAGATTGAGAGGAAGATTGAATAAGGAATTAGAAAATATCATAACGGAATCTGAGCATAGTAGCTCAAGTGCTTCCTAGGATGACGTGGCTTTAGAAACTAGGGACAACAAATCTTCTTTGAGTGAAAACCAACAGGTTGATAGAAGTACAGCTTGGAAGGAGCATAAGAGGACGGTGAAGGTGGAAAAGGGAGAAGCTAGAAAAATGAAAATTTCCAAGTCTGTCAAGAAAAGGAGGCGATGTATTGGGAGAGTGCAGTGTTGAAATACAACGCAGTGTGGGAGGGTTGAGATAATGTCGCTGTGAGGAGGCGCTGGTGTGAGGAGGCCGGCAGGGAAGTGTAACAGTGCGCACAGTGGGAAGAGGTGAAAACACCACTGCATTCGTAAAAGGAGAGTGGTGGCAGAGTATGGTCACCCTTTGGTTGAGGATTTAACAAGAATCAGCGTTACAATTCAAACTGGTTGCTACACCACAACTCCACTGCAATTATAGCACTTTATTATGGCTTTTACGTTACAAACAGATGTTAAATACGAAATAGGTGTGATATGCAGCCATTTCAGTGGTATGCAGTTTTTGCAGGGTCGAATGGAAGAGGAGCGGCAGGCAGAATGTCAGGATTAAAATAGCAAGAGCAAAACAGAGCACAGGGATTAACATTTAATATGAGAGACTGCACACTTTTCGCTATTTTGTGACCTTGAATCACTGCACAGAATCACTGCACATTCAAATTTTAGCAGAGCGGGAAAGAATCAGCTCTGATACTATGTTAAACACACATATGGTAAATAAAAAAGTAAATATACAAGGAGAAAGATAAGCGTGAATTATCTTATTATTCACCATAGATGTACATTTATAATATAATGGTGTGACTCTTGGATTCCATTCCAAGTGGTCTCTTGGACTCCATTTGTCAATTCACCTTCCACACCTAGGATTAGGTGTCCAACATATGATTATTGTGGTTATGGTATTAACTTTGAAAGCCTATTTGAAACTAGTTTATTATTTTTGTATTGCTGAAAAATGTTAAATCTAAATTTGTAAATATTATGTTGATAATAAAATAAAGGACTCTGGAAATTAATGTTGAAGCTACACTTGGCTAAAAGAGATAAGGCTACAAGTTAATGTTGGATATTGATTACCCATATTAATTAATTCTTATTCATCTAATATAAATTATTATATTATAAATGATCATGCAAATTATTCATCATTAACTTCTATTAAAGACAAGAGCTGAGCTGTGTCTTTGACAGTGAAGAAGTAGGGCTCATAAATGAGCTAGTAACTACCTTACAATCGTTGGATGAGGTGGGGGCTGTTACCAACTACTAGTTGTTTTGGTAGTGGGGAGGTAATATCTTGTCTTTTTCTATGGATAATTCATGCATGACAAAAAAAAATGGTGAAACTACATGGTTGAGTATTCCATGTCATTGAATTATTTCATGCATTAGGAACACTGAAAAAGTTACAGTAGTTTTTGAAAATAAAGATGAAATTTCACTCATTAATTTTATTATTTGATATATCCATAATTGATATTCTACGTAAATTTCAAAGAAATTGGAAATAATTAGTTTGTTTTTATCAGTATGTTGGAGAGTACATAAGATATAAATATTATTCTTTTAAAGTAGAGTAAAAACTTAGAATTATCTTTAGGTCTAAAGGACCTGAAATATATATGTGTGTGTAGAAATTTGAACTAGTTTATTGTCTAAGTTAATCTCTAAATATTAACTAAGCCATGCCAAGGAAATTTCACTGATTAATTTTATTATTTGATAAATCCATAATTTATATTCTATGTAAATTTAGAAGAAATTGGAAATAGTTGGTTTGTTTTTATTAAATTCTTTCTATCACTATGTTGGAGAGTACATAAGATATAAATATTATTTTTTTAAAATAGAGTAAAAATGTAGAATTATCCTTAAGTTGAAAGGACTTGAAATATATATATATGAGAGTACATAAGATATAAATATTATTCTTTTAAAATAAATTAAAAATGTAGAATTATACTTAAGTAGAAAGGACCTGAAATATATATATATATATATATATATATATATATATATATATATATATATATATATATATATAAAAGTGTTGAACATACCATCCGTAAAAAAAAAAGAAAAAAAAAATTAGTTTACTGTCTAAGTTAATCTCTAAAGATTAACTAAGTCATGCTTACACAGACTGAAGAAATAACCTAGACCATATATAAAAAGAATTGTGTACTTATATTACATACAGCTGTAAACATGCATTATGAAGTAATATATGGTATTATTTAAGTAATGTATGACAGGTCGAAAAGACCTGAGAAGTATAGTATTAAACAAAAATTAAGAGTAGTTAGACCTGTAAATGCTTATCTGAAAAGATAATTGAATTAACCATTTTACATTGATAATTGAAGAATATTTAATTCTTCAATTTTACAATATAGAGATAGAAGTTTGTGAATGTATAATTAAAACAGATACAGTCATATAATTGAATAAAACAACACGTAACATTTTCATTGATAAAGAAGAATATGTTATAATTGTAGAGTTGGTAAAAAATTACCATAAAATGTTACAGATGTTCATTGTTTCTGGGTTGAAAGCTCCCTTATCCAAATACATTTCCATGCATAAAAGCCTATAGACTATTAGTTTATGAACAAAAAATAAAAGACAGGAAACCTTCGTATTTTGTCCTTGAACACACAATCACGCACATGAAGAGAAACAATGCAGGGTTTCAGGATCATCCTACCTGGATGGAAGAAGCAAAAGCCTTCAGGAATGGTAAGGCGGCTCTAGATTACCTCCTCGAAGGAAAAACTCTCGAAAAACTTTCAAAATCAACCAGAGTGTAATTACTTGTAAATGTGCACAATAAATACAAATTATGTAATTACTTGTAAATGTGCACAATAAATGCAAATTATGTAATTATATATAAAATTACAAATGAGTTAACATATAGTAGGAAGCAAAGAAGGAATTCTAAAGGTTATTTACTTGAAGAAGATCCCAATATGCGGTGACGCTATGCCTTAACCCAGCCATTACAAACAAATTTACATGAATAAGGTTCATAACTTATAATCCTGGTTAAAAACAAGAAATATAAAAATCAATTGAAAGATAGGTTAGAGTTATAAACCCTGTAAATATCATATTCCCGAAATAGAGAAAGAACGGGTGGAAGTAGTATAAGTATGTAAATGCGTAAATACTTTTCTAGGGTTAAAACCCTAGGTCGAAACTTAACAAAAAAAATACTATATAAAAGGTAACGCCAAGTAAAAATTATTATGGGAAAACCCTTATAATCAGGTAACGACTGAAGTTTCAGTCTAATTTATATAATAACCCATGTAAGGCTAGGGTTTCAATTATGAAAACCTAGTTATGTTAATAAAACATGATGTGAATTAACAGTTTACAAATATTCAGGAGGCAATGATAAATTAAGGAAATACATCATTATAGGACCAAATTTCTCTTCAGATAAATAATTACTTGCCAAATTGAATTTGCTACAGGAAAGAATTGAATACCCAAATAATAAATTGGTCAGAAAACATATGGCCAACAAATGAAGAATTATGGTTTAACCATTGTAACCTAATAATATACAGGATAAGACAATTGAATGAGAATAATAAAGATAAACCCTTTCATTACGCCTAAACAAATGCAGCCACAATGTATTTTGCGGTAATTTTTTATGTGCATCAAAGCTGGGAAATTATTGGTAAGATAACTTGACAAGAATTGCAACCGCGAAGGAGTACGGCCAAGGCAAGGAAAACGCCTTGAAATACCTGAGAGCGGGGAGAAAACAAATTATTTAACCTACTCAGAAGGAAATAAATATCCATGATAAGAAATAATTAATGCTTTTAACACATAAGTAATAAATCACTAGGAATTATACCTTCGTATTGAATTAAAAGGGCAGTGAAGCAAACGCATAAACCCCGGCTCAAATTATTTGAATGGAAAGAATGAAAATTAGTAATAGCCAGGTCCCTCTAACAATAAATGAGTAACTGAAGTTCCAGGGTAAATGCCTAATCTAATTGTAGAAGGAATGGAGCGTTATCTAAAGGAAAAGCGATTGAATTATTTCACAAGTCGACGGTAAGGGTAGTCATTGAAACCAAAAAATAACCCTAATCATTGGTATTTTGGAGATTCAACTATAATGAGGACAGGGGACTTATTTTTGGGAATGATATGAGCAGCCTGCTTTTCAATATTGGATCTTGATGAACCTCTGGCACATGTATTTGAGTTTTCAACATTATCAATGAGAAGCTCTCTTTTTGTGGCATATTCTAGTGCACTTTCATGATGGTTGTAATGGCTATTCAATATTTATATTATATGTGCATGTTTTCTTTCACATGAGGTAATGCTTATTAAATAATTTGTTGCTTATGACTCATATGTTTGCTTTTGAATCTTTGTTTTTTCATTCCATGCATTACACTAGTTACTAGCACAACCACATTAGTAAAAACTAATGTGGTTGATATACACCGAAGGCGTATATAAAATAGATTTACAATCACATTTACCAATGTGGTTGATATACGCCCATTGGCCTATATCCACTACCCATCACATTAATTTATATATCAATAAATAAATATTATATATAATAAATTTATTATATTAACTTGAAATATATATATTATATATTAATAAGAATATTAATATATTAAATATATTAATTATGATTAAAATCACAAAAATATTTTATATATATTAATAATATTATAATAAGTATTAATAATATATAGTAAAATTATTTATTAATATATTAAAAATATTAACTATATACATACTATAAATTAACTTGAAATATATATAATATATATTAATATAAAAATAATATTAATAATATATAATAATTTAATATTTATTTATATATTAATATCATAGATGGTTATATTATTAATAAACCAAAAGAACTAATAATATATTAATAATATATATTATATCATAGTTGGTTATATTATTAATAATATATATTAATAATATTATAATATTACTATAATCATTATTTATAAATATTTGAATATTTATTTAGAATGATTATTGGTAATATTATAATATTATTAATAATATATATTAATAATATTATAATATTAATAATAAACATTATTAATAAATATTTGAATATTTATTAATAATATATATTAATAATATTATAATATTACTAATAATCATACTTAATAAATATTTGAATATTTATTTAAAATGATTATTAGTAATATTATAATATTACTAATAATCATTATTAATAAATATTTGAATATTTATTTATATATTAATATCATAGATGGTTATATATTAATAATAATATTAATATATTATAATATATTAATAATAATATTAATATATTATAATATATTAATAATAATATTAATATATTATAATATATTAATAATATTAATATATTATAATATATTAATAATATATATTATATCATAGCTGGTTATATTATTAATAATATATATTAATAATAATATTATAATATTACAAATAATCATTATTAATAAATATTTGAATATTTATTTATAATATATATTAATATAATAATAATATTAAACTCAAGAGAGTAATAAACCATATGAAACAATATTTAAAAACAACCGAATGTGTGATTAACATTATAAACCAAAAGAACTAATAAACCCAAGGGTTTAATATTATAAACCAAAGGAGTCAGTGGACCCAAGGGATAAATATAAAAAACCTAAGGAATCAATATTTGTCAGAATGTGACATTTGATCATGGATGACATTGATCGATTATTCATATTATAAACCAAAAGAACTAATAAACCCAAGGGTTTAATATTATAAACCAAAGGAATTGGTGAACCCAAGGGGATTTATTTAAACATCGAGACAATTGTTCTCACAATGCGACATTTGATCATAGATGACATTGATCGATTATTCATATTATAAACCAAAAAAACTAATAACCCCAAGGGTTTAATATTATAAACCAAAGGAATTGGTGAACCCAAGGGAATTGATTTAAATATTGAGACAATTGTTGTCACAATGCGACGTTCAACCAACTATGACCATGACTGGCCATGGATGATTTTCATATTGAGACAATGTTTGTCAGAATGTGACATTTGATCATGGATGACATTGATCGATTATTTATATTATAAACCAAAAGAACTAATAAACCCAAGGGTTTAATATTATAAACCAAAGGAATTGGTGAACCCAAGGGAAAACCATTATCCAACAAATTATAAACCAAAAGAATGAAAAAGGTCCAAGTAATCATTTATTCATTGAGACTATTATTATTGCCAATGCGACGCTGGGATCAAGTATGACCATGGTTGGCCATATTGATTTCATATTCGACAATTTGATGATGGATGACATTGATCGATTATTCATATTATAAACCGAAGAATCAATAAACCTAAGGTTTAATATTATAAATAAAGAATTATTTAACCTAAGGGAAACCATTACCCAACAAATTATAAAACCAAAAGAATTGGTGAACTCCATGAATTATTTAAACAATGATTGAGACAATTGTTGTCACATCATGTAATGACTAAGTATGACCATGGTCATAATATCGATTTATATCTTGTATTTAATTTGATTATGGATGACGTTGATCGATTATTCATATTATAAACCAAAAGAACTAATAATAATATTATAATATTATTAATATATATCATTAATAATATTATAATATTACTAATAATCATTATTAATAAATATTTGAATATTTATTTATAATGATTAATAGTAATATTATAATATTATTAATATTACTAAATAAATAATATATAATATATATAATATATATTAATAATATTTATTGATATAAAAATAATATAAATAATATATAATATTTTAATATTTATTTATATATTAATATCATAGATGGTTATATATTAATAATAATATTAATATATTATAATATATTAATAATATTAATATATTAATAATATATATATTAATAATATATTAATAATATTAATATATTATAATACATTAATAATATATATTATATCATAGTTGGTTATATTATTAATAATATATATTAATAATAATATTATAATATTACTAATATTATAAACCAAAGGAAAACCATTAATATTATCCATTACCCAACAAATTATAAACCAAAGGAATTGGTGAACCCAAGGGAATTGATTTAAACATGGATGACATTGATCGATTATTTATATTATAAACCAAAAGAACTAATAAACACAAGGTTTAATATCATAAACCAAAGGAATTGGTGAACCCAAGGGAAAACCATTACCTAACAAATTATAAACCAAAGGAATTGGTGAACCCAAGGGAATTGATTTTAACATTGAGACAATTTTTGTCACAATGCGACGTTCGACCAACTATGACCATGGTTGGCAATGGGTGATTTTCATATTGAGACAATGTTTGTCAGAATGTGACATTTGATCATGGATGACATTGATCGATTATTTATATTATAAACCAAAAAAACTAATAAACCCAAGTGTTTAATATTATAAACCAAAGGAATTGGTGAACCCAAGGGAAAACCATTACCCAAAAAATTATAAACCAAAGGAATTGGTGAACCCAAGGGAATTCATTTAAACAGTGAGACAATTGTTGTCACAATGCGACGTCGGACCAAGTATGACCATGGTTGGCCATGGCTGATTTCATATTCAGACAATTTGACGATGGATGACATTGATTGATTATTCATATTATAAACCAAAAGAACTAATAAACCCAAGGGTTTAATATTATAAACCAAGGGAATTGGTGAACCCAAGGGAATTGATTTAAACATTGAGACAATTGTTGTCACAATGCGACATTGGACCAACTATGACCAGGGTTGGCCATGGGTGATTTTCATATTGAGACAATATTTGTGAGAATGTGACATTTGATCATGGATGACATTGATCGATTATTCATATTATAAACCAAAAGAACTAATAAACCCAAGGGTTTAATATTATAAACCAAAGGAATTGGTGAACCCAAGGGGATTGATTTAAACATTGAGACAATTGTTCTCATAATGCGACATTTGATCATGGATGACATTGATCGATTATTCATATTATAAACCAAAAAAAATAATAACCCCAAGGGTTTAATATTATAAACCAAAGGAATTGGTGAACCCAAGGGAATTGATTTAAATATTGAGACAATTGTTGTCACAATGCTGAATGCTAATCTAACTACATCATAAAGTATGGGTATATCTAGGATGAGACAACAACATTGAATGTGACATTTGATCATGGATGACATTTATCGATTATTCATATTATAAACCAAAAGTACTAATAAACCCAAGGGTTTAATGTTATAAACGAAAGGAATTGGTGAACCCAAGGGAAAACCATTACCCAAGAAATTATAAACCAAAGGAATTGGTGAACCCAAGGGAATTTATTTAAACATGGATGACATTGATCGATTATTCATATTATAAACCAAAAGAACTAATAAACACAAGGTTTAATATTATAAACCAAAAGAAATGGTGAACCCAAGGGAACCATTACCCACCAATGTAAACCAAAGGAATTGGTGAACCCAAGGGAATTGATTTAAATATTGAGACAATTCTTGTCACAATGCAACGTTGGACCAACTATGACCATGGTTGGCCATGGGTGATTTTCATATTGAGACAATATTTGTCAGAATGTGACATTTGATCATGGATGACATTGATCGATTATTCATATTATAAACCAAAAGAACTAATAAACCCAAGGGTTTAATATTATAAACCAAAGGAATGGGTGAACCCAAGTAAAAACCATTACCCAACAAATTATAAACCAAAAGGAATTGGTGAACCAGCAATTATTTGAAATATCGAGATAATTATATTACGAAGGCGACATTGATCCATATGACCAAGGGTTGGTCATGGCTGATTTCATATTCAAACAATTTGATGATGGATGACATTGATCGATTATTCATATTATAAACCAAAAGAACTAATAAACCCAAGGGTTTAAGATTATAAACTAAAGGAATTGGTGAACCTAGGGGAATTGATTTAAACATTGAGACAATTGTTGTCACAATGGGACGTTCGACCAACGATGACCATGGTTGGCCATGAGTGATTTTCATATTGAGACAATATTTGTCAAAATGTGACATTTGATCATGGATGACATTGATCTATTATTAATATTATAAACCAAAAGAACTAATAAACCCAAGGGTTTAATATTATAAACCAAAGGAATTGGTGAACCCAAGGGGATTGATTTAAACATTGAGACAATTGTTCTCACAATGCGACAAATGTCGCATTGTGACATTGATCGATTATTCATATTATAAACCAAAAGAACTAACAACCCCAAGGGTTTAATATTATAAACCAAAGGAATTGGTGAACCCAAGGGAATTGATTTAAATATTCAGAGAATTGTTGTCACAATGCGACGTTCGACCAACTATGACCATGGTTGGCCATGGGTGATATTCATATTGAGACAATGTTTGTCAGAATGTGACATTTGATCGTGGATGAAATTGATCGACTATTCATATTATAAACCAAAACAACTGATAAACCCAAGGGTTTAATATTATAAACCAAAGGAATTGGTGAACCCAAGGGAAAACCATTACCCAACAAATTATAAACCAAAGGAATTGGTGAACCCAAGGGAATTCATTTAAACATTGAGACTATTGTTGTCAGAATGCGACGTTGGACCAAGTATGACCATGGTTGGCAATGGCTGATTTCATATTCAGACAATTTGATGATGGATGACATTGATCGATTATTCATATTATAAACCAAAAGAACTAATAAACCCAAGGGTTTAATATTATAAACCAAAGGAATTGGTGAACCCAAGGGGATTGATTTAAACATTGAGACAATTGTTCTTACACTGCGACATTTGATCATGGATGACATTGATCGATTATTCATATTATAAACCAAAAGAACTAATAAACCCAAGGGTTTAATATTATAAACCAAAGGAATTGGTGAACCCAAGGGAATTGATTTAAATTATTTGTTTTGTTTAGGGAATGAAACATTTTAGAATAATTAGTATATATATATAGATATATTTAAAAATGAGAAATATGGTTTATAATTCTTCCATCAAAATATGTTATTGATTGAGCACAAAAAGAATTAGATATCTCTATCATATAGGTTTTTCAAATGCATCTATTGGTCCAATAATGTTTTTAATTAAAATGAACTAAACATATGTAATTTTTTTTGTTCTCATTATAGTTGAAATTATTTCTTAATTTAATGAACATTTTATTTTTATTTTAGGAAAGATGTGTCTAAGCTAGAGTAAGCATAAAAAAAATTACACATCTCATACACTTTTAATAAAAAAATAATAAAGATTGCATTACTTATACTACCAAATTTATATTTTTAAACGTTTTTAATATTTTATTTTCCTAAATTAATATTTAAAACATATGATATAAAAAACTTAATTTTTTAAAGTAAACTTTAAGTTTTATTTATATTATTAATTTCATTTTTTATTTTTTTTTATTATAAAAAAATTAATAATGATAATTAATAATAATGATTAGTGTTTATTAAAATTTATCCTGAAATTAAAAGAAATAGAACTCGTTTAAATTTTGTATGTTAAAAATAAAAAACACTCCAAATTATTATATAAAAAAATTAATAATAAAATTAATATTTCCTAAATAAAATCTAATATAAAAAATTATTTATTAAATTTATATTTATAATTTATTTGAATGACTTTCAAATGTAAAACTATATTTTATGGTTTTCAAATCATATGGTACGTTCGGGTTAGTGTGGTTTGTTCCAATCTATATTTTTTTAAATACATAGTTATTTAAAATGAGTTAATTTTTATAATAATAAAGTATTATTTTAAGAAAACAAAACTAAAAAAAACACAATCAACCTTGGCTTTTGTATTCAATTCATGATAAGTATTAAAATACTTAATTCATGATATTCACAATACCAAGATTAAAAGGAATATAACCATGATAAACATAAAAAAAAATCTATCACAATAGAATTCACATTGTCATGATTAAAACAACATAAAAATTAACGAAATTACAATTTTCTCAATCTAAGCTAGGTCAAAGAAAATCTTCTCAATATGCTATCACTAGTTTAATGACAATGTTTATTTTTGTAGGACAATGTCTTTGAAATAGAATGAAATTATTTATAATGAAATTGTTCTTTCTTAGAAGGTAATGGGTCGAATTGTTTAAACAATTACAATTATTTTTTTTAAAGAGGAAATCAAAGTATAGTATTATTTTATGCTTGGGACTGCAATGTCTAATAAAGAGAAAACACAACAATTATTTAAAACTTCCAACAACATAATTTTTTATCAACAAAATATAATTTGTAAGAATCTTTTTACCATAAAAAAATATAAACCTAATACTTTGTCTACATGTACATTATAATCCAAAACACCATTTATAAATAAAATATAGAAATAACATTTTCTTTTAATAAAAATTAATGTTTAAATCTAATACTTCATCCACATATGCATTATAATCTAAAACACCATTTCTAAATAAAATATAGAAATAACATTATTTTTTTAAATAAAAATGAATGTTTATCCACATGTGTATTATAATTCAAAATACTATTTATAAATAAAATACAGAAATAATATTATTTTTTTAAATAGAAATAAATATTTAAATTGAATACTACTCATTGAACTAGAATTATAATATTAAATACAGAAATAACATTATTCTTTTAAATAGAAATGAATGTTGAACTAGAATTAAATTTATATTATAATGGAGGTTAACTTCCACTAGTCCAGTAATCCAGCGAGTGTGTTCTAATGATAGAGAAGTTTGTATTCTAATGATGGGAAGTTTTGTCTCACCATTCCTGTGGTCTAATCCCATTTAAAACTATAAATTTTCTTTAATTGAAAAAAAAACTTTAACTCGTTCACTATGTCTCTATTATGCTGTGAAAAGACCTTAAAATTGTACGGGGAAGTTTTGTCTTACAATTCGTGTGGTCCAATCTCATATATAACAATGCATTTTTTTAATTGAAAAAAAACTTTAACTTGTTCACTATGCCTCTAATATGCTGTGAAAGGACACTCGGAATCTCCACGATCTTATTTTTTAGTCAAGACCTTAAAATTGTTATAAAAATGAGTTTCTTACGGAGGCTCGTCATCTCATCGACAAGCTAGGCCAGTTGGAGATAATACAGGCAGATAAGAAAACGTGGAAATCATTAGAAATTGATTGTTTTAACTCCGACACAGCCTAAACATGACCTACAAATAGGGAGCTATGCCCATTGGAAGAAACCAGAACTTTCCGAAAGCCTGGAGAGACTTGGTATTGAGGTGTTGAGCGTCATAAAACCAGAGAAAAAATGGATGCACTGCCTCTGTTCAATGTTCCCATGTCGACTCTGAGATCTTTGGGGAGCGACAAGAAATTAATCCAAGTTGGCTTTAGCGCTTTACATGGTTTCCCCAGTAACTTTTCAAGGAAGATCCACGTGCAATCCTCAGACGACTTTAAAGAAATGGTTTTGAGGAAGAGAAGAAACCAGTGCAGAAGCTTTTCTTTCAACTTAAGAAATATCTTTGCAAAAGACAGCTCTCCTGAAGAGGGCACCGAACAAACCATTCATGGCGAAGTGATATTGAAAAAGGTGTCTGTTTTCAACATTACCGATTACGCTGCAACTCTGACTGATGATGTATCTGAGTTGATGGGAAATAGAGTTTATTTTCAGCTGGTCAGCAGTGACCAGGTTGATCCAGGTAAGTAAATAATTAGTTGATTTATTTTAATTTCCTCCACCGGTTTTGTTTAGACAGCTTCCATGGCGTTTTTTATGTAAATAGTTACCTTAGTTTCTAATGTTATGCATGGTAGAAAGTAGAATGGGAAAAACAGCAATGCTAACCTTGGTTCCATCCGTAGGGATTGAAGTAGAGCGTTTTTCCATATGGGTTAACGCGAAAAGGTCCGAGTTCCTCCAGCACTCCAATTCCGAGTGACGAACATCCAGGCCCTGCGTGCATAGCTGTTTATGAGGACGAGGAAAAGTGCGCAATACAGTTGATATTGGAAGCAGAAGGAAAAAAAAAAAACAAATATTAAAATGAATTTGCCACCATTAAGCCAGAGAACCAGCGGCTGATTTGAGGGGTCTAGAACGGCCTCCGCGAAATAATAGAAAAACGCTCTGCCTGCATGAGCGTTAACTGTTACGTACCCTGAGTATTATTTAAAGTTGATTCCCTCTGGCTGTTCAGGGAGTCCATGGGGGAGATAATCGGCTTCTTGCAGGTGGCCATCTTCTGAATTTGTCAAATAATCGGAATCATTCCTAAAGTTTAACAGGGGGCTATCAAAATCCCACTATGCAGTTTGTGAGCTATGGCTATTGTGTCTTCTACTTCTTCTCCACAAGCGCAGTGCGTCGCCTTGCGTAGAATGAGAGGGCGCAATAGCTGCGCTCAAGATCACGAACAAAATCAAGAATTTAACTGCCGGAATTCTCCCCATCTTTGGCCGATGCGTTATTTTTAGTTGGTGGTACAGACTTCACACAGAGAGCAAGCTAATAATTCATGGAGGAACGTGAAGAGCCAGACGAGGGCATTTCCGGATCTTCACCATTTTTAATGGCAGCCTCACACGCACCAATAAATCGTTTCACTGCGTGCTCAGCATATGCGCACGCTTCTGCCACGTTGCATACAACTCACCACATGGTTGCAGTTGTTCCACTCCTCCACCGTTACCCGATTTGAAACCACCAGGGCGCCCACAACGTTTCGACACCTTGCATAACCATTTCACACACTTGGACAAGGGTTAATCTTTCAGTTTCATTCGAAATGTTAATCTTGATACGTGGCAATTAATAAATGGCACAGTAAATTTTTAATCAAGATTTGTAAAAAATTAATTTAAGTACGGTTTAAACATGTGATTTAGATATGCAAGGAAGTTAGTGGGGTAGATTTGATCCATTGATTGAGTGGCGGCGACCAAAATATACTGGCATCTTTCAATCTAGACCATCAGATCAAAAATATTAATTAGCCTAATCACAAAACATGCTCCTTCCGATAGGGGGATACGCCTATCGGCGTAATTATTTGTGAACTAGTTTATAATTAGTTTTTAGTGCTCTTTTACTCTTATATGTATTGGATGGTTTTAGTTGACTAACTCCTCTCAAGATGTAATTTATCTTATTATTGTGATATTATACTCTTGTGTCTTGTGTTTCAAGTTTGTCATTTATGAGATGATTCATATTTAGCCTCTGAATATTTCACACTTGCCCTCACATTAACATCTCTTCACCCAAAACCCAAGAGAAAAGAAACAAACATAGTGGAAGTTGGGCCCACATAACAAATGGTTATCCTATCCGAAATGGTGTGAGCTTTAATTGGGACTTCGTACCAGGGAGATCCCCTAACCCTTGGAGGTGCATTTTTCCCTATCAATAGTTTTGGTGCTAGAAGGAAGGCATATGACAAGTTGACCCTATGGAAATTACATTTTAAACATTTTTTACTTTTAAATGGCTCCTTCCAAAAATCTTATTTGGTGTTGTTTTTAATAAAAAGTAATCTTCATAGCTCCTATCGAGATGGTTAATTTTTTGTCAAAAAATAAGTTTGATGGTGAAGGTGAGATCTCTACGTTTGAACATCTCTCAATTTCTTGAAAGTATTATCTCTATTGGTGTGCATCATGAAAATTACATATGCAAAATTTTCACTCTTACCTTTGAAGGTCATGTCAAAGGATGGTGTTGGGTCATCAATTTGTCATTTTTTCCACCATTTAAAACATCTTCCTTGATCATTTTTCCGTATATTGTTGCCCATTTATTTCCCTTCTTTTTGTGTTTCTCCATGAATATGTTGCAACGAACTTATGAATGATGTAGATAATTATGGTCATTTCCTTTACTTGTAATGGATTAAACAGGAAAACGCTTGATTTTTCTAATGATGGTTTTTCCCAACTAGTTCTTGTAACTCATATGTAGGTTCGACAACCAGCCTCTACGGTTTTCATATCCACACGACTCTAAGGAGAATTTTAACACCTAGGTTTTACTCCTTGCATTGATGACATGGTTCCATGTTGTCTACTTAGTACCTTGGTCGATTTTAGAAGCCTCCAAGAAAGGATCAATAGTTCAAACAACTTGTGCCAAACAAAATTGAGACATCAAATTTGGGTGTGATTTTCGGACCAAAAAAGCGGAATCTAGGAAAGATAAAACATGGGTTTTTCCCAAGACATCCCTAATCGTGTTAATATTAAGAATTTATTCCAAATATTGCACATATTGGGAGATATTTAAGTTTATTTCAAAGGAAATTTTTAGGTTGTGGCCATCATCCAATTACGACCAAACTAAGGAATAAGTTAGCAAACTAGATCGGATCAATTTCTTTTCAGATACTTCCATGAAAAATAAAAATTATGTGATTAAATACTCAGTGGAGGACAAAGACAAACCAATATTTTGTAAATTTAATTATGATTTTATGAGCCATTTTTGGGGAAACTTCCTTAACTCGCTCTTGATCCTTTTTTAATAAATATTTGGGAAAAGGCCTTGATTGGGAGTTGAGAAAGAGGATGTTGAAGGGGACGTTTTTTCATTGTTTCACGATTGTGGGATGATCTCATGTGGTGACCACTGAGATCAACCCATGTTGTATCATTTTTGATGTAAAAGACTATAGATATTGTAATAAGAAGTTTTATGCTAGGCTTTATAATTTGTTATTTCTAATCTCTTCATTCCTATAATTAGTTTAATAAAAGCAACAAGTTGGTTGGACTAGGCCGACCAACCCAGATTGTTTCTCTTTTGTATTTCTTCTTGAATGTTTAGAACTAAGTTTGAATGGTTTAGATCTAAAAGTTTGGCATTGATTTAAGTATAATTTGTATTTGTTTAGATTTGAAGCTTAGTAGGTTATGGTAATGTGGTGATTTGTTGCCTTGTTTTATTTCATATCATTTTCTGAGTACAAGATTAAATGTATGTGGTTTTGGTATATATATATATATATATATATATATATATAAGATTTAGATATGATTCTAAGAGTGAGTGTTGGCTCTAGTTCTCAATGCCTTATTATTTCATGATTGATATATTACTCATAGACGTAGGCCTGTGGAGGATCCTTACAAGTTGTGTAGTTTAATTCATTAAAATGAAGAGATCTTGGTGATTTAGAGTTTGTGGCCTTCGATTTGATGTTTGTGTTTTAAAATAACTTTGATTTGCAGTCACCAAATGATAATATAAAATTTAATTTAGTAAAATTTTGTGTACTTGAGCTATATCGATATCTATTGTAAATATTGTAAAGGGTTCTCTTTTTGGAACTATATAAAACTTGTTTAAATCGTGTACACATTTTGCATATATGTTCATTATTGTGACAGGTTTGCATACATATTATAATATAGGCATTTATTTAATCTTTTGTATTAACAAAGGTTTTAGATTTGGATATCATTAACACTCTATTTCTACTCTTGTTCCTTATGCTCTGCTTCAATTTATTATAAAATAAATATTTATGATATTTTCTGGAGCTAATGTATGTTTGGTTATTGAAGCAAGGATTTGTGGTAGGTGATAATAGACTACTTTTTACATACTTATACTTATATCATTAAGGAGATAGTTTGACAGCAAGATGATCTTAGGGAAATTTTAGCATTGGTCACCTTTATCCTTTAGCAGAGAGTGACCACAAAGTTTCTTAGTGGTTAAGGAATGCTTGATCAAGCCTATAATTATTTTATTTTCTACCTTGTGCTCTTATAAAACATAGTGAGATCTTAAGTCCCTTTATCCACTGGAGAACTGAGAGAGACATTAGGACAACCAAACCAGGAGGAGCCAACACTAAGAAATTAGTGGTATTTTAGCTAGAATCCTTCAATTTCTTTGAGTAGATATATCTTAGCAGAGTCCCAAGGATTTGGTCCAATGGGTAGGTGGGAAATTTTGTTCCTACAAGTTTTGAGGTCCAATCCTGGGTAGGGCTATGTATGCATGTGATTTATTCCAAGCACGATTTTTCAGATAAAAAATATATATATATAGCTTAACATGTCTCTATGGTTCCAATCTCTACACAATTGTGTAGTGTCTCTAAGTCTACAACCCCGGATTGACAAAGTAAATGTTGAGTAATCCTTTTGTCAATTATTCCACCCAACATATGGTGGGCCACCTCCGTCTATCCATTCATTGGAACATTTCATTAATGAGTTTCAATCTACTTTTGGAGAGTTTCATTTTGAGGAATTGTGTAAAAGGATCAACAAGATCACACTGAAACAAGACAAATCGTTGAAACATTTTTCAAATAGATTTTTTAATATTTGTTGTATATTTCCTTTTAAAGACATGGATTAGGATTATTTGAAACAATGGTTTCAACGATTAGTTTCCCTCTCTATGGAACAATATGAATATTAATCAAATATTTAAAATCAATCATAAGATGATTATCATGATTTGCAAGTTACAAATGAGCTAAATATTATGCCTAATTTTTTCATGCCAACTTTTTTCTCTTTTTCAGATGTCATCCAAAGAAAATATGAGACCTCCGAGGAGGAAATTGTCACCTATAAAATTTCTCATCCTCTTTCATATTTGTCACCTAATGAAACGATATCTTATGCTAACAATGAAGTCTTGGGTATCAATCCACCAAGTAATGAATAAATTTTAAATGAAGGTGATAAAAGTTTTCTTGTTTCAAAAACTGTGATAAATTCCTCAGGAGTGGGGCAAGCTAAAAGTGAAATCGGTAAACCATACCTTCATTGTTGTGCTAATTAGATTCAAGATGGTCCTGTCAATCCTCTATTATATATTATCTTTGAATATCCTCATGATATTCTCTTACCTTTACCTCCTTACAATGACCAAGGCATTGTCTTCGATGACATTGAGGCTTCAAATAATTCTATAGAGTATAACTTACATGTTGATATATTGATTCCTCAAAGGGATATAAATGTGAAAAAACTAGAATTGGAATCATATTTGATGGGAATAAATACTTCTTTAAGGGATTATTTTCATCCTCAACTCATTACTCGTTGTATCCCAATTTTTTTGGTCAATCTACTATACAATAAATCATTTTAAATCCTCTAGATTCTCATTCTACTTAACTGAATTTTAATTAGATACAAGGAAATAAAGTCTTACATTTGGAAGACAAAAAGAATGAAACTACTTCCCATCTCCCTTTTGGTTTCCAATCCTTAACATTGGAAGAAGATAATTCCACCACTCAGGCTATTCATGAAAAAATTCTTGTTGATTCATATCTATTTGTGATCAATGAAGAGTCTTGTTTTTTGAATAATTATCCAAGAGAAATCAAAAAATCTAATTAAATCAATGGCGCTAATTGTTTTCGTCTAGTTAACAACAATCTAATTGATACATCAAGTGATGGAAACCCATATACATATGTTGATCTTACCAAGCCACCGAAATTTGATTTGTTGAAACTGCAACAATAAATGTTGAAAATGGCATCCAAAAATGGCACCCATAGGGGGCTTTTGATTTAATTTTTCCTTAATTAAATTGGAAGAGAAATTGTAATTTCATCTCATGACATCTTGTATTATTTAACTAAGTCAAAAAGACTTAGTTAGCTTAGGACATTTGAGTTGAGGGTCGCAGAGGAGGCATGTAAATTTATCCCATGATTTTAGGGGGTCTAGTTATAGTTATTTGTGAGTTGTAATTAGTTAACTTGATTATTTGAGTTAAAATCAGTTTAACTAGTTCTAACTGAGAGATGAGCTAGTGAGAGGTACAGTGATTTAAATCATATTTAATTCACAAGTAGTGATCAATTAGATAAATAATAATTCTCTATAAATAGGTGTTGCATGTCAGTTTTAAGGAAGGCGTAGTTCAGAGTGAGATTAAAGGGAAGATAACTATCAATTGTATAATTAGAAAATTTTACAGGTCATTCATGAGGTCATCGGGAAGCCTTAGATGAAATGTGCAATAATTATTTGGTATTTTCATAATTAATAGGGGGTCAATTAGCCCATGAATGCATAAGGAAGGCAAGTCAGGCCTAGGCAAGAAAAAGGTTAAATATTGGACCAAACGTGCTTAGATCACGCCATATTCGAGCAAGATTAGAGTGAGGTAGTCAGCAAAGTGCAGAGGTTTCTCAGTGAGGGAAATAGCATTGTATTGTTTCATGGTCTTGACTTTATGAAATATATAGATAGTGGGGTTTTGAGCAGTTTATTTCCCCAGACACATCTTGTGTTGTGTGATTGATTATTTCTTTCTCTTACTTGTTATGTGATTGTGCGATCGAATTTGGTTTCCGCAAATTGCAGAAGGATTTAGTATTTTTTAGTACATTACAAGATCAAATTGAATAACTTTAGATAATTTCTACATTATTGTCCAACATATTAAGCTTTATATTCTTTTCAGGAGAATGAGGCACTTCGTTTGTTGTTGATGGTTATGTCAGGACCTCACGATCTTGATAAGACCCTTTGATTAGATCATGTTATGGTTTATACACAAGGTTCTCTTCATAGCACTATTTCACTGAATAAATTCTCATATTTGAAATTTTTTCAAGGTTTCCAAGTTTATCATTTTGTATATCAAGATATTTTGTATATCAAGATATAAATGCAACTTGGTTAAAAGAATCCCTTTTAGAAAACTATTTTCCAGTAGGAAGGACCTTCTTGTTGGTGAAAAATAATGTAGAGACCGGGTTTATGCTGCAGGGGCCAACAAAGGGTTTCTGAAGTAGTCTATCTTGTGCTGGAATTTTAAATCTTCCACAAGGGAAGAAGGTCTCACCCAATGTGTTGTTAGGACTTTAATTATGTTAATGGGGTTTAATGAAATGCGAGTAGGCTCTTTTACCATTTAAATAAGTTATCAAACATTAAAATACAACGATCCATTACACATGAACATATTCAAAACTTAAAAGAATTTTTTTAAAAAACACATAGATCAAACACATAACACTAGATATTCCCCTGCAAACAGTCTCATTTTGTTAATACATGGTCAATTCATACATTATAACTTCACTCTCTCCAAGCTACATAGTTACCATTAGGTTGAATACATCAAATCTTATCAGATCCGCAATAACAAATACACATGAGAAAGATCATAACATGAATAGAATTCCCAACTGCAAGTTGGTTCTCTCCACTACCTTCTCACTTTTTTCTCTCTCATTCAACTTTTGCATGTATATATCTCTCATTTGTAGCTCTATATCTACACTTCTTTGCAACTCTATCTATCTATTTTTAACACGCCTTATAGCTTCTATTATATCTTTGGCCCTGTTGACGTCGTCAATCAATCCACTCCCTTGATATCATCGAACTTAACTCTCGGGCCTTGACACGATCGATTCTAGCAATGTGCCTTGAAAAAATAAATTTAACTCTGGCTCGCTTTATGCTTTTAACCTTGTTTTCACACTCACTTGATCATGTCCAATGGCTCAATCCAGCTATGCTTTTTCTTGCTCTCACTTTTTCGCAACCAAATTTTACTCAAAATTGATCAAAAATGAAGGACCCAATAGGCCCCAACCACAGCTTATTGACTCGTCCCATAGTAAATATTTTTATTGTGTAGATGATCTTGCATCCAATGAAGGACCCAACTCATGAATAGTTTGGATAATGGATTGGAGGAAGGATTTATATGCATCCAAGTGGTCATCCCACTTCCACAAAAAATTGTTGGCCTCATAAACAAAATTTTGAGAGGTGGTAGCATCAAGTTTGTTGTACCAAGTACCAAATGTTGGGAAAAATACTGAGAGGGGGGGGTGAATTAGTATTTAGTGCAGACAATCAAATTTTTACTTTTTCCTTTCTAAAAACCCATACGCTACTTTACTGAAGGAAACTAGCGTATATACGTGGATATCCTTTACGGAACTCGCGTATGTCCAGAGATCTAATTATGTGATTGAATCTTAACTTAGATCATTGCATTATTCATTCATCAGATATTTCAGAAACAGTAAACAGGTGCAGACAGAACAGAATAATCATCACACATATGCAACACACATGAACACCAGGATTTTTAGGTGGAAACCCAATTCGGGAGAAAACCACCGTTGTCGTTGCTTCAGCCTTCAAAATTTATTATTAAGAAAACTTCTTAGAATCATGTACTGGTGCAGACTCAAACCAGCATGCAGGCACCCACCTGCAGAAGGCTAAAACCTTCTCTTGTTTACCAGCCTATCCTGGAAGGGAGCTACAACCCCCTGCTCTCGTTTACCAGCCTCTCCTGGAAGGGAGCGACGACCCCCTGACTGAAGGCTTCAACCCTCAACACCACTGCAGACCACGTTCCTTCCAACACAACCCTTCACTTATCAATAATCATATCTTGCTCAATGCTTCAAACAGAACAGTGAGACCACTGTAACCAGAATATCAGATATAACCCAGACTTCAGAATAGATATGCAGAAACACATTCAACCTTCAGCAACCATTAGATCAGAAATCATACGTGCTTTTATTTAATCAGACCCACGTATATACGCGCTTTCCAGAAGACAAACCTGCGTATACTTCAATGCAATTTTAGAGAAAAACCCTAACTGCGCATACACGCTTTTCCTTCCATAGACCCGCGTATACACGTGCTTTTCATGAAACCAACCTGCGTATAGATCTATAAAATATGAACTTTGCAGTACAGAGCAGATCTATAAACTTACCCAGATTTCTTCAATCTCTTCAACAGGATTGCGTCAGGTCTTCTTCACTTCTTTTCAGATCATCCTTGACATTCACCATTTATAGATCTAGAGATCTTGAGCCTTCATCATGTTCATAGGTGCATCATAGATTTAGATCTATCAATTAGGAACAGGGTTCAACCATACAAATATACTTCAGAGTGAATTATTCATCAAAGCCCAGACACTTGCACACCCTTTGCATAAATGATTTTCTTCTCCTTATATAGGGTTATCCTTCATCAATACCATGAGTCAAAACCACATAACTTCCGATGGTATTCCTGGACGGGATCAAATGGATAATCTAACACTCAATACAATGGGTCAATACCATGGCAATGCCCCTAGGTATCATAGATTTTAGAGCGCAAAAGGCATACGCGACTTTTAGCGTGCGTATTCGCGTGTATACGCAACTTTGCCTCATAAAAACTGCGTATATGCTAACCCTGAATGTATACGCGGGTTCCCTTCACAAAAGTAGAGTATATACGCGGGTTGCCTTCACAAAAGTAGTGTATACATTGTGAAATATTATATTTATCATTTTTCTGGCACTTACTGGAAATGTTTTCTCTGTCACATCTGAGCTGATCTGTAGATACATCATTCTTACATCTTTATCACATAGGTTTCTTATCATTGGCAACTCATCAAGTAGGTTTCCATCAAGGACAACTTCATTAAGCAGATTGCCATTATCTTCATCAAGTGGGTTGCCATCAAGAACAACAGTTTGCATCATATTGCCAACAATCTCCCCCTTTGGACTTGATGGCAACCATGATGGTGTTTGATCACCATAACAGATAGATACATTAAGCACAACCATTATTCATGAAAACACCATGTCACTCTCCCCCTTTGACAGCAAGGGCAAAGGGCGGATCAAAATCAACACAAGGTTTTTCTCCTCATGTAGACATAAGAGCTCTGCAGATCTGATGTGTACTGAAGCTACCATGCTCCCCCTGAGTTCATGCTAAATCTTCAAACATATTTTTCAATGAAGTACATGACTCTATGACCTTCCTATCACCAAGACTCATACTTACATCAAAGATCCAACCAAGTGGATTTACATATGCGACTCAAATACCCAACCAAGTGGGTTTACACATTTTGACTCAACTACCCATCCAAGTGGGTTTACAAAATTGAACAAGTCCTTACATGACTGAATATTACAATTCATGGGTCTCAACATGACCTTTTCATCAAATTACAAGTATGAATTTTCACAACCAAAAACAAAAAGACCTCAAGAGAGAGATCAAGTTTCAGAACCATCATAATGCCAACAATGCATTATTCTCAGCCAGGCTAATGCTCCTCCTGAAACTGTGCATCCTTTCCATACGACCAAAACTCTTCCTTAGCTTGAGTAACCTGAACACTTTCAACAGCCAATCATCAAGGCATCTTCCCCCAATATCAGAGAATGAAACAGAAATATAAGAGCTAAAACATCACCATAGACGCCATACAGCATCAGAGATACCAAACAACACCATAGCTTGTGCTGAAGAATGCTGACCCAGAAAATTTGTCAGCAACCACCCATACGCGGTTTTCTGTGTATGAACTCGCGTATATACGCGATTGTCTTTAAAGAAACCCGCGTATCCAATTTAATCTTCTAAATTTAATCAGATCTGATCTTCTGAGAGACAGAGACAACACCCAGCTTTTGTCTGAGATATTCGAACGCTTCCCTGGGCAGAGGTTTGGTAAAAATATCAGCAACTTGTTCTTTGGAGGGAACATACTCCAACTTCACCTTTTGTTCAAGAACTTGTTCACGTAAGAAGTGATACTTGATGGGGATGTGCTTGGTCTTTGAATGCATAACAGGATTCTTTGAGATATTGATGGCACTTGTATTATCACACATAATGGAGATAGGAGAAGTACATTTGATTTGAAAATCTTCCAAGGTTTGCATCATCCAAAGGATTTGAGTGCAACAAGATGCGGCAGCCACATATTCTGCTTCAGCAGTAGATAAGGCAATAGAACTTTGCTTCTTACTGAACCAAGATACCAACCGGGGCCCCATATATAATGCACCACCACTTGTGCTTTTCCGATCATCAACATTTCCAGCCCAATCTGCATCAGTGTAATCATGAAGAGTAAGATCAGCATTCTTTGGATACCATAGTCCAAAGTCTTGTGTTCCTTGTAGATATTTGAATATTCTTTTGACAGCCTGAAGATGAGATTCTTTTGGATTGGCTTGGAATCGTCCAACAATCCCAACTGCATGCATAATATCCGGTCTAGTCCCAGTGAGATACATAACACTTCCTATCATAGATCTGTATTCTGGTTGATTCACCGGGGGAGAATCATCATGAGAACTGAGATTACATCCGGTTATCATTGGTGTACTTACAGGTTTTCACTCTTCCATCCCATACTTCTTCAGAATTTGCTTAAGGTATTTTGCTTGAGATAAGAATATACCTTCTGTAGTTTGATGCACTTGTAAGCCAAGAAAAAATGTTAGTTCCCCAAGTAAAGACATTTCAAATTCTTGCTGCATGACAGAAGCAAATTTCTGACTCATAGATTCTTCATTACTTCCAAAAATGATATCATTGACATATACAACCACAATCAATAGTTTATCATTTTCAATTTTTGTGTATAAGTTACTATCAGCAGACCCCTTTGAAAATCCTTGTTGATGAAGATATTTGTCAAGACGATAATACCAAGCCCTTAGAGCTTGTTTGAGACCATATAAAGCCTTTTTAAGTCTGCAAACAAGATTTTCATCATTTCCCAAAATGAACCCTTCTGGTTGTTCTATCTAAACTTCTTCTTCTAGATCACCATTGAGGAAAGCAGATTTGACATCCATTTGATAAACTTTGATTTGTTGAAAACTTGAAAAATCAAGAAACATTCTTATGGCTTCAAGTCTAGCTACAGGAGCAAAAGTTTCTTCAAAGTATATACCTTCTTGTTGAGTATACCCTTTGCAAACCAGTCTAGTTTTGTTTCTTATAACGTCCCCATTCTCATTTAGCTTGTTCTTGAATATCCATTTGGTTCCAATGACATTTTTATCATGTGGTCTTGGTACCAATTCCCAAGTGTGGTTCTTTTCAATTTGATCAAGTTCTTCATTCATGGCCTGAATCCAAAATTCATCTTTGCTAGCTTGATTTACATTGTGTGGTTCAATCGTGGATAGAAATGCCAGATAGCTAGGAGATCCCACAAGAGTCCTCCTTGTTTGTACACCTGATTCCTTGTCTCCCAAAATTTGAGATTCAGGATGATTCTTTTGAACATATATGGATGGAGCCTTTCCAGATAAATCATCTTCAGGTTCTTCATTGGATCCATTGTCTATATCATTTCTATTTGATGTAGAAGGACAAAAGTCACCATCATATTCTTCTTTTGTTTGTCTTTCTTCTTTAGGGACTGCATGAGACTCATCAATAACAACATCAATACTTTCAACA
The DNA here is from genome assembly GCA_034641835.2 of Pinus albicaulis. Classification (NCBI taxonomy): domain Eukaryota; kingdom Viridiplantae; phylum Streptophyta; class Pinopsida; order Pinales; family Pinaceae; genus Pinus; species Pinus albicaulis. The sequence goes on from CM076583.1 coordinate 1,174,308,135, forward strand.
ATCTTTCGAAGCCTTTTATTGTAAAATTTGTATGCCCTGCTTGTAGATGAGTAACCAAGAAGTATTCCTTCATCCGATCTAGGTTCAAACTTGCCAAGCTTTTCATCATTATTTTTGATAAAGCATTTACTTCCAAAAACTCTAAAATGTTTCACAGAGGGAGAATTACCATACCAGAGTTCATATGGAGTTTTGTCACTATTTACCCGAACATGTGCCTTGTTAAGAATATTTGCTGCTGTGTGAGCTGCTTCTCCCCAAAAAATGTCAGGTGTTCCGGAATCCTCAAGCATATCTCTAGCCATTTGTTGAATTGTTCTATTCATTCTTTCTGCTACGCCATTTTGTTGTGGAGTGCCTGCTACATAAAATTGTCTTTTTATGCCATGTTGTTCACAAAATTCAAAGAATTCATTTGATGTATATTCTCCTCCTCGATCAGATCTAAGACACTTGATTTTTAGATCTAATTCATTTTCAACCAGCGCTTTGAAGATCTGAAAATTTTCAAATGCTTCATCTTTGTGTTTGATCAACCGAATCCAACACATTCTAGAGAAATCATCAATGAATAAGATATAGTATTCTTCACCACATGGTGACTTTTTCCTCATAGGTCCACATATGTCAGTATGAATGAGTTCAAGAGGCTTACTTGACGATCCTTCCTTGGCATTGAATTGCACTCTGGTTTGCTTACCGAATTGACAGGATTTGCATATGATACTTTCAGGTAGAGAAATATTGGGAAGACCACGAACAACATTAAGTTTGTTTGATTTGTTGATTTGAGAGAAGCTTAGATGCCCCAACCTTCTATGCCATAGCCAGTTTTCTGAAGATTTACTCAAGTAACATTGTTCTTTGCAATTCTTCAATACATACAGGTTGCTTGGAGTTCTTTTTCCTTTTATAATTGTTTTACCTGTATCAAGATCACGAACCATACATTCTTTTGAACTAAAGACAACTTCAGTTCCTTGATCACACATTTGACTTACACTTAACAAATTATGCCTTAATCCATCCACATACATGACATCATTAGCCTTCACCTTTTCTTTTAAGAACACAGACCCTTTTCCTTTAATTACAGCAGGAGTATCATTTCCAAAAGTAACTTTCTTTTCCTTTTCTAGAGTACTATATGCACGAATTTTGTGTTTATCACATGTCATGTGTCTCGAGCATCCACTATCAATGTACCATTGATTTTCCTCACCTTCCGCAAATAACGCTATGCCACAATTTTCAACCTGTGATTCCTTCTTTTTCCATATTTTGGATTTTGAAGGAAGATGCTCTTTTGGCTGAACTTTGCTCCTGCATTCAGATTCTTCATGCCCATAGTTATTGCAATAAGCACATTCAACTTCATTTAGAAGAGGAGAAAAGTTGTTATATGTATTCTTCTTTGTTTCAATATCAACCTTTTTCTTTCTTGCTTCTCTTGTCATGATGGTTTTATATGCAACACATTGAGCAGCTTTATGGCCAAAATTGTGACATGAGAAACATTGTCCATTGAAGAAGAAATTTCTGCGATCATGAAATATTATACTTGAATTTACCTGTTGATTGGGGCTTCTTTTAAAGATATTCCTGTTAGTGTTCCTTGCATTAGGATGATCATGCTTTACCTGTGAAGATTCTTTATTGCCTTGCTGAGTGGCAGAATTTTGTAAACCAGCTGTAGCTGCTTTTAGATAATTTGGTGCTGAAGCTTGAGAATATTCTCCAATATATCCAAGACCTGTCTTTATAAGAGGAGAACGTTGTACCTTGATAATCTCATCTAAGGTTTCATATCCTTTAGCAAATCTGAAATTCAGAGTCTTTGCTTTCTAAAATTCTTTTCTTACACTTACCACTTCACATTCTAATTTCTCATTGTGTTTCTTTGCCTCTTCAACCTGCTTTTCCAAAGTCTTGATGGTTATTTTCCTTTCTTCTAAGAGAATTTGATATTCTTCTAAGAGAATTCTGCTTTGTTCTAAGCGTATTTTGAGTTGATTGTTTTCTTCAAGAAAATCATTGTCCTCTAGAGCATCCACAAAAGTATCATTTTCTTCTTTAGATTCAAAATCCATGAGAAATATAAGATCTTGTTCACATTCTTCCTCACTATCAGATACCCCATCACTGTCATCATGAGTATAGTAACTTCTTCTAGTGCTAGACCGGTTCTTATTTCTAGCTACTTCCTTTCCTTTTGCAGGTGTTTCTTTGTGAGGACACTTTGCAGCATAATGACCAAATCTTCCACAATTAAAACATTTGAAAGGAAGCTTACCTCTAAACCGTCCTGTACCAAGTTGAAGTTTCTTTAAAAAAAAATCCTCATCTTCTTCCAAAATATATCCTGATCCTTCTGCTTCTTGTACTTCTTTCCCTTTTGTAGAAGCTCTAAAAACAGCTTCTTTGACTTCAGATGGTCCTCCTCTTCTCATTTCATATGTAGTCAATATGCCATGAAGTTGCACCACAGTAAGATTTTGAAGATCCTGTTTTTCTTCAAGAGCAGAGACTTTTGACTCAAATTTTGCCGTGAGCGATCTCAAAATTTTCTCAACCAAAGTAGTTTCGGTTATTGTTTCTCCGAGATTTTTCATACGATTTACAACATCATCAAGACGTAAAAATAAACTGGCAATACTCTCATCACTATGCATCTTTAAATTTTCATATTCAATTCTGAGAGTTTGGAGTTTTTCACTTTTTACCTTTGCATCACCTTCATAACTCAGAATGATTTTGTCCCATATTTCTTTTGCTGTATTCAGCTGCATGACTTTGACAAATTCTAATTATGTTAAACTTCCTGTTATAGCATTGACCGCTTTTGCATTTGATTCATAATTCTTCCTTTCAATTGGATCTGTTGGTGTAGCAGCTGGATATTGATATCCTTGTTCAACAATGGCCCATACATCTGCTCCCATAGACTGAAGAAAGGATCTCATCCTCATTTTCCAGAAGATTAAATTTCTTCCATTGAAGAGCGGAGGCTTGATAGATGCTGTTCCTTCTTGATAGCTCATCTTGCTTGATCTTCCTTCTAGCGACTAAGCTTTTTCAGAAGGACCTGCTCTGATACCAATTGTTGGGAAAAATACTGAGAGGGGGGGGTGAATCATTATTTAGTGCAGACAATCAAATTTTTACTTTTTCCTTTCTAAAAACCCATACGCTACTTTACTGAAGGAAACTAGCGTATATACGCGAATATCCTTTACGAAACTCGCGTATGTCCAGAGATCTAATTATGTGATTGAATCTTAACTCAGATCATTGCATTATTCATTCATTAGATATTTCAGAAATGGTAAACAGGTGCAGACAAAACAGAATAATCATCACACATATGCAACACACATGAACACCGGGATTTTTAGGTGGAAACCCAATTCGGGAGAAAACCACCGCTGCCGTTGCTTCAGCCTTCAAAATTTATTATTAAGAAAACTTCTTACAATCATGTACTGGTGCAGACTCAAACCAGCACGCAGGCACCCACCTGCAGAAGGCTAAAACCTTCTCTCGTTTACCAGCCTATCCTGGAAGGGAGCTACAACCCCCTGCTCTCGTTTACCAGCCTCTCCTGGAAGGGAGCGACGACCCCCTGACTGAAGGCTTCGACCCTCAACACCACTGCAGACCACGTTTCATCAATTTTCAAACTGGATCAAACAGCTTCAACACAACCCTTCACTTATCAATAATCATATCTTGCTCAATGCTTCAAACAGAACAGTGAGACCACTGTAACCAGAATATCAGATATAACCCAGACTTCAGAATAGATATGCAGAAACACATTCAACCTTCAGCAACCATTAGATCAGAAATCATACACGCTTTTATTTAATCAGACCCGTGCATATACGCGCTTTCCAGAAGACGAACCTGCGTATACTTCAGTGCAATTTCAGAGAAAAACCCTAACTGCGCATACGCGCTTTTCCTTCCACAGACCTGCGTATACACGCGCTTTTCATGAAACCAACCTGCGTATAGATCTATAAAAGATGAACTTTGCAGTACAGAGCAGATCTATAAACTTACCCAGATTTCTTCAATCTCTTCAACAGGATTGTGCCAGGTCTTCTTCACTTCTTTTTAGATCATCCTTGACATTCACCATTTATAGATCTAGAGATCTTGAGCCTTCATCATGTTCATAGGTGCATCATAGATTTAGATCTATCAATTAGGAACAGGGTTCAACCATACAGATATACTTCAGAGTGAAGTATTCATCAAAGCCCAGACACTTGCACACCCTTTGCACAAATGATTTTCTTCTCCTTATATAGGGTTATCTTTCATCAATACCATGAGTCAAAACCACATAACTTCCGATGGTATTCCTGGACGGGATCAAATGGATAATCTAACACTCAGTACAATGGGTCAATACCATGGTAATTCCCCTAGGTATCATAGATTTTAGAGCGCAAAAGGCATACGCAACTTTTAGGTGCGTATTCGCGTGTATACGCAACTTTGCCTCATAAAAACTGCGTATATGCTAACCCTGAATGTATACGCGGGTTCCCTTCACAAAAGTAGAGTATATACGCGGGTTGCCTTCAAAAAAGTAGCGTATACATTGTGAAATATTATATTTATCATTTTTCTGGCACTTACTGGAAATGTTTTCTCTGTCACATCTGAGCTGATCTGTAGATACATCATTCTTACATCTTTAGCACATAGGTTGCTTATCATAGGCAACTCATCAAGTAGGTTTCCATCAAGGACAACTTCATTAAGCAGATTTCCATTATCTTCATCAAGTGGGTTTCCATCAAGAACAACAGTCTGCATCATATTGCCAACACCAAAGGTATTCTCATTGAAATTAATATTAGGGGCATCTGAATGGATCTTCCAAGGGTCAAAATTTTGATCTATGGCTTGTCTATATAAAGGGGCATGCAAAGAATAGCCATAATGGGCATGCCATTTCATCATGGTGAAAGCAAGGAGAAGGTACCCATAAATTAAATAACCCCCTTTTTTTATAAACATCATCGTAAGCTTGGAAAAATTCATCTAGAAGATAGTTACACCAGTTTAATCGAATGCCTTGTGCACAAATTTCAGCGACACACATAGTTTCAAGCATGCACTCACATTTGGTATATTGGTGGGTGACTTTCCCTATGATAAGATGATAGGAAAACTTGATTTTGTCATTTTTGAGAAGGTTAATGGCTAGTCCACATCCTCAGTGCTTAGTATCGTATTTGGAATATAGAATAGTGGATCCCATTTTCTTATTGTCTTTAGATGCCACTTGGAATGTGGTGGAAACGTCTTCTCTCTCCATGGATAACCTTTTCAACTTATGAATATAATTTAAATGGATAGGATATTCTTTGCCCAGCCAAAATGAACCATGGTGAATTCCGCTAATTAAAAACATGGTACACCATCCAACCTCTCTAGTAGTTCCAAACACCAACAATTCTCGAAGCATGGGGAGAGTGAATTGCTGCAACAACTAGAATAAGGGATTTATTTGTGGAAAATCCTTGTTGAACATCATTGTGGTGTAATCCATATACACTTCTAGCCTCAGAGCCAGAAAAATGGAAACATCAGTGAAGTCACTATCAACCATAATGGATTTCTCATGTTTTCCCTACAATTATTCAAGTGGTTCAACTCAAGGATCATATAATTCATGAGGGATAACAGACTTCATAGCATGACCCATACTAAGACCATTATGACAATGTACATGGGTAATAGGCGAATGATGGAAAAAATTAGTAACTAATGGCTTAGAATCATACACCAAGGAGAAAACTCAAGCAAGAACTTGAAAGCAATTGAGTGACAAGAACATGGCTCTCATTACTTATAGACAACTCTTATCAAATCCTGACAAAGAATTTCCTAATTAAGAATTCAATAAGGTAGGTAAGTAAAGGACTGACCAAATCAAAACTCACTTTAGAAAATTGATTGTGACAAAAACTCGTATCCCAAGGTGCCATATCATTGACTAGAAAATCAAACAAGAAAGTCTCAAAAAGGTGACAATACAGTGGATGGAAACAAAAGGTTATTTCCAACTCAACATATCCAACTGTTATAGTAGGGATGACTCAACATAATGGATAGGTAACTAAGAGACACAAACTGACAACTAAGTAACATATTTTATACCTCCCCGACCACAATCGATTGTATTATAACACGACATAAAAATAAAATAACACTGATGAAACTGGAAGAAACCAAAAGTATACTAACACAAAAAAAAACACTGACTAACCCTAACCTCAGACTTAATCTATGCTCCCAAATATAGAGCAACAAAATTATATAAATTAAGGGCGATATTAGGGCTTCAGCTGAGTGCCATTCACCCAACCAGGCCAAAGAATAGCATTAAGTCATGCAAGTACTTTTGGATTTTCCCTGGATGTTTCAAGTACTTACTTTTTTAAAGAAGAACTTGATCCCCAATAGAAAAATAAATTTTCTTAATGTGGTGATCATGCCACACCTTCTGCCTCTGCTTTTCCACACTTTGATGAAAATATTCTAAAACTATTTGTTCATCTAATTCCCATAACGCCTGGAGTCATTCTGTGACTAAATCACCATCTATCATATTAGTGGCTTTTCCAATGTATAAACTAGGAATAAGAAATTTTGCAAGGACTATTGTTTCTTTTCCAGATGCCAAATAAAATGGAGTGTACTTATGTAACCTATTGGTGGTAGTCCTATATGCTCAAAGTGTTGTAGGTATTCTCTCATCCCAATCATCTCTATTAGATTAACAGACTTTGGTGAGACCTTTCTCTGCAATTTTTTTAAATCCTTCCATTGCACCATTGGCCCGTGGATGATATGGAATACTCTTATGTTGTTGAATAAGAAACTCCTGATTCATATTTGTGATAGTATAATTAATGAAATGGTCTCCTTGATCACTAGTTAGACTCCTTAGGCAGCCAAATATGGTAATAATATTCTCAAACATGAAATGACATATAGTATTGGAGGTACAGTCTTTCACTGGAGTATCTTCTTCCCATCTTGTGAGATCGTATTTTGTGGTAATAATGTAGTTGGCTTACGAATTTCGTGTAGAAGGTTTGATAGGTCTAATGAATTCAACAACCTGCTTCTCAAAATCCTATAATTCTCTAACTAGATGTACTGGAAGCTCATCTCCATGTGAAGGTCTCCCAACCCTTTAACAAACATCACAATTTTTAGCAAACTCTTTGGCATCCTTGAAAAAATTTTGCCACCATAATCCTTGTTGTGATACTTTATGAGTGGTTTTATCACCATAAAAAAAAATTCTAAACTTGGACAATTTACATTGTTCCTAGTCATGGTCTTAGATAGGTGTTGGGTCATTTCATGCTTTAAAGGGTAGGTGATAGGGTAAGAGTCTCAAAAGTCTCATTTTCATATCCAAATAAATTTTGACAACCTTATTCCATGGTTTAAAAGTCCCATATCTTGTTTAGAAGTCATATCTTAAACCCTTTGAAAAACATTTGGAATTAGCCACGAAACCACACTTTCGTAGCACAGACAGTGTAAAAAGCTTGTTTTGCGCTACGAAAGCGCTTCTACTTTCGTATCGCTTTTCCCTGAAAATACATTAAGCGTGCTACGAAAGTACGGAGTCGTAGCAGATCATGTCAAATCAACAAAACTTTCAAATTCTGTTAATTTTACATCATTAGGTGTCATCCAGGGCTCATTTCTAAAGCATGCTACCATTCAAATCCATCATTTCAAATGTAGAGGTCATCATGATAAGTGAGTTCAAATTTGAAAGGGATGGTATTTTGTTTCATTTCTCATGCAAAAACACTACTGCGTGCCTTTTTCGAATACTAAGCTTGTGGTAATCTCATACCAAATCTTCCTTTATATATTTTCAAGTGAGGCTGACTACCATAAGCAAGTGAGGCTAACTGTTTTGAAATCAAGCGAGGCTGATAAACAGAAATTCAAGAGAGGCTGATTTTTACAGAAATTCAAAGGCAAAGATGATAGAAGAAAATAAAAACCATAGGTCTTGACATTGTTTAAGAATATAGCCTGAAAGCATAGAGGCCCTAGTCAAAGATAAATCAGTATTGGAGGCTTTCAAGAAAACAGGGTGTTGGAAATTTTTTGAAAATTTGAAAGGAGGACATAGTCAGGTGACAAAGGGGTTTGCCCTACATTTCACTGGCTCAAACATAAAAATTGGAATCCTAAACTTTTCAATTACTCCTGAAATCATAGCTTTGGTGACAGAGATTCCTAGGGGGCAAGAGAGATGGTTCAAAGGCTTCAGATTTGACATGTAGGAATGTAAAGTATTTCTAAAGCCCGAATTTGCAGAAACAAACTTAACCAAGGCAATTCCAAGGAGCTACATTAAAGACACCTATGCAAATTTTCTCTTCAACATACAGAGGTATTTTACTTGTGAGGGAAGGTATCATAAAGTATATTCATATCATTTTAAACTTTTTTTGCACTTTACTGGCATGATTTCTCTAGATTTTCCTTTCTTTCTGTATAGAAGTATAGCTAAGATGGAAAATAAGGTGCAAATTAAATCTCAAGGATGTGAAACTTCCCTTTTTCATCATGGTCTAATTAAACTAATAGTTTTACATGAACTCCAAAGGATCAAAATGGAATGGTCATCATTTTTGTTTTTATGTGGTTTTGGAGTGGAAACACAAGCTACATGCATTAAATCTAAGGCTAAAGAAACCCCACCAGCAGAAACCAGTAAGCCTGTAGTGACAATGTCAAAAATATTTGTTAAGCTAAAACCTAGAAAGCAGGTGAAAGAGCAAGTGAGTAAAGAATCAGTGGTTATTCTTGAGACTCCTCAACTTGCAAAACAAAAGATAGCTGAAGTTAAAGAAATGACACAAGAATAGTCAACTAACAAACTAGTTCAAAGGAGATTGATTAGAAGTCAAATTGCAAAGGAAAAGTGTAAATCAGTGATTTCAGGAGAGAGTCCAAGCTTAAAGGGTAACTTAAATGATATTTTACAAACCATTGATATTGAATAATCCCCTTTGATACAGGCAGATTTCATAAAGTTTGATGAAGGAAAACTAAAGAAGATGAAATCTTCTAAGAAACTGGAATTCGAGGATGAGGTTGCAACATTTGTATTCAAGCCTAGAAAGCCTTTAACCAAACAATCCAAAAAGATGCAGGAGCTTAATATTGAGTTAGAGAAAATAGAGGAAGCCTCCACTGTTCATGAAGAGTTTATAGACCTTTCATCGCCAATACCTGAAGGTGACAAAAACAGGGTATTTTCCACTCAAAAAGAAAAAACCAATTATGAAGAAATGGAAGAAAGGTTGAAATTACCTAATTATTAAATTTCTAGACTAAGGAAGAGAGCGAGAAGGCATGCTGCTGAAAAGACAAATTTCAATAGGATAAAGGCTCTCTGGGAAGTTTAAAGGGTTTCCAAACCAGAAAAAATCAACAGTGAAGCTCAATATTTTACTTGGATTGTACCTACAATTAAAGAAGCCAGATTTGTGAGAATGATGAATGTTCAGTTGAGGGCTACCAACAAGAAATTGAGGAGACAAATTGAAGACCTAGAAATACAGCTGACAAAATCTGAAGAGAAGCTACAGCAACAATAAAACAGGGAATATTGTTAGGTTTCAAGTTTTGATGTTGCTGGTGGAAAGATGAGGATCAAAAATGAAGAATCAGATTGCAAAGAAGAAGAAAGAAGGGTTAAAAGAAGTGTTTTACAATGATATAAAAATTGTGCTACGAAAACAGGTTATTTTCGTAGCGCAGTCATATCTCATCCCCTTTTCCATTTTTTCGATGATCTATTTTTTCACAGGTGGAATATTGAAGCTTTAATGGAATATTATCACATGTGACCTATATGAAATAGTCATCAATTCCAGGCAAGCAGCTCGAAGATAAGCATGGAGGTTAGGGCTAAAAAGCAGGAACTCTGTCTCCTGGTTTTTAGGACAGTTAGGTCATGAATCAGCAGGGTTTATAACAAGGCTGGAGGCATCATAAAGGTGAAATACATGGATTAGAAGCTGTCAAAGAAAGTATTTAAGTTTTAGATAAGGTTTTTTCAAACATGTTTAGGAGTTTCACTTCTATTTGTATTAGGACTCTTAAAAGACAGTTAGTTGTTAGCTTGTAATTAATAGTTTGTTTGATGAATAGAATAGGTGTCAAGGATATAATTTGAATTCTCCTAATGATGGATCATGGAATCCAAGATTTTAAAGGCTCTATTTGAAGCATTAGGTCGAATTGATGAAGCTTGGCATTTTTATTAGCAAAATAAGCTGTGTTATTGTAGAAGACTGTGTGTTTTCAACTTAATACAGAGATTGGTTTTACTACTCAAGATTCACTAGGGGTTTATGTGTTTAATATTTCTATGGCCTTTTTCAATTATCTATTTGCAGTGGTATGAGCATGTGTTACTTAGAATTCATTGGATAATTCTCTAACTTCCTTCACATGCTTGTAGACTGTGTTTATTCACTGTGTAACTGTTTCACTTATAAACCTAAACTCCAAGTGCCTTGACTTCCATGTTTAGTTGATTATGATGTTTTGTTGAAGACTAATTTGACTACATGGCCCAATAGATGTTTTCTAATCTATAATTCAACCATTTATACAGTTTTGTCCATTTTTGTTTCTAGAGTTAGCCATCTAATCATTAATTAAAAATCTTAAACCTATTGAGAGAGCCCTCTCAGGTTGAGGAGGCTAAGCCTCAGCCAAAAGATTGATTTGAAAGAGTTACTCAGAGTCTACTTGATCAGCATCCTATCAGGGTCAGATTTTGTGATAACATTTTAGTGCATCTGCCGGGAGCCTGAAGATTACTCATTCCCGAAATCAAGAAGATGAACTTCTGAAGGTAGCAGGAGGTCAAAAAAATTTTCGAGGCTACACCTACCTTGGTGACTCCATACATTTTCAAATTGTTTAAAGGTGGCTTCGAGAAGGAGATACACACGGAGCAATCCTGATCTCAATCCACCTACCATTGTGGACAATCCAAACACTATTTCAAGAGGCAGTCAAAGAATTTCAGAAATATCAAGTACTCCATCTCATTCGAAATCTTTCTCCTCTGAAATATTAAGAAATCCTGAAGACAAAAGAGTTGATGATAAAATTCATGAAGTGTTGTTTAGATCAAAAAGTGGAAAGGAACTCATTGATATTATCTTAGACTTGCAAAAGAGAGGAATTGACACTTTAGCCCTAGTAACACAAGAAGACAAAGAAGAATTTTGGGAAGTTTTTACCTCTGAGTTGTTGTTAGAAAAAGAGTCTCTAGATAAATTGAAAGAACTTGACCCTTTCGAAGTCTTGCTGAAATCTAAAGCTGGTTTACCCCTTCCAAATTGGAGCTCAATTGTTAGTGGCTTACAGAAACCAAGTAGTCCTCCTCATATCAGTTCTTCATCTTCTGTTTCTGCCATTCCTAAAACTAATGTTCATCCTTTAAGCATGGTTTCTCCTACTAGGTATGCACCACTTGTACTCCCTGTTGTTTTGCATGACCTTCCTAGTAAATATGCTGCTAGGATCCCTACTTGCAGTAGTGATAAAGAAATCACAGCAGAAGAACATGTAGATAGATTTAATGATTTCACAGACAGAGAAGAAGTTGTTGATGAAGATGTGAAATTAAGACTATTTGCACAGAGTTTTATTGGTGAAGTTAGAAAATGGTTTAAAGCTCTTGCACCGGGAAGCATTCGAACTTGGGATGAGTTTGAAGATAATTTTTTAAGGAAATGGGGAAATGGAACCAATCCATTTCAAGCACTTACTGAATATAACAGTCTTAGAAGGGAAGTTGATGAATCTGTCCAAAACTTTTCAAAGAGATTTAATAAAGTTTTTGACTCAATTACAGCTCATTTGAAACCTCCAGAAGCCTTAGCACAAATGAGATATGCTAAAGCATTTGATTATGAATTTTCTATCTTGTTGAGAGAAAGAGAATCACCTACACTTGCTGAAATGCAAAGTGATGCAGTAAAGGTAGAGGTAAACATGATAGTTGCTAAAAAGTCAAAAATGGGAAAAAATAAATTGAAAGAAGAAGAGAAACCTTCCACTTCAACTTCTGAAGATAAATTTGACTCAATGATGAAAACTATGGAGAAGTTGATGGATAGGTTAGCTCTTGGAAATAGTTCTGCTCCTCCTGTGCAACATGAACCTCAATTTAGAAATCCCCAATTTAGGAGACCTCAAAACCAACGAAGGCCAAAATTGAGGAAAAGGGAAAGCATGGTAAGTTTGAGAATTTATGGAAGGGCCCTTTTAAGATTGCTGCTTTTCATGGGAACAACACTCGTATATTGCAGGAAATTGATGGAGGATCATATGCTGGAGAGCTTGTTAATGGAAAGTTCCTAAAGCATTATACTTGTTAAAGTTTTATCAATCACTCATTACACATTTTTATTGCTAATAATGACAAGCTGAAACAGAGAGCTTAAGCCCGAGGTGAAGGCCCAAACAGTTTGAAAAAGATGCTTGTCAAATCAAATAAATTTTTTTTTTGTTTTATCAAAAATGGATAGCACTGGAGATACGGGTTCTTAGTGTACCACAGGGGCACACTATCCCAAGTGGAGCCACTGTTATCACCATAAAAAAAATTTCTAAACTTGAACATTTTACATTGTTCCTAGTCATGGTCTTAGATAGGTGTTGGGTCATTTCATGCTTTAAAGGGTAGGTGATAGGGTAAGAGTCTCAAAAGTCTCATTTTCATATCCAAATAAAGTTTGAAAACCTTATTCCATGGTTTAAAAGTCCCATATCCTATTTAGAAGTCATATCTTAAACCCTTTGAAAAAAATTTGGAATTAGCCACGAAACCACACTTTTGTAACGTAGACAGTGTAAAAAACTTGTTTTGTGCTACGAAAGCGCTTCTACTTTCGTAGTGCTTTTCCCTGAAAATACGTTAAGCACGCTACAAAAGTGTGGATTCGTAGTGGATCATGTCAAATCAAAAAAAAATTCAAATTCCGTTAATTTTACATCATTAGGTGTCAGCTAGGGCTCATTTCTAAAGCTTGCTACCATTCAAATCCATCATTTCAAATGTAGAGGTCATCATGATAGGTGAGTTCAAATTTGAAAGGGCTGGTCTTTTTTTCATTTCTCATGCAAAAACACTACTGCATGCCTTTTTCGAATAATAATCTGGTGGTAATCTCATACCAAAGCTTCCTTTATATATTTTCAAGCGAGACTGACTACCATAAGCAAGCGAGGCTGACTGTTTTGAAATCAAGCGAGGCTGATAAACAAAAATTCAAGTGAGGCTGATTTGTTACATAAATTCAAAGTCACAGATGATAGAAGAAAAGAAAAACCACAGGTCTGGACATTGTTTAAGAACAGAGCCTGAAAGCATAGAAGCCCTAGTCAAAGATAAATCAGTATTGGAGGCTTTCAAGAAAACAGGTGTTGGAATTTTTGTGAAAAATTGCAAGGAGGACATAGTCAGGTGAAAAAGGAGTTTGCCCTACATTTCACTGGCTCAAGCACAAAAATTGGAATCCTAAACTTGTCAATTACTCCTGAAATCATAGCTTTGGTGACAGATATTCCTAGGGGGCAAGAGAGATGGTTCAAAGGCTTCAAATTTGACATGCAGGAATGTAAAGTATTTCTAAAGCCTGAATTTGTAGAAACAAACTTAACCAAGGCAATTCTAAGGAGCTACATTAAAGACACCTATGCAAATTCTCTCTTCAACATACAGAGGTATTTTACCTATGAGGGAAGGTATCATAAAGTATATTCATATCATTTTAAACTTTTTTGCACTTTACTGTCATGATTTCTCTAGATTTTCCATTCTTTCTGTATAGAAGTATAGCTAAGATAGCAGATAAGGTGCAAATGAAATCTCAAGGATGTGAAACTTCCCTTTTTAATCATGGTCTAATTAAACTGATAGTTTTACATGAACTCCAAAGGATCAAAAGGGAATGGTCATCATTTTTGTTTTTATGTGGTTTTGGAGTGGAAACACAAGCTACATGCATTAACTCTAAGGCTAAAGAAACCCCACTAGCAAAAACCAGTAAGCCTGTAGTGACAAGGTCAAAAAGATTTGTTAAGCTAAAACCTAGAAAGCGGGTGAAAGAGAAAGTGAGTAAAACATCAGTGGTTATTCTTGAGACTCCTCAACCTGCAAAACAAAAGATAGCTGAAGTTAAATAAATGACACAAGAAAAATCAACTAACAAACCAGTTCAAAGGAGATTGATTAGAAGTTAAATTGCAAAGGAAAAGGGTAAAGCAGTGATTTCAGGAGAGATTCCAGGCTTAAAGGGTAACTTATATGATATTTTACAAGCCATTGATATTGAAGAATCCCCTTTGATACATGCAGATTTCATTAAATTTGATGAAGGAAAACCAAAGAAGATGATATCTTCTAAGAAACTGGGATTCGAGGATGAGGTTGCAATATTTGTATTCAAGCCTAGAAAGCCTTTAACCAGACAATCCAAAAAGATGCAAGAGCTTAATATTGAGTTAGAGAAAACAGAGGAAGCCTCCACTGTTCATGAAGAGTTTATATACCTTTCATCACCAATACCTGAAGGTGACAAAAACAGGGTATTTTCCACTCAAACAGAAAAAACCAGTTATGAAGAAATGGAAGAAAGGTTGAAATTAGCTAGATATGAAATTGCTAAACTAAGGAAGAGAGCAAGAAGGCATGCTGCTGAAAAGACAAATTTCAAGAGGATAAAGGCTCTCTGGGAAGTTGAAAGGGTTTCCAAACAATCAGTAGTGAAGCTCAATATTTTACTTGGATTGTACCTGCAATTAAAGAAGCCATATTTGTGAGAACGATGAATGTTCAGTTGAGGGCTACCAACAGGAAATTGAGGAGATAGATTGAAGACTTAGAAATACAGCTGACAAAATCTGAAGAGAAGCTACAACAACAATAAAACAGGGAAGATTGTTGGGTTTCAAGTTTTGATGCTGCTAGTGGAAAGATGAGGATCACAGATGAAGAATCAGATTGCAAAGCAGAAGAAATAAGGGTTAAAATAAGTGTTTTACAGTGATATAAAAATTGCACTACGAAAACAGGCTATTTTCGTAGCGCAGTCATATCTCATCCCATTTTCCATTTTTTCAAGGATTTCTTTTTTCACAAGTGGAATATTGAGGTTTTAATGGAATATTATCACATGTGACCTATATGAAAAATTCATCAATGCTAGCAAAGCAGCTCGAAGATAAGCATGGAGGTTAAGGGCTAAAAAGCAGGAAATCTGTCTCTTGGTTTTTAGGGCAGTTAGGTCATGAATCAACAGGGCTTATAACAAGGCTGGAGGCATCATAAAGGTTGAAGACATGGATCATCAGCTGTCAAAGAAATTATTTAAGTTTTATATAAGGTTGTTTCAAACATGTTTAGGAGTTTCACTTCTATTTGTATTAGGATTCTTAAAAGACAGTTAGTTGTCAGCTTGTAATTAATAGTTTGTTTGATGAATAGAATAGGTGTCAAGGATATAATTTGAATTCTCCTGATGATGGATCATGGAATCCAAGATTTTAAAGGCTCTATATGAAGCATTAGGTCGAATTGATCAAGGTTGGCATTTTTATTAGCAAAATAAGTTGTGCTATTGTAGCAGACTGTGTGTTTTCAACTTAGTACAGAAATTGATTTTACTACTCAAGATTCACAAGGGGTTTATGTGTTTGATATTTCTATGGCCTTTTTCAATTATCTATTTGCAGTGGTATGAGCATGTGTTACTTAGAATTCATTGGATAATGCTTTAACTTCCTTCACATGCTTGTAGACTGTGCTTATTCACTGTGTTACTGTTTCACTTATAAATCTAAACTCCAAGTGCCTTGACTTCCATGTTTAACTGATTATGATGTTTTGTTGAAGACTACTTTGACGCCATGGCCCAATAGATGTTTGCTAATATTTAATTCAACCAGTTATACAGTTTTGTCCATTTTTTTTTCTAGAGTTAGCCATCTAATCATTAATTAAAAATATTAAACCTATTGAGAGAGCCCTCTCAGGTTGAGGAGGCTAAGCCTCAGCCAAAATATTGGTTTGAAAGAGTTACTTAGAGTCTAATTGATCAGCAGCCTATCAGGGTCAGATTTTGTGATAACAAGTGGAATTTTTTCCTCCAACATTTCCTCATCCAACTCCACTATGAAACTCCCATATAATATCATCCCTTTCATGATTGAAGACACATCTACAGAGAATAATATCGAGGCTCGATTTGTATAATTGGCCTGAAATAAGCTAGTAATTAGTTTCTCTAACTACAAGATGCCTCTTTTGTGTAGTGGAATAACCCTTAAGGAAAGTACCAATAGTAAGAAAAAAAGTACAATATCCTCTAATTAATCATAAACAACTTCAATTCGAAATAAATCAACATTCAGAAGTTTGTCATCAAAAAAAACCCCGGATTCTCCTAGCTCCAATCAAGAAAGATAATTAGGTCCGACATTGGATCGTCTAGGTTTAAAAATGAATTCAAAAGATAAATATTGAAATAACAACAACCACCAATATATTCTTCACTCCAATATAGGCTTATTCACCAGATACTTCAAAGTTGAATGGTCTATGAAAAACTTGTCAATGACCTACCAAACAATAGTGGCAAAACTTCTGAAGAGGATACACCATCGCTAAAGAATCTCATTTAGTTATAATATAACTGTGCTCCACAATAGATAGCTTTATACTAAAAAATATATATCAAATGATCTAGGATCCCTTCTCCTCATTGCACAAAAAAAACACCAAGAGAAGTTGCAGAAGCATCGATATGCACATGAAACTCCTTACTCCGGTTAGGGTAAACTAAGATAGGAGCACTTTCAAATTTCTCCTTTAATGTTTCAAATTTAGCATCACACTGAGTAGTCCATGCAAAAGATATGTATTTCTTCATAAGTTTCTCAATTGTATTTGTGATTGAAGCATAATTATGGATGAGTTCACAGTAATAGCTTGTATGTCCCAAAGTGGATCTGAGTTTTTTAATTTTCCTTGGAGGTGCCATGTTAAGAATTACAACAACTTTAGTTGTATCAACTAATACATCAACTTTATAGACAATATGCCCCAACAAATTCCCAAATGGAACACAGAAGATACACTTCTTTAAATTAAGGTAAATTTTTAGTTGTCTACATCAATCAAACATTACCCTAAGAAATCATGATCTAGTAAATTCATGATCTTGAAGAAATCTAATGAAGCACAGTTCTGATAGATCTAACCAAAAATACAACCATAACAACCACTGATATAGCTTTCTGGGGAATTCATCCTAAAATATTTCATATTGATTGCTAGCAAGCACATAGAAAAATATCTCTTCATAAAGCCAATCAGGATTCTTCTATCGTAGCTCTTCTTGTTGAAGAATGAAGGAGTCACACTTTTTCTCTGACCACGTCTGAATATTTCTCATTAAGATCATACTCACAAGTATCAGAAAAACCCTAGTTAATTTTGAGGGTCCCAATAACAAAACCGTTTGTTGGTGAAAAATATTACAGAGACCAGGGTTTTTCTTCAGGGGCCAAGAAAAGGGTTCCACTGTAGTCTAGACTACACTAGAATTTTTAATCTTTTGCAAAGGAAGAAATTCTCACCCAAAGCATTTCCATAACTCTAAGTACGTTAATGGGGTTTAATGAAATGAGAGAAAGTTATTTTACCATTTAAATAAGTTATCAACCATTAAAAGACAGAAATCCATTACACACGAACATATTTAGAAATTAAAAGAAAAAAATAAAACAACACATAGATAATACACATTACATCACAAATACCCTTGCAAATAGTCGCGCTACATTAATACCAGGACAATTCATACATTACAACTTCACTCTCTCCAAGCTAGAAATTTACCATTAGGCTAAATACATCAGATCTTATTAGACTCTTGTAATGAAAAATTCACAAGAGAAACAACATAACATTCTATTGACTGAAATTCAGTTCTCTCCACCAGCTTCTCTCTTTTTTCTCTCTCGATTTTTCTATGTGTGTATATTTCTCTCATTTGTAGATCTATATTTGTGCTTCTTTGAAACTCTCTCTATATTTTCACAAATCACCTTGCAACTTCTTTTATAAATTTGGCCCCATTGACGTCATCAATCAATATGCTCCTTTTATGTCATCAAGCTTAACCCTTGGGCCTTCACACAATCAATTATAACTATGCCTTGAAAAAATCAGTTTAACTCTCACTCGTTTGTTGCTATCAACCCTGTTTTAATGCTTTCTTGGTCATTTCCAATGACTCAGTCCAGTTATTCTTTTTCTAACTATTATCTTTTTCCCCAACCAATTTATATGTGTTATAGGTTTGGTTAGACTAACTAGTGAAATTCTTAAATTCCCATATGCACCTTCTTTATCATCAATGTGCAAGCAAAATATGGAAGTACATAGTCTAAAGAGTACCTTCCTCCAAAATCCCCAAATGATCGACTAGCCCTACCTCTAATTAAACTTGTCATGAGGAGTTTAGGATCAACATTCCAGGCCATTGCTACATGTAGCAACAAGAGTTGTGCAAGAGATGGGAAGAAGTTAAACTGCACCATTTTCTTTTCGTATTAATGAAATTACTCATCTTGAAGCATTTTTGGAGAATGGAAGTATGGGATTATTTGAATCAACTGATATAAAGTAAAGATGGATCTCTACCACTAAGTAATATAAAGAAATATGGATTTCTGAGATGAATTAATAGATCAAAAAATCATAATGAGTGTCCATGAAATCATGGATGTCTTAACATAGATAAAATTGAATGAATGATGGACCTTGTAGGCATAAAGTAGAAATTTGAGCCTAGAAAATCCAAAAGGTACGATATATTTTGGAATGAAAATAATATTTCATAATTTTGGTATTCTATGATATATTTTTTTGTATTTGAGAAACTAGATGATGTGGAGGATTACTCTCCACAGCATACTTGTGAAATATTACGATAATATTGGTTTGAGATAAAATAATTCTGATAAAATTGATGTACCTTCGTAGAATAGAATTTGTTGCTGGAAAAATCCAATCAACATCTTCAAGATCATTCAAAATATACCACATATTTGTTGATGAAAGTTCTCATGTAGCTCTGAATTCATTCCATGAATTTACACTACTTATAAATGAAGGTGATTTCTCATTGATTAATTCTCCCATGCACACTTGCAAAGAAGAAAGCTTTGAAATCATTTTAGATGACAATGGGGCTTATACTATAAACTTTTATAGTGGACCTTATGATCATAAAACGATATTGGAGGAAACCTTATTATGACATGGTTTCAAGGTTTTATAAATATGGCTAATGAGTGTCTACTACTAGCATCCAAGCCACTTTATTTTCTTTTGTTAAACCAATGGCATTTGGTAGCATTGAAAAGGATCATCAAGTAGTACTAAAGCATAATTATATCCAAACATATCATAGTAATGGTTAAGGTGTGCCATCCTCATATAAGAAAAGTAATCCTAAGTGATTTCACAACATGGATGCCTAGTCTTAAATATTAGTAGCTTGACAAGATTTTGCACCACTCGGAAAGTTTCATGACAAAGCATATTGAAATGTTGTGAAGAATGAAGACAACGGTCTTATGCAAGACAAGATGATGAGAATGAAGATACTTCAGTATATTAGATACAATACATGACACATATTTTTCTTCCAAGAAGGATGTCATTTTATGGAGCTAGATGTTTCAATCCAAAGATTATATATTTTGTTCTAGAAGATAATCTTGATTCTATTTCAGCTTCAAAAATACTCTTTTCAACTTCTTCCAAAACCCTAAAAAATTGGGGCTTTTAATGTACAACAAATTAGTTTTCTATATCAATTTTTTTACCGTGGTACAACTTATTATCAAGCAATTGAACATATATTGTATACTTTAGTTAACCTTTTATTCAAATATTTATTTAGGATCGACTTCCATCTGGTGCAATTTTCTTTTCTTGTCTTTCTTCAATGTAAAGAGAGCAGAACAAGTAATGGAGATCTGGTTGATAAAGAAAGAAGAATGTTTTGAAAGGCTTGAAGAAGAGATTGTTTCCTTGAGAAATGAAGTCGATAAGATATCCAAGAGTTTGAATAGTTCTCAAGCTTTGGATAGCATTCTCAGCCATTAGAGATCACCATTGAACAAAACAGGACTTGGTTATACAGGTGAATCTCCTTGCAAACAAGAGAAAAAATCCAAATCCCAAAGAGATAAATCTGAAGAAAAGTTATAAGTTGTCATTCTTCAAATACCAAATAACAATGAATATGGGAAGAAGGATGAAAATGTTACTAGTCTAGGAAGCTATGTTGAAGCTCTTAAGAGACCCTTGCACAATGCAAGTAGTAGTAAGGATCAACAAAGGTCTAAATCTCCTCCAAGAAGAGACAAATTCAAACGATCAAAAGAAGGTTTTTCATCCAGGTACATGAAAATTTTCTCTGGTTAATGTTATTATTGCACTAAATTTGGTCATAAAGGTAGAGATAGTAGGGATTACTACAAAATATATCAAGACCCTAGAAGTAAACTTGCAAGTAGACAAGAAAGAACTCCAAATAGACATCACAGTTCAGTTTCCCCATCATTCAAGTTCAATGTGGAATGTTATCAATGTCACAACTTTGGTCACATAGCTTGGTACTGTATAAGTAATATGAAGTGGGTTCCTAAACAACAAAGGTGTTTTGAAAAACCCAAACAAGTTTGGAGAATAAGTGGATTTATACTTTGGCTTACCACCAACTCAAACAACATTTGTATTCCTATTCTATCCATAAGGATTCATTAAATTAAAACAAGATCAAGAATTCTTTCTAAATTGAGAGAATTATTTTTCAGTGGCATGTGAAACACAAGCTTAATCTTAGGGGGAGAAATTATATTCAAATCCCATGTTTGAATAAAGAAAAGTGATCTCTTGTCCACACAATAAATCTAATAGTGAGATGGTAATGAATCCTTGTTGAGATGTCTTCCACACAAATGAATTAGAGAGAAATTATAAATGTCTTGGCCTTTGAAAACAAAAGGATAGAAAGAGCAATCAATACAGACAGGGCAAGTAGCATAATTTTAAGGGGAGAAAAATGAAGACAGGGAGAGTAGCTTTATGACAGGAGGAACAACATGTTGACAAGGATAATACCACAATGGTAGGGGGATTAGCATATTAGGATATTGTTTCCATTTATGTCAAAGGGGGAGAGTATTTCCATCAATGAGAAAGAGGGAGATTGTTGGATAAGGTTTTCATTGACGTCAAGCCCTACCATTGTTGAAGCAAGCCCTAGGTGTATGGATGAAAAATATATATGGTGATGAAACACTAGGTGCAAGAAAGAAGCCCTAAGCATGATAAATGAAGCCCTCAACCCTTAGTCCAACTTAGTCCAGCTGAGGTGGTGAAAAATGACTTGAATTCCTCTGTGTCTAAATCAAACTCTTTGAATGAAGAAAGTGGAGTTATGTGTTCCATCATACAAAGAGAAGCCCCAACTTTAGCTTATCTCAAAAGGGATCGATGTACACGGATATTTTTGTTGATGTAGTTGATAAAAGCAGTTTTTTAAAAAATGATCAGTCTGGTTCGCAATCCTTCGAGCTAACAGAGCCAACCCCATGCCCAGATCGGCTCAGTATAAAAACCTGTTCGGTGGCCAGTTCGTGACTGAACCAGCTGGCTTGGCCGAGTCCGAGTTAGACCGACTGAGCCAATGCTAACCAACCGCAGACCCCACATTTGCCCAAAATCGGACTCCAAAACGGGTTTTAGTTTGCTGTTAGGGTTTTTTTAAGGCCTCTAACCCCTCCCAATCCTATAAAAGCTACCCAACCCCTCTCATTTCCTCATAGCTATCTCATTGCATTTGAGTGAGCATTTGTGAGGAATTTGTGAAGAGTTGTGAAGTTGGTTTTTGGAGCAACTTTGAGGAGTCTCTTTGGAAAGCTTTGGAGCAGCAGTGAGGAGCTTCTTGGGCAAGCTTTGGAGCAGCATTGAGGAGGCTAGAGCCTAAAGGTATTCTTTTTTCACTTCTAAAATCTGCCTTTGCTTGTTTTTTTTTTTTTTTTGCAAACTTGGAAATTGAAAACATAGAATTTTGTGAAGGAGATGAACATAGAATGAGTAGTTTTTTTTTGTTTTCATTTTTTATATTTAAACCTTTCATTTCCAAGTCAAAAAATCAGTTCAAAATGGCTCCTAGGATGAAAGATGCTGCTTGGGATCACTTTTCACTATGGGATAAATCTAATAGTGATCTCAGCATCTAATAGTCAGAAAGGACTTTGAGGATATACTATTTGTAATTTTGAATTAAAATTTATAGACCTAGTAAGGTCATCCTACATGCTCAAGTCAGCTCACATGACTCCAAGAGACATGATTGTTTGTATATGATAAAACCACTATATATTTCCATATATTCTCCTCCATTTAGGTATCCAATTTTTTCAAGGAAGAAAGACAAGAGGAAATATAATCCAAATATAGGAGAACAAAGAAGTTCACTACTCATGAACTTGTGCAAGGAATGTTTTTAGTGGGATTTTGGTTTTGGTGTACACTTCATCATTTTTTTGGAGCAGGGTTCTCATCTCTTTTGGAGCATATCATTGAACATATAGAGAGCATAACCACATCCCCATTTACAGTAAACTTTGGGAGTGTTGCAAGGCTTTCTTTAGGATTGAATCACAACCCTATGGAGATTATTTTCAGCCCCCGTGTTAGATTGCATTCAGTCCTGAGGAACTCATATTTCAAACCTATGGCTCACATAAAATTTCAGATCTATAGCACCTATAATTCATACTTGTGGTACCTTAAAAAATTTAGACCTGTGGCACCTATTATTCGTACTTGTGGAATCTGACAATTTCGGACTTATGGCAATTATGCATTTGGGCCTGGGGCATCTGTATATATCGGGTTTGTGGCCTCTCTTTTTCGGATATGTGGTCTATGTCTTGTGGGATTCTTGAAAAATGATCAAATTATGTTGAGGATAGTGTTTGGGCAGATTATTGGGCATTTTGTTTTGGAGTTTCCTTGTGATACTTTTGGAGTAGAATCACAGTTATAGTAGAATTGAAGAGAATTCATGGAAACTCCTTGAATAATCCATGTAGTAGACTCAGAGAATCTTGAAATCCTTTGAAACGAATTTTGGAGCAGCCAATGAAGAATCTTTAGAGCAGTTCTTGAAGAGGTTTTTTAAGCAACCTTAGATCAAGAAATCTTGAGGTCTTGAAGAGAAAATGATGTGCACTTTTGGAGCAGCTTTGTAAGCATTACTAAAAGCATAGTTTAAGTATAATTGATGACAATTGAGGAGTATTAAAATTTATCCCTTGGATAGCCCTTGAAGATACCTTAAAGACTTGTTGAAGTAGACTTGTTGGAACATATTTATTAACTCTTTTTGAGGCAGTCATCTATGAAGAATCAACATTGTTGAAGCCAATATGAAGTAGCTCCAAAGAATATTGTTTGTGCAAACATGAAGAGTCTTGGAGACACATACTAGTAACATTGTTGAAGAAAACCATCAATACTTATTGAATAAGTTTTTGGAAGTCTTGAGGAATCTTTGAATCCACCTTGAAGAACTGAAGTAGATTAAAAGGGTTAGAGCCCTAGAGTATTAGAGTCCTAACACAATGTTGGAACCTTGTGGAACACCCAATTGAAGCTTTAATTAGGATTAGAGTCCTCAAGTTGACCAAGTTGGAGCTTGGTGTAGTACAGTTTGGAGCCTGGTTTGAAATTGAATATTGGAGTCTTCGTCTAGGTTTGGAGTCCTGAAGGAATTAAAATAGTTTTAGTACAAATTATAACTTGGATTGTTTTAAAATATGATTGGAGTCCTCGTCATTCTTATTAATAAAATTAATCTTTTGTTGTACATATTGTTTTATAGTTTTACTAAGTGATCTTAACTGGTTTAAATAACAAGTGTAAAAGGAAATATTGATTCACCCCCCTCTGAGTGTTTCCAACAATTGGAATCAAAACCAGTACCTTCAAGCACAGCCTAATAACTAGAAGGTAGATCTTATGAACACAAATGGAGACTTCACAAAGGAAAGGCTCCAAACCTTCTGAAAATATCTTCTCTTCAACTATGAAAACAGAAATAAATCAGCTTGGAAAATCCCCTTTGTATGATGGAACAAACTATGTGACATGGAGCAATAGAATGAGTTATATTTGATGGCTCAAGGTCTTGGGGTATGGGAATCACTGAATACTGGAAGCTCAAAAGATTCAAATGAATTCGATACAAAATATATGAGGACAACCATGAGCAGTCTATCAGATCTAGTAAAATTAAATATAGGTCAATGCTCCTCATCCAAGAGTCTTTGGGAAAGGATACAAAAGCTTTATACAGAAGAATTTTCTTTTATGCTAGCTATACCAAATCTAAAGCTTGTGGAACTAGAGAACAAAGATAATCAAGAGTAAAAGGAGTTAGATGAAGGAACCAATTTCATAAAATAAGATGATGATCAAGGTAATTTTAAAGTATAAGTTGAAGCAAACCTCAAGGAAAATCTTGTACCTACTCTACAAGAGATAAGAAAAATAAAAATGAAAAAATGAATAACTCAAGAAGTAGTTACAGAATGATGATCATGACCTTCACAAAACTAGGGAATAATTTGTCCTCTTAAAGCATCAATTACAAGAAAGAGTTGAGAATAACAATAAGCTTAAGGTAAACTCTTGCATCAGAAAAAGACAAGACATAATGAAGAAGTCATCCCCATGAAAAATCAATTAGAATATGCAGAGAGAAGTGAAAGCATTTTGACAAGCCAGCCCACAGGGATTTTTTTCGATAGTGAAGGGTGAACTGTTAAGGCATCCATGCGATAGGCCATTGGTTCCAATCCCCTCATGGGTGCTGACTTACAAAAAAAATTAATTTTGACAGGTCATCGCAAACAAATATCTGAGTATTTGAGTAAATTTGAAGAAAAAATTGGTCAACATGAATAATAAGTCAACTCCCAAAATGTTCAGTTACAGGAAGCAAAGAGGTAAAGAAGAAGACTATGAAAGGCTTGAAGAATAGATTATTTCTTTGAGAAATTAATTTGACAAGCTATTCAAGAGTCTGAAGAGTTCTCAAGATTTGGATGACATTCTTAGCCATGAGAGATCACCATTGGAAAAAAGAGGACTCAATTATACATGTAAATCTCCTTGCAAACAAGATTCAAACTCCAAATACCAAAGTGATAAGTCTAAAGAAAAGTTGGAAGTTGTATTTCTTCAAAGACAAAACCACAGTGAAGATGGGAAGAAGGATAAAAACCTTACTAGTACAAGAAGCTATGTTGAAGCTCCAAGGGGCCCTTACACAATCCAAGCAACAGTAAGGATCAACAAAGGTCTGAATCTCCTCCAAGAAGAGACAACTTCCAAAGATCAAAGAAGGTTATTCATCTAGGTACATGAAAATTTTCTCAGGTTATTATTATTCATGCACTAACTTTGGTCATAAATCTAGATATTGTAGGGATTACTGCATAAGCTATCAAGACCCTAGAAGGAAACTTGCAGGTAGAAAATAAAGAACTCCAAATAGACATTATAATTCATTTTCCCCATCATCCAAGTTCAAAGTGGAATGATATCAATGTCACAACTTTGGTCACATAGCTCGCGACTGCAGAAGTAATATGAAGTAGGTTCCTAAACAACAAAGGTATTCTAAAAAACCCAACCAAGTTTGGAGAAGAAAACATGAGGAACCAAAAACACAAGAACAACAATTTGTCCTAAATTTTAATCTATCTTCAAGAATAAACACTCTAAGGAAAAATATAATTGAGGTTGTAAGGAAGACAATATCATGATTTATTGGTTGGATTCTATTGATACATGTGGTAGTGCCTTATATTTAAGTGACAATATGTTGCAACATTACCTAGCTATATAAAAGCCTAAATTTTTAGACTTTGGCTTGCCACCAACTCAGTCAAAATTTATATTCCTACTCCATCCATACAAGTCTGTAGGAATGGGTGCCCATAAAGCCATGTAGCAATCATGAATCATGTCAAGGTGAGAAATGATGCTATAACAATAAGGACTCATTAGATTCAAACAATATCAAGATTTCTTTCTAAATTGAGAGCATTATTTTTTAGTGGCTTCTAAAACACAAGCTTAAGCTCATGGGGAGAAAGTCTATATAAATCCCATTTTTTAAGAAATAAAAGTGATCTCGTGTCTCCATTATACATCTAATGGTGAGATGGTAATGAATCATTGTTGAGATTTATTCCACACAAATGAACTAGAGAGAAGTAACACTTTTTTTGACCTCCAAAAACAAAATTATAGCAAGAGGAATCAATACAAACAAAGGGATTAGCATAATGACAGGGGGGGAATGAATATAGGGAGAGCAGCTTGATTACAAGAGGAACAACATGATGACAAAGAGAGTAGCACAATGTTAGGGGGAGCAACATATGAGGAAATTGTTACCAATGATGCCAAAGGGGGAGAGTATTTCCATCAATTACAAAGGGGGATATTGTTGGATAAGGTTTCCATTGATGTCAATCCCTACCAATGTTGAAGAAATCCCTAGGTGTATGGATGAAGAATATATATGGTGATGAAATCCTAGGTTCATGGAAGAAGCCCCAATCATGATAAATGAATCCTGCAATCCTTAGTCCAACTTATTCCATCAAAGGTGGTGAAAAAAGGACCTAAAGTCCTTAGTGTCTAAATAAAAGTCTTTGAAGTAATAAAGTGGAGTTATTTGTTCAATCATACAAAGAGAAGCCCCAACTTTAGATTATCTCAAAAAGGATGGATGTACATGGATATTTATGTTGATGTAGTGGATAAAATATGGATGCTCTCTCTACTTCTAAATATACAACCACTTGTCTACATGCATTAGGTTTCTCGTGAGAAGAATCAACAAATTTTCAAGCAACAGAGTCTCACGTACATTCAACTTAAGTGAAAGGGAAGAGAAGTAGCCTTATTTTATGAGTAAGCAGTGGAAGACTATATTTTATCTTGAATTTAAAGGCACAACTAACTTGAAGTTACCATTTATAACATATTTAAGTCCACAGTACAAAATAATCTTTACATATTTTGAATTATGTTTGCTACTTTCCAGTAAGCATTTTTGGTACCAACGATAAATAATGAAAGAATCTGAATGATAAGCAATGAAACAATCTAGTATGTTTTTACTAAGTTTCAAATAGAAATACCTTCCTTTGTTGTTTATGAGGGTAGCCTATACTACATCAAATATCATTTTCTTTGGACTTACGGATTTTCAATAAGAAGGCCTGGATCCACGAAAATGAATCAAGCACCTCTATCATTGTCTTACAGTCTCTCATAGAATGTTCATATGCTGAAAATGGATCATATGAACCTTATTTTATTCCCAAGGATAGTGTTGGCAGAAGTGATGCAACACGGGAAACAAAGAAAGGACTTCAACCATCTGTTCTTTGTAAATTTTAATTAAAATTTATAAACCTGTTAAGGTCATCCAACATGATCAAGTTGTACCACATGACTCCAAGAGACACAATTATTCTTATATTATCAAATCACTATATATTGATATAGATCCTCATCCATTCAGGCATCCAATTCGGTCAAGGAAGAAATACAAGAGGAAATACAAGCCAAAGATAGGAAAATAAATAACTTCACAACTCATGAACTAATTCCATGAATATTTTCTATTGGTTTTGGGTGTTGGCATACACTTCAGCATTTTTTTGGAGCACGGTTCTCATCTCTTTTGGAGTGGATTATTGAACATCTAGAGAGAATAGCCTCAACCCGCTTTATAGTAAAATTTGGCACTGTTTCAAGTCTTTCTTTATACTTGAATCACAATCCTATGGAGATTATTTTTTACCTTTGTGGTAGACTGTATTCAAACATGAGGAACTTAGATTTAGAACCTATGGCTCACACAAAATTTTGGATATGTGGCACCTATAATTCGAACTTATGGCACCTTAAATATTTTAGACCAGTGGCACCCATAATTTGGACATGTGGCATATGAAGAGTTTTGACCTATGGAAATTGCGCATTTGGACCTATGGCATCTGTAGAGTTTGGGTTTGTGGATTCTCTTTTTCGGATCTTTGGTCTATGGTTTGTGGGCTTCTTACAAAATGATCAAAGTATGTTGAGGATAGTGTTTGGACAAACTATTGGGAATTTTTTTTTGGAGGTGCATTGTGACACTTTTGGAGTAGAATCACAGTTATAGTATAATTGAATAGAATTATTGGAAACTCCTTGAATGATCCTTGTAGCAAAATTAGGGAATCTTGAAAGCCTTGAAGTGAATTTTGGAGCAATCATTGAAGAATATTTACAGAAGTTCTTGAAGAGGATTTTGAAGCAGCCTTAGAGCAGGAAATATTGAAGTCTTGAAGAGAACTTGTTGTGCACCTTTGGAGTGGCTTTGTAAGAATTATTGAAAGCATCATTGAAGTATAATTGGCGCAATTTTGGGAGTATTGAAGTCCACCCCTTGGAAGACCCTTGGGAATACCTTAAATACTTGTTGACGTAGACTTGTTGGAGCAGATGTATTAACTCTTTTTGAGGTAGTCATTTATGAAGAAGCACCATTGTCAAAGCCAAGATGAAGTAGCTCTAAGGAATATTGTTTGTTCAGATGAAGAGTCTTGAAGACACATACTAGTAACATTGTTTAATAAAACCCTCAAGACTTATTGAAGAATTTTTTGGAAGTATTGAGGAATATTTGAAGACATTTTGAAGAACTGAAGCAAATTAAGAAGGTTGGAGCCCTAAAGGATATGAGTGCTCACACAAGGTTGGAACCTTGTGGAACACCCGGTTGAATCTTGAATTATTGGAGAGGATTGGAGTCCTCAAGTTGATCAATTTGGAGCTTGGTGTAGTACAAGTTGGAGCCTGGTTTGAAATTTAAGGTTGGAGTCTTCATCTAGGGTTGGAGTCCTTAGGAATTATAAGAGTTATTGTACATATTAAAACTTTGATTGTTGTAAAATAGGATTGGATTCCTCTTCATTATTATTAGTAAAATTATTAATTTTTTGTACATATTGTGTTATGGTTTTATAAAGTGATCTTAACTGGTATAAAATAACAATTATAAAAGGAAATAATGATTCACCTACCCTCTCAGTGTTTAAAACAATTAGAATCAAATTCAGTACCTTCAATCACAGTGTAATAGCTTGAAGTTAGATCTTAGAAAAAACAAACGGAAAATTCACGAAGGAAAAGCCCCAAACCTTCTAAAAATATCTTCTCTTCAGTTATGAAACTAGAAATAAATCAACTTGGAAAAACACCTTTGTATGATGGAAGAAACTATGTGACATGGAGCAATAGAATGCAGTTATATTTGATGGCTTAAGGTTTTGAGGTATGGGAATCAGTGACTACCTAAATATCATAAGATTCAGATGAATTAGATACAAAATCTATGAAGGTGATCATGAGCAGTCTATCAGATCCAGTAAAATTCAATAGGTCAATGATCCTCAAGCAAGAGTATTTGGGAAAGGCTACAAAATATTTATGCGGAAGAATTTTATTTTGTGTCATCTATACAAAATCCAAATATTGTAGAACTAGAGCACAAAGATAATCTAGAGTCAAAGAAGGTAGATGAAGCTGCCAATTTCATAAAAGAGGATGATGATCAAGAGAATTCTGAGGTAGAAGTTGAAGCATACCTCAAGGAAAAACTTGTGGCTGCTCTAGAAGAGATAAGCTGACTAAAAATGGAAAATTAAGAACTCAAGAAACACTTAAAAGATGATGATCGTGACCTTGACAAAAACAAAGGAAGAATTTGATATTTTAAAGCATCAAGTACATGAAAGAGTTGATAATATCAATGAAATTAAGGTAGAATTGTATCAGAATGAGATGCCAGATAATGAAGAAGTCATCCCCATGACAACTCAATTAGAATAATCAAAGAGAAGTGAAGGCATTTTGACAATTCATCCCATGGGGCTTTGGTTCGACGATGCAGGGTGCACTATTAAGGCACTTCATGTGATAGGTCACTGGTTCCAATCCCCTTGTGGGGGCTGACTTATAAAAAAAATAAGGAATTTTAACAATTCATATCAAACAAAGATATGAGGAATTGAGTAAATTTGAAGCAAAAATTGGTCAACATGAAGAATAATTCAACTCCCTAAATGTTTAGCTAGAGGATGTAAAGAGAGCAAAATAAGTAATGGATATACAGTTGATAAAGAAAGAAGAATACTATGGAAGGCTTGAAGAAGAGATTGTTTCCTTGAGAAATGAATTTTAAAAGCTATCTAAGAGTCTGGATATTTCTCAACATTTGGATGACATTCTCACCCATTATAGATCGCCATTGGACAAAACATGGCTTGGTTATACAGGTTAATCACCTTGCAAACAAGATACAAACTCCAAATACCAAAGAGATAAGTCTAAATAAAAGTTGCAAGTTTTCATTCTTCAAAGACAAAACCACAATGAATATGGGAAGAAGGCTGAAAATGTTATTAGTCCAAGAATTTATGTTGAAGCTCTCAAGGGACCCTTGCACAATGAAGGCAGTAGTAAGGATCAACAAATTTTTGAAGCTCCTCCAAGAAGAGACAACTTCAAAAGATCAAGAGAAGGTTATTCATTTAGGTACATGAAAATTTTCTTTAATTAGTTTTATTATTGCACTAACTTTCGTCACAAAGCTAGAGATTGTAGGGCTTATTGCATAAGCTATCAAGACCCTAGAAGCAAACTTCCAAGTATAAAAGAAAGAAATCCAAATAGACATTACAATTTAGTTTCCCCATCATTCAAGT
Source organism: Pinus albicaulis (assembly GCA_034641835.2). Lineage (NCBI taxonomy): Eukaryota > Viridiplantae > Streptophyta > Pinopsida > Pinales > Pinaceae > Pinus > Pinus albicaulis. Next base: position 1,174,339,158 of record CM076583.1, read on the forward strand.
TCAATGTGGAATACTATCAATGTCAAAAATTTGGTCACATAGCTTGGGACATTTTCAAAAGTAATATGAAGTGGGTTCCTAAACAACAAAGGTATTCTAAAAGAACCCAACCAAGTTTGGAAAAGAAAACATGAGGAGCCAAAAAAATGAGAACATGACTTTGTCCTAAATTTTAAATCTATCTTCAAGAATGAGTACTCGAAGGAAAAATATAATCGAGGTTGTAATGAAGATAATAGCATGTTTGATCAGTAGGACTCTATTGATACATGTGACAGTGTCTTGTATTTAATTGACAAGATGTTGCAACATTACCTAGCTATATAAAAGGTTCAAACTTTGGCTTGCCACCAACTCAGTCAAAATTTTCATTCCTACTCTATCCATAAGGACTCATTAAATTCAAACAAGATCAAGATTTCTTTCTAAATTGAGAGCATTAATTTTTAGTGGCATGCAAAACACAAGTTTAAGCTTAGGGGGAGAAATTATATAAAAATCCCATGTTTGAAGAAAGAAAATTGATCCCATGTCTCCATTATACATATAATGGTGAGATTGTAATGAATCATTGTTTAAGTTTCTTCCTCGTAAATGAACTAGAGAGAAGTGACACTTGTCTTGGCCTCCAAAAGCAAAAATATAGCAAGAGGAATCAATACATATAGGGGGAGTAACATAATGACAGGGGAAGAGAAATGAATTTAGGGAGAGCAACTTGATGACAAGAGGAAAAACATGATGACAAGGATAGTAGCACAATGATAGGGGAAGCAGCGTATGAGGAATTTGTTTCCATTGATGTCAGAGGGGAACAGAATGCTGGAAGGGGGAGAGTATTTCCATCAATTACAAAGGGGGAGATTGTTGGATAAGGTTGTCATTGTTTTCAATCCCTACCATTGTTGAAGCAATCCCTAGGTGTATGGATGAACTATATATATATGGTGATGAAACCTTAGGTTCATGGAAGAATCCCTAAGCATGATAAATGAAGCCCTCAACCCTTAGTCCAGCTTAGTCTAGTTGAGGTGTTGAATAAAGGACTTGAAGTCCTCAGTGTCGAAATAAGTCTCTGAAGTAAGAAAGTGAAGTTATTATTTCCATCATCTAAAGAGAAGCCCTAAATTTAGCTTATCTCAAAAAGGATTGATGTACATGGACATTTATGTTGATGTAGTTGATAAAAGATGGATGCTTTATCTACTTCTAAATACACAACCACCTATCTACATGCATCGGGTTTCCCATGAGAGGTATGAACAAATTTTTAAGAAGCAAAGACTCAAATATACATGGAACTTAAGTGAAAGGGAAGAGAAGCAACCTTATTTTATGAGTAACCAATGGAAGACTATATATTATTATCAATTTGTAGGCACAACTAGCTTGAAGTTACCACTTACCACATATTTGATTCCACAGTACAACATACTCTTTACATACTTTGAATTGTGTTTGCTACTTTCTAGTAAGTATTTTTGGGACCAATGATAAACAATGAAACAATCTGAATGATAAACAGTCAAACGATTTTGTTTGTTTTTACAACGTATCAAAGAGAAATAATTGCCTTTGTTGTTTATGAGGGTATCCTATACTACATCAAATAGTGTTTTCTGTGAGCTTATGAATTTGCAATAAGAATAAATGGATCCACAAAAATGAATCAAGGACTAATATCATTATTTTACATTTGCTTGGAGAATGTTGTCCTAAAATGTTCAAATGTTTATGATGGATCATATGAATTTTATCGTATTCCCAATGATAGTGTTGGCAGAAGTGATGAAGCAAAGAAATGACTTGGAGGATATGATGTATTTGTAATTTTTAATTAAATTTATAAATCTTGTAAGGTCAGCCTACATGCTCAAGTCGGCCTACATGACCCTAAGAGAATGTTAAATTTCAGATTTTTCTATGTTAGTTCAATTACTTTAGCCCAATTCAAATCTTGTGTTAGAAATCTTTTGATAAAAATTAATATTTCCAACCATCAGCAGTAATTGAAGATAGAACAATAAATTCAATTTCAAACGAGACAATCAACACATCAACAAGAGACACCAGATTTAGTTAAAGACTAGGGTAAAACCACAAGGGGGAAAACCCCTTAAAATTATTCTTCTATTATATTTTCATAAAATGTTCAGCACAGAGTAAAATGATCCCAATACAAAATCATCCAGCAAAATTAACCCAACAACATTCAAAAATATGTTCCCAGCATCAACCCAGATCAAATTCAACTTGCCCTACCTTCGGTCAACTGGAATCAACTACAGTCAAATGTAAAAATTCAACCCTAGAGATCAACCGCATGGAGGAAGAAGGATGTGTGTGGTTTAGAGCTTCCAAAGGCACCCTTGTGCCTGAAATCCTGCAGTTATAGCCTAAAATTTCTTCTGATGAACCTACGGTCATGACCCAAAACCTTAGAACACATGCAAGCTTCGGACCCTGAATTTTCAGACTTTTATGAACCACTTTCCTCGACCCATCCTCAAACCTGTGCGAACCAATCAATGAAGAAGAGAAGAATATGATGGTTGGTGATGTCCAAATGAGTTTGAGGTCACTTCTATTTATAGGCTTCCAAGGGTGATTAATTTCTTGTTAGGGTCGACCCATCTAAATGAGCATATGCGGGATTTGTTTCATAAGTACACTTTCCCTTGTCCAAATTGAGTGCTTCAAGATTCAAAATTGGTCCTATCAAAAATAGGAATCTAGTCCCATGGTTTTAATTTGTCACTAATCTTCCAAATTAATAAAGAAATAGTTGTTTGTATATGATCAAACCACTATACATTGACATAGAACCTCGTCCATTCAGGTATCCAATTCGGTCAAGGAAGACAGACAAGAGAAAATATAAGCCAGAAATAGGAGAAAAATGAATTTCACAACTTGTGAACTTGGGAAGGGAATATTTTTTATGGGTTTTTGGTTTTGGCATACACTTCAGCATTTTTTTGGAGTAGGGTTCTCACCTATTTTGGAGAAAATCATTGAACATATAGAGAGAATAACCTCAGTCCCCTTTGCATTAAATTTTGTGTTAATGTTTCTTTAGGGATATATTTTTCTTTGCTTTTATAATTGCATTTCATTATTTACATATAGAATTCACCCCATAGCATCATAGCTTTATTCAAATTTACAACATTATTCGGTAGCATATGCAATTATATAGAAAGAACAATGTCATCATCAATGCAATGGAACATAAAGGAACATTATAAGAAAAGAATCCACACATAAATACATAGGGATTGGTCATAGAACAGGGCAAAACCCACTATCGCGAAAACCCTTTCAAATTCTTCTTCTTATTAGATTGTCATTGAATGATTCAGCAAGAGAGAGTACAATGATCCATATCAACAACCATAAACCTATATAGCAAAATCAACTAAAAAATATCCATGAGATGAACCCAACAATGTCAATAATAAAAATTTTAATTCAGAATCTTGTAATCAACTATCACTGTCTACAGTCAACTGTCGAATCCTACGGTAAACGAGCAAAATCTGTGGTCAACTAAAAAATTCAACCTTTAGGTTCTAGTCTCAGGGAAGATGTGTCATGCATGAGGTTGAAAGGCTTCGGACAAAATTTCTCCATGACATGCATGAGACTGCAGTCGAAATTTCTCCATGACATTCCTGCAACTGAGACCCAAAACCATAAACACAAAGATGCAATCTTCAGACCCTGCAATTTTAGACTTGTGCCAACCGATCTCTATGAAACTTACTAAAACATGTGTGAGCCAAACGAAATAAGATAATGGAATAATACTCCATGATGATATCCAAATGAGGTTGAGATCACTTATATTTATAGCCTTCCAAGGGTGTCCAATTTTCTTTAGGGTCAACCTGATCAAATTTGCACATGTTATATGGAAAAAATTGAATGTAATTTGCATAAAATTGAATGTAATTTGCGGAAAATTGAATGTAACTAAATGTACTTTGCATAAATTTGAATGTACTTTGCAGAAAATTGAATGTACATTGTAGAAAATTGAATTTACTTTGCAAAAAACTGAATTTATATGTTGTTGCAATTACTTAGAATGAATATTTCTTCTTCAAAACTTTTCAGATCATCAATTGTAGATAGAAAATAAACTTAAGGATCATATGAAGACAAAAAAGTACAAATATAAGACATAGAGAGTTAGGTGCAGTGACCAAGGAAAAACCTAGAAGGGAAAAACCCAAATGATACTTCTTCTGTTAGATTTCTTCAATTTTTCAGTGGAGTACACAGAGAGAGAGAGAGAGAGAGAGAGAGAGAGAATGAGAATGAATAAATTCAACAATGCAGCCTGATCAACTTGTAGCTGAAGTGCTATTTCTCTTTTCTTGAATATCTCCTTCTCTTGATAAGATCTTGTCCTTCATACTTTCTATATCTCTTCCCTTGCTCTTACTCTTCACTTGGTCTCACACTTCTCTTGCACATACTCAACACTAACTCTCCTTCTTCGCAATGAACATGCTACTCTCAACTCTCACTTTATCTTTCTTAAATAGATGATAAAGGAGAGGAGTTACAAAATTAATTCATGCCTTGATCCAATAATAGGATAATTTAATTCCATCAGGGAGGAGTTACTTGAGGAGAAGTGTAACTCATGCCAAGAAGAGAGAGAGAGGTACACTTGTCTTGAGGAGTTACAATTAGAATTAGGGAGAGATAGAGTTACACTTAAACATGAGAGAATATTTGGTGAGAGTTGTTATCACTTTCCGCCTGTCACAAACACCTACCAGTTACTGAGAAAATCCCTTAACCCCACAAGGTGTGGTTGGTGGCAAGAACTAAAAGATGTGGTTGTCACATATTCCCAACTCTCTCCATTTAAGCTATCTCTTATGTTAGCTATGGGGGGTGGTCCATAAAGGAAAACTAATTTAAATATGCGAGGTTTCTAGGAGAATTTTAAAGTGAGATGGATTACATTTTCTAAATATTATAAGAAAATGTGATTTGAGCAATAACCATTAACAATCATCAATACATAAGATAAGCATAAGCATATGAACAACTATTGTTTTCAAAGTGTTGCATCTAAAATGAAATCATATTTTCTTAAATTAAATGAAATGCTTTCAAATGGAAAGAAAAATTAATCTTGAAAGTGAAACAAGAAATTTTTAGCACAAGATATAATCAATACAATATATAAGGATGTCTTTAAGATATATAAACAATTGGTAAATCAAATCCTGAAAATATATCTTGCCAAAATGAAAATAATTAGTAATTTACTTGAAGAATGTAAGCGAGATGATCCTTTTCAATGTGTATCAAAAGTAACTTGCCTTCAAGCATTAAACAAGCATATAAGAAAACTGGAAATAGAGATTCAAAATGTAGACTGGTGCCTTCAAGTAAACAATAGCTTTACCAAAATGAGATTAAGACACAAATGATAAAAAATTTAGATGTTAGACCAAGATAAGAACATGAAATTAAATTTGCAACATAAAATAATTAATACTTGAAAATGAAATTCCCAAATAATAAGATACATCAATCATCCATGAGCATAATGACCATAAAAATATTAAACAAAATGAACCATATTTCAAGTACAAGAGAAATTAAACTGTCGCAAAAATTAAAGGGATCGTAATACTTGCATTAAAGGTGCTTCTTGTAATGGGAAATGTTATTTTCATGTGAAACTTCAAACCATCGAGATATCTGAAAACAATTGAGAACTTGCAAGTAAAGTAAAATGTGATGTAAAAATTATCTTGTTTTATTTTATTAGTTAAACTCTAAAATCAAGATTGCAATTAAACTCTAATCCTCAAACCTCACCCTCACTGAAAGATTTGGATCTCACAGTGAGGACTCAATAGAGGTAGAGGGTCCCTAAAAGTCTATTTATCCAACGTAAGTTGGAGGTAAGTTTTAGTGATGCTTGGGGCATGTAAGATCTCTAAAAGTATATTAGCAAAAGAGAAAAAGAAACTTCAACTTGAGATATTTTCTTACATGAAATAAATGTTGTTTTCTAAAGTATATTTTTTCCAAATACTTGATGCATCCGAACTTAATATTGTAAAATGTGCTCAATGGTGAAGCATAAGTAAACTTTGAACAATATTCAAGCTAAATAAAATCAAGTTAAAATTTCTTGCATAAAAATTTTAATTTTCTATGAAATTAAATGAACTTAAGACTTGTAGCAAATCAAACTAAATAGCAAGAAAAATGAGAGTGATTCTTGATTGTGTTAATTATCCAATTATATGAGATGAATGCAAGTGAAAAAAGACCAACAAATCAAACCACAAGTCATCTCCCAGAGGTGGAGAGATAGGGATGTCAATGGGTAAAACCCATGCTCCCAAAATCAGAATTTTTATTAATTTACAAGAGGAAAGAGACCATGAAGTCTCCTCCAAACTCAAGGAAAGTCTTTTACAATAAAGCCTTAGACCATAGACTTTTCCTTGATGAAATATTTCTGCAATTGAGGCCAAATATGCGCACAATAAGATTCGTGCTTTTACAAGAGGAGAAGAGAGTTTAAGCCTCTTTGAGCCCACGGCCAAGAGAGAGAATGGTATTGAAATTAGAGCCCAATGTCTTGCAAGAAAACTTGTTAATAGTTTCAAAGACAAATTCTGCAAGTTGCTACAAGAAACAAGTTAGAAAATGGCTACAAAACAAAACAAGTGTTAGCTACATAAAATTACAAAATATGTGTACAATATAATCTACAAAACGCTAATCAAAAGAGTATGAGTAAACTCTCATATTTTCCTGGTCAAGATTTATCTCTTTAAAATAGAAATATATTAGAAAAATGAAGCACAATACTTGAAAAATAAATATTGAATTGTTTGAATGCAAGAGATAAGAGCCTAAAACTCAAAAGGAATCCCTGCAAGACAAATCTGAATGGTGAGACTGGAAATTGAAAAATGTGGGTTCTCCTTGAATATTTCAAGAGTGGGTTGGTTCCTCTGAGAACTTCCCCCTCATGCTTGAATCTTGATAAAAGAAATATTTTCTACAAAACTTCACAAAAAGCAATTAGATCCACATGGAATTAATCAAATGCAATGGAGATAAAATTCTAGATATATATTGACACCAACTAAAACATTTCTCTACCTAGAGAAAGTAAATAATCCTTATGTTTATATGAGATAGCTACACATCAACATAACTTGAAAAGGCATAATGGAAATAATAGCATAATGAAGAAAATAGAAATATAAGAACGATAACATCAAGAACTTACCATACACAAGGAGAAGAACACCTCACAAGTAACCCCAAAATCTTTTGTATCATATTGAAAATGAGTGTACAATCCAGCAATGTATCCTTATGCCTAATAGATTGTATTCTAGATTACAAAATGAGAGCCATAGGATCATTTAAATATAACTATGGGAGCCAATCCCAATGAAAGATCAAATTACAAGTGTAGCAATGGTGAATATCTCAATGCTCAAACAAATTTCTCCATGTGGCTACTTGATTTTTATAGGTGGCATCAAAGAAAATCAAACTCCCTCCAAGTGTTGGAGTTCACTTTTGTAAACTATTATGTGAGTCCCCTTAACTAGCAGTGTACTTCCTTGTTGACTGGTGTATATTTAATTGTTGATGCCATGTGTGTATTCAACTGCAGCAAGTGGGAGACAAACTCCCTTTAAACTCTACTTGTTACCTTAGTTAAATGTCACCGAGGATGTGATAATTGACTCTTGTTGTGTATCTTTGTGTACAAGTTTCCAACTGTGAGATGAGCGTGGATAATGGGAGATAAACTCCCTCAAAACCTATGTTTATATGTTGTGTCAACTCTCCTATGAAACAAGTGGATCACTTCCAGCGTATGGGTTGAGATCAGGCATGCGTGGAGCTAAAATGAGATTTACGTAGGGTTGGCCACGTAATCTGTGCATAAATGCAGAGATAGACTCCAATAAAAACTTGAGCCATCAACAGTTTGACTCTTTACCCACCCCGTGATAGTCATTGGCAACGTGGACTTCATGCGTGGCACCTTAAATTGAGCATGTGCATATTTTTTTTATGCGTGGAAAATTCCATTAGAATAGATTCCTCTTTGATGTCTTATGCATAGACCATAAATAGTGAAGTTGGGCCCATTCCCCATTCACTAAACTTAGCTTATATTTTAATTTCTCAATATTACAATTAAACCAAATTTGTAACCTCAAACATTTCTTTTGCCTCATGAACTCAACATGGAACTGTTGACTGCCTTTTGACCATCCTTTGACTTGATTTGACCTGAGTTGTATTTCTTGTGGTGGGCCCCACCTAGTTTCCACATCATCTTTGACTTTCACTGGAACCTGACATGTCAAAATTTGACTTAATTTTACTTTGGAAAAAATTCTAAATTTTCCAATTATTCATTTTTTTAATTTTTTCCACTAACATTAAAAAAAATCTTCTTTTGAGGGACTATAAGTCATTTTTTGACCATAAAAGTAGGTCCTAGGATAATTTTGGGCCTACGAGGATTAATTTCGAGGATTCACATGCCCCATACATTTCCTAAGGCCATTATTTACATCATTTCATATAAATTAATTAAAAAATCTCGTTTTGCGGGAAAATTTCAATTATTAAAAAATCTTACTTAGACCAAGTTAAATTCCGCGAAATTTCAAAGATGACCTATAATGGTAATATAAATTGACTCTAGACACTAATATGCATTAGGGGCTCAACCTTCAATTCATCACCCCGGCTTTGGTGTAATGCAATGAGTGAAAAAACCTAGAAAAATTTTCACCGCTAAAAAGTCGGAATAATTAACCAAGTAAAAAAAAACTCCAAGGTGTACTTTCCTGTTGATCGAGTCCCAAAACCCTAGGCTTGTTACATGGATTTATTCATCATTATTTTTACATTTATACAATATCCCCATAAGGATGCGGAATCTGAGGACTGAAGAAGAAACCGATAAGAAGAAGAAGTAGAGTTTAAAAACTATGGTAATGTGATGATGATTGATGGTACACGCATCCCTTGGTACATCCTCTGGCATGGATAATTCAGATAATCATCAAGTGCCACTCCAATGGTAAACATTTTGCTCCATATGGGGATGCATGCTAGATATGAAGTGATGGTGTGCATGAACCTGGAATCTACATCCACCAACAAAAGACATATATCAGCAGCATCCACTGAAAACATCATCAAATGAAATCAAGTACCAAAATGAAGAAATTGAAAATTTATTCTAAGAGCATAAATGACAATTTATTCATGAAATAAAACTACTTAACCAAAAATTACAAGGGATAAGGTTATAAATATGATACAAAAAGATGCAGCATGGCATCAGATATCCTCTTCGGTAAAATCCATCTTGAGAACATGCCTACTCATAGGCAGATCCATAGGTTCTTTCTTTGATGTGCTTTGTCCAATCCTGACCATCTTGGGACTTTGAATTTCCCTAATATTAACCTATTTGTGACCATAAAATATACCAAGCCTCTTCCTTTTCCCTTTTCGACTATTGATTTTTTGAGGCTTGATCATGCTCAAAACTGGTGATTATATATATATATATATATATATATATATATATATATATATATAAATTCTTGGTTAGTTTCGATGGTGATGATGATTCAATTACTATCAATCCTACTGCATTGTCTTTAAAATTCTCTGATGGAATATTTGAAGTACCAAATATTTTTGAGTTATGCCTAATCTCTTTGTTTTGAATTTGTTGTGTTATGGGGGGAAGAAAAATTGTCAACACTTCACTGCATCACTTCCTAGTTAGTATGATCTATAGATAATCTCATTGTTGGGTTTCCTTGTATCCTCAATCCTCAACATGATATATCTTCAATAACTCCCGATCATTTCTGACAAAGTTATTATCAGGGATGGGGATGGTGGCATATGAGAAGTCCATTTGAAGGCTACCACCTAAATCTGATGCCCATTTTCTTGATAGGAGCATTCCCCATGGATTAGGAACATCTATCACAACAATATCCATAGTCATTATTACGTCTGGGTATGCATCTAGAAAAACCTGTAAACCTTTAATTATCCCACACACTTCAATTATTCTAGAATCCATTGAACATATGTTGCGATAGGGCCTAGATACCCTTAAATTCAGTTTCTCTGTGACTTTCTTGGTCATGACATTTGATGAAGCCCCTGAATCAAGCATGCAGTTGTGTAAAAGATGATCATTCACTATCAAAGAAACATAAAATGGTAAATTATCTTCATTCCCCACATTACAATTCATACTTTTCACTACAATTTCTTCATCTTTTGATTCATTACTAGGCCTTTCTTCCCTTTCAATAACTTCAATTGCACTTATTAGCTTGGCACTTTGAGAGGGTATCTTTAAAAGTTCTATCACTGGGATGGAAACCTTTGCTTTATCCACCCAATATCCCTAGTCAAATTTTAATTCTGAAGTAGTAGGAGAAAAAATTATGTGATTATTCTTGTTTTGAATATCCATTCTTTGATAAGTCATCCCTTTGTGTTTTTCCATAGAAAGAATCTGTCCATATGTAGGATTTTCCCCAAAAATTTGAGTGTCTTTGTCAAAATTTGCAATCATATTTTCAACCCTGAGATTATTAGGCATATGGTCAATCTCTTGATTTATTTCAATAGTGTATATTTGATCTTCCATGGAGAACATATTGATTTGACCACTTGTTCCTACATGTTCATCTCCCAACATGCTACCTTCCATAATTATCTTTACATATGCACATTGGCCTCTTCATGGAACTCATTACATGACCTACAAAAATGGGGAATATGATCTACCATGTTGGTGGATTCCAATGGATTTGGAGGCCTATAATATTGTTGAGGGCCTTTATTATTTTTCCATGTATCATTTTTCCTAGGTTGGGAACTTTGCACTTCTGATATTTCCATAGCCACCAACCTATTTTGCATGGATTTCATTTATTTAGCGTGATTTGCTTCCATGCTCTTGATGATTTGAGTTAATTCTTTAATAGGATCATGTGTAGTTTTGTAACCAATTTTAATTTTTATTTGAGAATATGTTTAGAATAATTTTCTAAAAAAAAATCAAATATCAGCAAAAACAAGTGAAGCATAATAAATCTTGAATGCACTCTGAATTTTTTGATTTGGGATAAAAGTTTTTTTAAAAGGTTGTGATTATGATTAATGTGTTGATCACCATTTAGCGCAACATTTATCTTCTGGTGGGACCCTGGAATCATTGTTAAAAAATAAAATTTTCACAAGTCCGTAGGCGAAGAGGACTTATGTGTCGGGGCCCACGGGATGGGGCAAACCCAATGGCACTAACCACTCGATGTATAACAACAGAGGTGCCTCCATAGAGACTTTTAAACATGCCCATAATCGTAAGATATACGGTCTAGATTATCTACGGGAGCACTCCTTTGACTATGAAACATACCAGAGCCTGCTCTCGTAGTGACGTCAGCAATTGAGCCTAACCCCAAATTCATTTTGCCACGTCATTCCTCCCTTTGCCACCTGTCAGTCATGCACATCATTTCCACCACTAATTCTCCCTGTCGACTTCCATTTAAATTCATATGGAGGCATTTAATTCCCTGTCTACCCCCTCGTTTGCATAATTTTCCTATAATGCTCGTTTCTAGTTCATTTTCTCGTACTCTCCTTTTCTATTCGTGCTATCAGTATTACATCAAAATTATTAGATACAGTTCCCAGTCATCGCTCCTAGTTAGTGCCAAGTATTTATCACATTCATCTCATTTTTTAGTTGTACAAAATTTCCAATAAAGTTGTTATAGTTGGTTCATCATCTCATATTCCGTTAATGGACATTGAAGAAGAAAATTTTGATATTTTTTGTTCCTTAAATCATATTAAAATCTACCAGCATATCATTGTGAACAAGTCCAATTTCCCATATTATTTTTTTGCAGTCAAGTCCACGGTTATGTCAGCTTTTATCACCGAAACTCATCTTTTTCCAGATTTTATCATCTAGCTAGTATCTGCTATGTATCCTCAAAAGTGTTTTGTGATGGATAAGTCAGGAGAAAATATTTTTCAGGTATCTTCTACTTTAATCCAGCAAGCTCTTTGCTTTCTATCTTCAGACTCATATACTGCCTTCTCAAAAGAAACCTTGTTAGCTTATTTTGAAAATTTCACTAGTCAAGAGTATGCCCAAACTGTGTATTATTTGATGCCCAGTGGACAATCATTGTCCTTAGAGTCAAATAATTTTCCCTTAGATACTTTTACTGAAGAATTTCAACCCATACTTCAAATTTTAAATAGAATTTTGGGGAAAGATAATTCATCAGTCATTAACAAATTCACACTGGGTCTTTTCAGATTAATGATGAAACCTAGGGTTGTCCTAGATATTCCATATTTATGGGAGGGTTTAATTAATTCCCAGTTTATGAACTTTTCACTTACAAGATGATTTAGGTTCCCTTCTTTGATTACATGTTTGTTATTATATACTCATGTGGAGAGGTTTATGCACTTGGGGCTGAATAATATAGATGTCAATAAGAACAAATAGCTATTTATCTTCTGGACTAATGTAGTAAGGGGTATTCCAAAGAATGAAGGCTTGGTGGAATTTTTTGTCTCTTTTATTTCTGTGGTTTATTCATTTTTTCTTCAATTGAGTAAGGATTTTAAAGTGGGGGACTGATATTCATTTGAATATTTTTCAGAGATCAAATTGTATGGATCTGACATTGAACCCTACAGGTTGCCAATTTTTTTTCCTATGAGTTTGTTTAATTTAGAGTTCATAAGGAAGAGTTTAAATGTGGATAAAATTCATTTTTTTCCGGCTAAAAAGGGCCTTTTATTCAGACTACCAAGGTTTGTAGGTCCTTTCATTTATAACACTAGGCAAGCTGCAGAGGATGTTCAAAGAATTCTCGATGGGATCGATTTGTTATTAGGAGAGAAATGGGCTTATGATCCTCTGCATATCATTTGAAACAGAAGAGTAGAAAATGGATATGTTCCATTCGTACATGAAGCAAAACCTGAAATTGAGAAGCTGGAAAATGGAGGAAAATCAGCTTCAATTATGGGAGTAGAGGTTGAAACCCCAGTGCAAAGTGAAAATAAACTCAAGAGAGGTAGAGAAGAAACCATGGACTTAGATGAAGAAGCATGTGGAACAATAAAGAAGGACAAAGTTATCTGATGAGGGCAACACAACACTAATTCTTGGTTTTCAATTGCAGTTGGGAGAGACAATATGTACAGCATCTTCTCCACATCCTGATGAGGCTTCTAAAGACTCGGTACCAGTCATCAAGCAAGTGTTTTCACAGATTAAAGACAAAAACAAGAATATTAAAGAAATATTGAAGCTCAGCTCGAAGCTCAATTATCTTCTGATTATCAAACCAGGTTATTGTCAGTCATGGATTTAGAAAGGAGTCAACTTAAAATTTTCTTTTCTCATCCTTTTGTATTATCTGTTTCCTCTTCGATGGGTTTTAGAACTGTCAATTTTACTATGGATGCCAAAAATATTCCCCTTCCTCATAATATTAATCTCCATAGGCAAACTGGAGAATTAATTTACATTGATTTGAATAAAACATTCTCAGCTACCAGTAAAGTTGAAGCCATGTTGGAGAAGGTTGTTGGACAACTAAAGTATGAAAAGGAAAATTAAAGAGCTATGTCAACTCAGAATGAAGAATTGAAAAATCTATTAATAAAGGTTGGAGTGAATCCTGAAGACATAAGTGTAATTCAAAATTTGTTGCAATGTGTTGAAGCAAAAACTCATGTACTCGAGAAGAAGTTAAAACTACCTACTTGAGAGCATACAATGACTTCAGAAGTAGCCCAAGTTGAAAAAGAAAAAGAAACTTTAATTAGTGATTTATTATAGAGGAATGAGGAGGTAACTAAGTTGAAGAAAATAAATTTCGCTTTACAACGATAGATAGATTCACATGTTTTCACTATTCTAGTAGAGACAGATTCAAAAGAACCAACTGCTAATTTAACTCAAATGATGACTAAGTTAAAGCTGGCTGAGAATGAGATGAATAAAAGCTAGAGTTACTTTGATAAAGAAATGAAATTTATTAAGGTTACTGAACAGGAATTTTCTATGACAAAGGAGATTGTTGAAAAATATAGAAAATATTGCCAGGTTGCATACCAAGAGATCAAGGTAATGAAACAAAAGGTGAAAGGGAATATGTCCCTTGTTCAAGCAATAGATATTTAATGGAATGATATTATAAATATTGTACAAAACATCTAGGATTTTTTAATTATTATGAAGGAGGAGAAAACAATTGTCAGAAATTTGGAGGGTGAAATTATGGCCTCTAAACAGAAGTTACAGCAAAGAGCACAATTTTCAAAAAACATGATTGATTTTCTGAATTCCAAATCTACACATCAATTGAAGGAATTCGTAATAGAAAGCATGGTTGAGTACATGGTTGATATCAACAAAATGATAGTAAGGAATTTGAAGAGTAAATTGGTTGAGAAGATATTAAAGGAGGTGAAAGAATCTGTAACAAAATTTAATACTTCTTTTGATAAGAGAAATAGGGCAGGATTTCCATCTTGTTTGGATCAGCATGGATATCTATTGCCTTGGGAGACTTTTAAATCAATTCTATTAAATCCAAAAGTAAAATTGGCACCACTTATGAAAAGACAGCAGTGTTGAAAGGGGCTACTATTGTTAATTATCTACAGAGAGACTCCCAACTTCTTTGGATGATGATAACTCTATTTATTGAGAAGCCAGCCTACAAAAAAATCACATAATTTAGATCGGCTCACATCAAGTTCATGAAATTCCCAAATGAAAATGCAGAAATGTGGAAGAGATGCAGAGAATGGATGTCTCCTCAAGAAATTGATACAGGAGCAGGACCTTTCACTGTTGTTGAAGTAAAAATCATTCAATGAAATAGAATATTCCAGCGTGGATTTCAATTTTTATTTTTATAATGTTTGGAAAAAATAATTTATTTTCTATGTAATTTCATTTTCTGAATGTAATATGTCGAGAATAGTTAGTTCCAAATAATTTTAGGGAGTTGGCAGTTTCATAACTGTCTTTTGAAATTTTGTATAAAAAGATTTGGAATGAAGAAGTGAGATTCCATATTTTTGGACCTCAGAGCACTACATTTTTGTACTTTACTTTCATATGCTTATGAATAAGTTTTTCACATAGCTTCCAGAACTTGTTGGGTATGATTGGTCTTTCTTGTTTCATCTTCTGTTAATGTTCTTCTTTCATAATTGAGTAATGAATCTAGTGGTCTCTAATATTACAGTTTTGTGAGTTAGATTTAAAATCATTAATGGTGTGCTCCTCTATTCTGTATTTCATTTCATGTTAGCCATTTTCTTCTAAAGTTAAAGATAGCAGATTTTGTGTAAGACAACCTATTATATGATACTTTCCACTATCATTTATTTCTGTCCTTTCTATCATTTTTATTCAATAAAAAAATGAATTTTTGGAATAATTTTTCTCATATGAAAAGCTAAAGGGTTTTAAATTATATTTATGGGGTTTTATAAAATGAATGGAAAAAAAATCAATTCCTTTCAAGTTTTACATGAATGTCTTGGGCATTGATTTCTCCTCAGCCAGAGATTGTCTCCCAGGCTACAACATTTTTTAGCGTCGTTGTCAGGGAATGGAGATACGAAGTTATTTTTCCCTCGGATTTATTTCTTGAATCATTTCTTTGATTGGTGAGAAAAGAAAGTGAATAGGTTGACTCTCTCACCAAGATAACATTCCTGGCTCCAAGAAGACCACACACGAGGTTAGATACCTCGCAACAGAAGACTCCTTCCTTCTCTGACCCTGATAATTTAGTCTCTCAGAGAGTGTGGAAAGCTAAGTCACCAGTAATCCTTGATTCTACTAGATATTCTCCTGGTACCATCTTTGATAAACAATTATTCGGTTCTTTCCCATCAGAAATTATTCAAAATCTTGATTTTTTGAAATAAAGTCTATCACCTCCTCAAGTTATTTTTCCTAAAACAACTTTAGAAGATAAATATTTTTATTCAGTTTCATTATTTTTTCCGAATTTTTAGTAAGTTGAGTCATTTGATATTTCAACCTCAAAACAATATGTTTCTTCCATTAATCAACCATTTCCCATTTTAGTTCAGCCTCCTCAACCTTTTTTGTTTCAAGCAGGAGGTTCTTCTATAATCAACCCAACCTTAAACATGATTGTACTTGCATTTCTTATGAACATATATGATCCTTTAAATCTCCCTCAGCCAATGAATTCTCTCCCACAAGACTATCTCAAGTTTTTTCCTAGGTTCACGAGTGAATATGGAATGACAGCTGAAAAACATATTGCTACATTCTGTACTTTTTCCGAAAATTTGAATGTTAATCATTTAGATGTGATGATGATATTGTTTGTTCAGTCCCTTGATGGAGAAGCAAGGAAGTGGTTCAAAAACCTTCCTGCCAATTCTATTAATAATTGGTAGGAGTTAGAAAATGCATTTATACAAAGATGGGGAGAGAAAAAAATATCACAGCTATTTTCTAACATAATTCAATGCCATTAAAAGAAAATCAGAAGAAGATGTAAATGAATTTATTAAAATATTTAATAAGTTATACAACAGTTTTCCATTCGACATAAATCCTCCACCTGTTGGAGCAAAGGTGGTGTTTACAGGTGTTTTCGAATCTTATTTCAGATTCACAATGAGGGAAAGGAGATCCCCTACCTTAGATCATATTAAAATCAATGCACTAGAAATCGAGGAAAACATGTCTATAGTTGGAAATATCAAGTCAAAGAAGCAGGTAAATGACAAAGGAAAGGGAAAAGAAGAATTAAAGTTTGTGAATCAGCTTAAAGATTCCCATGAGCAGAAATTGGAAGAAATGACTAAATTCATTAGGAATATGTCAAACAAACTTGTAAAGTTGGAACTTGAAAATAAAAATCCCCTTAGACAGATTCAGCAAGTTCAAAACATAAATTTCAATTCTCAACTTAGGAGGCAACAACCACTACAAATAATGCAGAGAGAGAGGAAATATCAATATCAAATCCAGCCTCCATTGTATATTAAAGATGGAAAGGAATATGCAATGGAAGAGAATCCTAAAGAACAAGATAACCAAATTTCTAGCTTATATCGAGAATAAGAAGATATGATAAGAAGTGAAGAATTGAGTTCAAAATTCAAAGTCTCCTTAGGTGAAGAGGAGATTGAATATTATTGTAAAAAAATCACAGATTTTATGCAAGAAAAACTACACAGGAAGTATGACCTTCGATCAAGTAAATTTCAAGAGTTCAGGATGGTGAAGAAACATAGAAAAATCAGACACCTCAGCAAATGGCGACTCCACAGCAACCCCTAAGATAGCTTGATAAAGGAAAAAAACAAGTTAATTCTACCCGAAAGGTTAAATTTCAACAAGGAGAAAATTCAAAGGATAAGTTAAGTTTAGAAGAATTAAATAAGATTGTTCAACATCCTGTTGACAGTTATCAGGAGGTTCCAAAACAAAAATTGAATGAGCAAGAAGAGGAAAAGGTGACAAAGCAAAGCCATTCCTTTAATCTGGTCAAGGAGTTAGAAAATATTAACGTGCCAATTCCTTTGACTGAGTTGATTAAAAATCCAACATACAAAAAACAAGTCTCTGATTTTATAAATATCTCACACGATAACCTTGCAGCAGACACAGTAAACTTGTAGGAGGATAAACCAGTGGTGATGTTTGGTCCTCATGTGGAGGAAGTGGATACCTCTACTCCTCCTTTTTATATTTCATTGTTGTTACGTACATTTTTTCTTCATAATTCAATGTTGGATTCTGGATCCTCTCATAACCTGTTGCCTCTTTCAGTAATGAAAAGTTTGAACTTACAGATTACTAAGCCTTACAAGGATTTGTAATCATTTGATTCTAAGGTAAAATGTGTGGGGATGATTAAAGACTTGGTGGTTTCTTTTACTCAAATTCCATCCAAAATCATCGTGATGGATGTAGTAGTTGTTGACATCCTAACACACTTTGGAATGCTCCTGTCTAGATCCTGGGGAGTTAAACTAGGAGGAGTTTTGAATTTGGATTTTACATATTCCATCATCCCTGCTTTTGGTGGTGAAAAAAGGAGGTTGTACAGGGAGATCAGGTTTGCTAAGACGGTTACACAGGAAGGTTCCAATAATTCGCCTGTATATAGTCAGGAAAAGGATGACCTTTCCAGTTTTATGTTACAAGAAATAGAAGAGATTTTTGAAGACGCTAAAGTGTAGCTCCCTTCAGTAATATAGGATAAGGAGAAAATAGTTAGTGGAGTTTGGAAATTGTACTTTAACGGTGCCTATTCACAGGATGGTAGTGGAGCTGGAGTACTCTTGATTTCTCCAAAAGGTCATTTCATGCATTTTTCTTATAAATTAGAATTTTACTCCACAAACAACATTACAGAGTATGAAGCTTTTATTATTGGACTCCAAACTGCTAAGAATTTGGGAATTTAATATATAATTTTTTTTTGGGATTTGGAGTTGGTAGTCAAACAGATCAAGAATCAATGTCAAGCAAGGTGTCCGAGACTGAAAACTTACAAAAATGAATTTTTGGATTTGGCAGAAAATTTATTTGTTGCATTCAACATACAGTTCATTCCTAGAGAAGGAAATAGACTTGTTGATTCTATAGCAGTTGCAGCAAGTAATTTCAAACACCCTTTGAATCTAAGACTGAAGTATAAAGTTGAGATTAGACACAGACCATCTATTCCAGATAATATTAAACATTGGTAGGTGTTCTAGGATGAAGAGAGAATTAAATATTTTCTCGAAATGATTGGTGAGTTTTCTTATTTTGAAATTGATCGGGAAGGGGAGATTGACGAGAACCAAAAAGTGGGTTTCTCTTTAAAATATTCTATAGGAAATCAGAAAATATTATAGCTTAAGGACAATGTCATACCAAAAGGATTAGTACCTTTGGAGCGGTTGTTTAATTCTAATGGCGTTGCAGTTAATCCGAATAAGACAGACTCAGAAGATGACCTTCAAGATTGTAATCTGGGAAAACAAAAACAACCAAATATGGTGAGGTTAGCTAAAGATGTCCCAGAGAATTTCAAACAGAGGTATGTTAATATTTTAAGAAATTTGTTGATGTTTTTTCCTGGTCATATGAAGATCTAAAAACATATGACACTAGTATTGTTCAGCACAAGTTTCCTTTAAAACCGGGGATAAAATCTTATGAACAGAAGTTGAGACAGATTAACCCTATTTTGTTTCCATCTATAGAAAAGGAATTCAAAAAAAATTTGCAGGAAAAAATAGTAGTCCCACTAAGGTACTCTAATTGGGTGGAAAATCTTGTTCCTGTGAGGAAGAAAAATGGATAAATAAGGTTGTGTATTGATTTTCAAAATCTGAATAAAGCATCTTTGAAGGACAACTATATGTTCCCAAAAATGGATCACATCCTACAGAAGGTGACAGGATCATACAGGTTATCAATTATCGACGACTTTTTTGGTTATTACCATATTTCAGTTTAGAAGGAAGATCAAAAGAAGACAATGTTTATAACGCCTTGGGGCACCTTCATGTATGCTAAGATGCATTTTGGGCTAATGAATGTTTATGCCACTTTCCAAAGGGCTATGGATATAGACTTTGTAGGAGAAAAGCCATGTTTATTTGGAACATACTTTCCAAAAGTGTAGAAAGTATGGCCTTTCTTTGAATCCCAAGAAGTATCATTTTTCTCTTAAAGAAGGTAAATTCTTGGGCCACATTGTATCAAAGGATGGAGTAAAAATAGATCCAAAAAGAGTGGAAGCAATCAAAAATATACCTCTACCCCGGAGTAAAAAGGATATCTAGAGCTTCCTCGAAAAAATAAATTTCATCAGAAGGTTTGTTCCTAATTATGTAGAGATTTTCAAAGAAATAACTGATATGTTGACAGAAGGTATGGAGGTTAGATAGACATCAACTGCCCGGGAATCCTTTTCAAGGATCAAGGAGGCTCTTTAAGAGGCTCTTATGCTAGTAAGTCCTGATTATACAAAGCCTTTTTGAATATTTTCATTTTCTTCTTCCACTACCATTGCAGCAGTTCTCTTACAGAGAAATGAAGAGAAGAAAGAACAGCATGTGGCTTTATTTAGAAAAGTATTAAGAGATGAAAAATTTAAGTATAATATTTTGTAAAATCAATCATATGCTCTGGTTAAAACATTGAAGGCTTTCAAGGTCTATATTATTCAATCACAAATTGTATTTTATGTTCCAAATGTTGTTGTAAAAGATGTGTTAACTCAGGGTAATGTTGAAGGAAAAAGAGGAAAATGGAAGCAAGAATTCAAAAATATGAAATGGATATAAATCCAACCAAGTTAGTGAAAGGACAAGGTTAGGAAAAGATCTTAACAGAAACAAATTTTCAGACAATGAGGATTAATTTTCTATTTGAGGTTGAGGAAAATAAATCCACAACTGAAAAATGTAAGGACACAAAACCTGGTAACAGGGTTCAATACAAATACCTATGTTCTGAATGGTATAAATACATTGTGCATTATTTATGTTTTCTTTGTTGTCCTCCTTTAAATAGATCAAAATATAAATCTCTGAGAGTCTCAGATATATGTGACAGTAATTGGGAAGCTATGTTGGAAATATCTGGTGGCATCCTTTTACTTTGTCTAATAGAGGGAGAAACAATTGATATAGTGAATGAATATCATGGTTGTATTTGTGGTAGCCACTATGGATGGAAGGTTACAGCTCACAAAATTTTAAAAGCATGATTTTCCTAGCCTTCTCTCTTTTCAAATGTTTTTAGACTCGTAAGGGGTTTTCAGAAAGGTCAAATGTTTTCTGAAATGAAAAAACTTGCACCATTGCCTCTATTTCTTGTATTTATAGAGGAAAATTTCAGGCAGTGGGGATTGGATTTTATAGGGGAGATAAATCCATCATCCAATGGACAGTATAAGTGGATTTTGACAGGCACTGACTATTTTACTAAATGGGTGGAAGTTGTCCCAGCAAGAAGAGAAAATGATGCAGTAGTGATTAAGTTCTTGGAGGATAATATTTCTAGCAAGTTTGGTTGTCCCAAAAGTTTAGTAATAGATCATGCACAAGTATTTAAGTCTACAAGGTTGATTGATTTTTTAAAAATTATAATGTGATTTTATCTCACTCTACTACCTACCTTCCTAAGGAGAATGGGTTAGAAAAGTCTTCTAACAAAACTTTGGTGAAAATTCTTAAAAATACCATTGCAGAAAATCAAAAGAATTGGGATACTACATTAAAATTTGCTTTGTGGGAAAGTAGTGTAACTCCAAGGATGTCTACTGGAAAATATCCTGTTGAGCTTTTGTATGGGACAATTTCTCTATTTCCCAGCCAGTTAGTGAAGCTTGTTATATCATTTTTCCAAAATATTTAGGAAGAATCAACTCCCCTGATTCGAAGGATGAACCAATTGATTGAGCTAAATTAAAACAGAGAAAAATTCATGGAGAATTTAATCAGTTACCAAGAAAATATGAAGGTAGTGTTTGACAGAAAGACCAAAGATATTATTTTTCTGCCTGTAGATCTAGTGCTTAGATGGGGTGCGAGGAGGGAAGAGAAAGGTAAACATGGTAAGCTTGATCCTTTGTGGTTTGGTCCCTTCAAGATAGCAGAATCCAGGGCAAACAACACTTTTATTCTTGAAAATATGGATGGTGAGCTCATACAACTGCCAATGAATGGGAAGTACCTCAAACATTATTTCAAACATTGATTTGAATTTTTATTTCATCATTGTACATATCGGTGTGCCATTGTTAATATCCTGATGAGTTATCCATTGTAATGTGTGAAGTTGCAATTTTGACTCCATGCCCGAGGTGAAGGCACTAATCCGCAGTTCTTAGTGTTTCATTTATGAAAACATTATCCCTAGGTGGAGTAAGACGTTGTAACCAGTTTTAAATTTCATTTGAGAAGATGTTTATAATAATTTGGTTAAAAAAAAAAATGTCAGCAAAAACAAGCAAAGAATAATAAAGCTTAAATGCACTCTAAATTTTTTGATTTGGGATAAAAGTTGTTTTTAAAAGGTTATGATTATGATTAATGTGTTGATAACAATTTAGCACAACATTTATATTATGGTGGGACCCTAGAATCATTATTAAAAATTAAAACCTGAAAAATTCCGAACACGGATATGAGTTATGTGTCAGGACCCACGAGATGGGGCATGTTATCCTCCACAGTGTTCTAAGGCTGAGAATGAAAATCGACGGAGGTAACCTCAAACCACTTTGGATTTGGTAGTTAGCCCTACCAAATCAGAGAGATATCTCTTTGTGTTCTTATAGCCAAAAGATGACTAAATAAGTGTAAAATATATTAGGCTAGGTCTGAACTCTAGGGTTTTTCAAATTTAGGCTTTTTGCTGGATCAAGAGTAGACGTCAAGGAAGCTAGGTCAAATCTAAAAGATTGCAATTGCAGGGATATAAAGGGGCATAGCAGGTATGTTCAATGGAACTTCAAGGTTTTCAATTGTAGTGTAGGGTGGAAAAGAAGAGGATCAAAATGAGCATGACAAGCATGAGTTCATTTATCAGAAGATGAACAACATAAACATGAAATTCATACCAAAACAGAGCATAAGCATAAAGAATTATGTTTAAAATCTTATAGGAATATCACTGAAAAGCATAGATATGAAAAGAAGATGAATCAATCATTCATAAAATTGAATTACATTAGAAAAACATTGCCACAAAATCATACCATATGAATCCCTATATAATAGCTGTAACTGAACTTGTATTTCTGAAAATGTCAATTGTACACAAGACTCCAAACCTTCTACTCTCTTACGTCCACCTTTGATTCTAAATGAAAACTAGATAAAAATAGACCAGAACCATATTTCCCTCTCTCAGGGGTCAAATACCTCAAGATAGGATCAGTTTACACAAATTTCTCCAACAAAACCTAAGACTAGGGAGGTTAAAACAAACTCTCCTTTTAGCCTTTGACTGACCTACCCATTATTAATGATCCTCAAAATTGCATCAAGATGACATTTACAAGCCTAGTTATATTCATCGACCTCAGGTCAACTCCAAACAAGTTGATTTACATCATGAAAAACCAAATTTTACTTAAACAAGTCGAAAATTTTACCAACAGAGAAAAGTGTAGCGCCAACAGGGAAAAGCGTAGCACCATGAGGGAAAAGTGTAGTGCCATCTTGTAGGGAACTTTTGACTGCCTTCCTGAGCTCCAAATCCTAATCTGAAGGTACCATTGGAAATATTAGGACGTCTAGTTGTTAATAGACTCCTTAAGCAAGCAAAATGGTCTCTCCAAGGCTAAGAAAAATGCATTCTCCCAAGATCACTCTAAAAGCGCAGTGCCTTGGTCAAAAAGGTGGCAGAAAGTGGTATTTTAGCCTCTTTTTTGTAGTTTTATCCCAATCTGTTTGCTGACGTGGCAAAAAAATTGGATAGATGTAATGTGCAAGTGATTATCTATCCAATGATGTAAATTTTATGTCATTTGGACCTCTGAGGTAAAAGCGCGGTGCCAAGGCGTTGCGCTTTTAGCTAAACTGCAATTTCCTGTGTAAGCCAAAAACACCAAAATTCCAAAATTTTACAAAATTTCCTCAAAATTTTCCCAAAATTACACCATGAAGCCAGGAGATGATTTTTCAAGCAATGAGGGAGGCCTTTACCCAAAAATCAAGTTTTTCCTTCTGCTTTTGCCTCATTAGGGTTTTCTTCAATTTCTTCTTCAATTGCTTGATTCTGATTTGAGGGATCTTGTTCCTTGTGCAGTATTGCATGGCCATGTGCCTCTGAATTTTTTTGTTCCTCTTAGCCCTCTTAAGAAGCTTCTCTAAGTGGAAATTGACCCTATCAATCCAAAACTCCTTATATTGCTCAATTTATACTGTAATTAGGTCATCAAAGTCTTCTTGACCTAATGGTGGAGATGGTTCAGATTCTTGCTTTAGTGCCCTCTTGAGACCTCTTGTTCTTGGTCTCCTTGGTTTGACCTGCTCTTCTTGATCTTCTAACTCATAAACATCAACCATTTATTTTCCTTTTCCATCATCCTTCTCCAAATCTGCTTTGGGCTTGCTAAGAAAAATTTGCTTAACTTGGAGTTGTTTGTTTTCTTTCTGAAGGAAAGTGATCATGAAGTTTCCCTTAGAAAACTTGTCCTTAAACTCTTTAATCTCATCTTCTTTCTCCTTGATAACCTGCTCTGATGATTTGACCTCCTCATGTATCTCTCATAGTATTAAAAATCGGAACCGGTGACCGGACTGGTGGACCTAATGAACCGGGTTTCTGACTGGAATCGGTCTAACCGATACTAGTCAGGTCTAAATGAACCGTTTTTTAAAAAATACATTAAATAATTATTTTTTAATAAAAAAACTATTTTTAAGATTTGCAACCATGATTCCAAGCCAATTGAGAAAAAAATATGCAAATTTTTCTCATTTATATACCATGTAAAGGTGAATCTATCAAAATGGTACCAAGTGCAATACATATCATCGAAAAATACATAAGCGATGAGGCTCAAAATGGCCCATAAAGTCCAAAAACAATGCTACAAGCTATGAGGCCATTGGCCTAATACAAGACTACAAGTCTAGACTCTACAGTGTACACATGAATCATGATCAATCATCAAATTCATCACCACTACTAGACACAGGATCAACATCAGTAGTTTCATATACATCATCTAGATTAGAGTCTGAGGATGCCTCAGCCTCATCTGCAACCTAAATACCACTTCCACCAATAGCAATAGAAGTGGACCTAATGGAAGCACGAGCTACTTGAGCTGCATGACTAGTGCCTCCCATTGGTTGTTTGACTTTCCTTGATGCAGCTACCAATCCAGGGTCTCCGTCTGATGGCGCCACCAAATCTGCTTCAAGTTCATCCCCTGCTAATGCTGCATCAAAATAAAAAATTTCCTCAAACACTGGATATTCAGTCTCCTTCACCCATTCTGATGTTGGATCAATATCGTCCAACACAATGGGATCTAGATCAGGTGTTTTGTTCATTAGTTGGTTTCACCTCAAGCAAAGGTTGTATTGCACAAACACAAGACCATTTAACTGTTTCTGTTCCAAACGGTTTCTCTTCTCTGTGTGTATGCACTCAAAAATAGACCAATTGCACTCACAACCTGAAGCACTACAAGTTTGGCTGAGGATTCTAATTGCAAAATTTTACAATTGAGGACATTGGCCGCCAAATGACTCCCAATAATGTGTTAAATAAAAATACATTAATTAGTAACATAATTCATTTCATTACTTATTTACAAACAATTTAACTTGAAAAGAAAAACAAATTGGAATTTCTTACCTAGTTGATCCACATCTCTTGCCATTTTTTCCAAGCTATTTCCAAAGGTACCAGTTGTCATACTGAAAATATTAAGTTGTTTATGTGTTTCCAATAGGTTTGCACGGATAGGGACCATGCGCTCCAAGCAATCAATCAATCCAAATATGACCTTTCCATCCTATTGATTTCCTAGTCGAGATTTATAATGATACTTTGGGTTCAAAAATACCCAACTGCATGTATAGTATGATGGAGTTGATTGTTCCATATGTTATGAATGATCTCCCGTATAAGTCCATATTTAGCTAACATGTCCCTGTAAACTTCCTGTATCCTCTCCTTTGCCTGATCCATAACCTCGTAAATGTATCCCATTGCCATATTTTCCCCATCCACCATCCTTAGCAGCTTAACAAGGGGCTCAGTAATTTTTTCAAGCTCTGAATACCTTCTCCAAAAATAATTGTCAAAGACTTTATTTTTGGTTTCTTTTCCATCTTGTATACGAGACCACCGAGATTCATTCCAATCATCATAAGAAAACATTTTCTGTAGGTTTTTATGTTGATAATTGAGGACTTACAACGTGAGGAAGTGAGTTGCAAATCTCGTAATTGCAGGCCTAACAAGCTCTTTTCCCCCAGTTTTTTCCTCATTAGACTCAATACCCATGAGTGGTTGTAAATGTATTTTTTAATGCACTTTCCATGCTCTACAGTGTTTTTTACCCACTCCACTTTTCCTATCTCCTCAAGCCTGAGGACTATGCAATGTGAAACACATGGAGTCCAAAATATGGTCCTATATTTGGACTCAAGCATCTTTCCAGCAAGAACATAGTTTGAGGCATTATCTATGATGACCTGCACAAAATTCTTCTCCCCCACTTCCTGAATAATCTCATCCAAAAGCTAAAATAAAATGGTTGCATCCTTCACCTTATCAGATGCATCAGCTGATCTCAAAAACATTGTTCCTTGAGGGCAAGAAACAAGGAAGTTAATGATAGTGCGGTTCTTTCCATCAGTCCATCCATCTGACATGATGGAACAACCTGTTTTGAGCCATGACTCTCTATAGTTAGCCAAATACTCATCAATGGAACAAATATATTTTTTCAAAAGAGATCCCCTCAATTCATGCACAATAGGGCCTTTGAAGCCCTTTCTTTAGCTAAAATAGAGTCCCACATAGCTTGGTAATAAGGTGAGAAAGCAACATTAAATGGGATATCTGCATCAAACCACCATCTAGCAATGTACTAATAAGAAGTTTCTTTGCATTTTTTTTTCCAATTTTGATCCAAAGTGGGTTGATGACTTGGTTGGGAGGAAGTGGTTGTGGGATTAGCAGTGGATGAGAAATAACTTTGGATGTTGGGTCTCTTTGTTGGCTTTTATTTTTGGCCAATAGGAGGAACATAGTGAAAGGGGTCATTGGTGGAAGGGATATAAGTGGAGCCTTGAATGTCATAATCATCATACCCGCTATGTCTCGGGGTTTCTATTAGTTCCCTCTTCCTTACAATTTCATCTTGGATGGCCTTCTCCCAAGCCTTAGTCTCTTCAAAATTTTCAAACTTGTCAAGGTATTATGCCCTAACAGGACCTATCACTTCATTAGGTGCATAACATGGCTTTACTTGGCCTCTTATCCTAGCCAAGTGTTATTTCAATATAAGAATACCCCCAACTCCAATAGGTTTTTCACAAATTTGCATTTCATCTTTCCATCAACCACATCACAATGGGTCCATGCACTATCCTTGGAATTTGGAGCCATCTTGACTTGAAATAATTGAAATTTGGAAATAAATCTGCCATTTAAAAAAAAAAAAATTGCAGCTAGGATAAATGGACAAACAAGGCTAAATTTACGAAACAAAATGCACATTCAAACATATAAAATTTGATAGCATAGGACTAGAGATTTGATAGCCATAACATAGCTAAACACATAAGAAAATAAATACAGAACTTCAATTAAATGATGGATTTTTCAAGTGAAAATCCTTACCTAGCAATGCAAACTAGCTTCCTTAGCCTCCTCTTGAAGATGCCAACTCTACTAACAGCTCCAAACTATCTCCAAAATGGCTCCAACTCTAACTCCAAGCCTCCAAGATCACTACTCGAGCAAACACTCAACACTCTCCAAGCTCTCAATCAAACTCACAAAAGCTGCAAATGAGATGGTGTTAGACAAATGAGAGGTTTCCCCTGCTTATAAAGGATTAGGGAGGGTGTTTTTGGAGGGAAACAACCCTCCCCTTCCCTCCAAATCAACCCTAAATCGGCATTCTTTCCCTGTGTGGGTCCCAACAGCCGGTTAGCAGCTGACCAGTTGGTTAAGGATGGAACCAGACAGTTTATCCATAAACTGACCAGTTTCATCTTTAATTGGTCGGTCAGCACCAGTTTGACCGGAATTTTATGCGAATGAGGGGGTTCAACCAGGTTTTTTGACCGGTTTTGACCAACCAAGGATCTGACCGTCCAGTTTGACCAGTTTCTCGTTTGACCCAGCCTGTTTTTAATACTATGGTATCTCTATGTCTAGCATAGGAGTGTTAAGATGTACTTGTGCTTCTTCATGCAATGGTGCCTCATGTGTTGGTGTATATTCAATTGTCGTAGTAGGTTGAACTCTTTCCAGACTGCTAGGAGAAAACATCAGCCTCTTTCCTCTAGTGTAGGTCTTAGTCACCTCAGCCCTAGATGTCCTTGTGATGGGTTTTCTTGTAGAACCAACCTATTTTTGTCTTGGTAATGGTGTGGAATGTCTGTTTGATTGAGTTGGAGTAGGAAAAAATGAAGCTCAATGCATGAAACCATCCCAATACAAATTGATCTATGTGAGCTGATGGAAAGCAAGGATTTTCACCAAGCCATGATGGAACAAGCTAGCATTTTGATCTTCTCCTTTTTTGTGTACCTTCTCTACCATTTTGGCCATGCTTCTGTAGAGGTAGTGAGGTAGGTTGAGTGTCTTTACACTGGTGAAATGCATCAATAGTATGACATGGTACTGATATAATGTGGAGAACCTACCCTCACATGTGAAATATTTCATGTTAATTTTCATGAGAGGGAAATACTTGTCAAGCAAGTGTCTGAATGGAAGAATGTGTTTTGGAGAAGCTTTGTATGGAGGCTTCAAAAACATCTTGTAGTTTTCAATGTATAGGTCTCTTATCTTGAACCGGAGATCTCCATTGTTTGGGATCCCTGTAGCTATGACAATAGCCTCGGCTGAAAGATTAAATGCAACCCCTGCAATTATCACCTTATCCCTCCCTAGACTAGTGGCAAAGGCACTTGTATGTTTCTCATTAAAACCAAGTTCTTCAATCTTTTGGCAAAAGGCAAGGCAACCTTCATCTTAGAATGATTTCTTGATCAATGGTGTAGCTATGAGATCCTGTACTATAGTGGGTTCATACCTGATGATTTGACATCCCTTATGCCTCCTCTACTCTGTAGTCTCTAAACCCATAGTAAACCCTATATCACTTGGAGGGGAAATAAGGGTTAGTGTAGGAAAAACAAGGGATTTTGGGTAGTTTTAGGAATGGAGGAGAATGAAGGGGTTATAGGGTCTCTAAATTCTAGGGAAATTTTAGGGGAGTAGGGATAAATGTTAGGGAGTGTAGGGAGGTGGAAATTTGGGAAATGAGTGAGGGGAAAGGGTGCAAAAGGGAAAAACACAACCCTAGTCTAGGAAAGTGTAGAGTAGGCTAGGTTTGTAGGGAAATTATGAAAATGAGGGTAAGGGATGAGGGAAATTTTCAAGGGATATGTATGAAAGGTGGGGGAGAGTGAGTGAGCATAAATTTGAGGGCTTTTCTCAGAAAAATGAACCAAAGATAATTTCTTGAACAAAAACACAACAAACCCTAGGAGAGGGGATTTCTAAGCCTTCAAGCATGAAAATAAATGAAAGAGAGGTATATTGGTGGCCCGCTTAATTTCTTTAATGTGTTGGAACCTGAAAATGATGGAGAAACCCTTACCGAAGAGAAATTTCACCTTCTGAAGAAAAACACAGCAAGGCAGAGAAAAGCACAGCGCAATGAGTGAAAAGTGTAGCGCAACAAGGAAATGTAGCTTCCCAAGGAAATAAAATGAGTTTCAGAGGGTGGAAAGCTCCTAGGTGACTGAATGATGTCTCTTGAAGTTGAAATGAGAAAATAACATGCTTTTATGGTCATTTTAAAGGCTAGAAATCGATTTTTCTCCTTGGTGGTGATGTGGCCCCACCATGTCTTTTCACAATTTGATTTGATTACTTGTGTACTACAACTTTTGAACATTTTTACATATATTTCATCATGATAAAGATATAAAGACACTTTAAAAACATTTATTGAACACTTTTCCCTATCACTACTCCTTTCAATGCTAAATTTGATGATGACATGACCTATTTTCATGATTTTGGCCTTATGACCTAATGGTGACACTGCATGAAATGGTGAGCATAATGATGACCATGATGACCATGACACTCTTTCAAAAAGGAATGACCTGACCAGGATGATATTTATTGACCATGGGACTAAAAGGAGTATTAATGACCTAGCTATCCTAACCAATCATCAAAATTTTATTTGAGAACCTATGAAACTATAAAAAATTTCCCTAAGACCCTATAAACCATATGAAAAATCATATTTTGATCACTGGTGACTGACAAGATTGACAAAAACTAACAGGGAAAACCCGATGGCACTAACCACTCGACATATAATGACAGAGGTGCCTCCACAGATACTTTTCAATGTGCCCATGATCATAAGATCTACAGCCTATATTTTCTGCGGGGGCACTCCTCCGACTATGAACCGTACTAGAGACTACTCCTACGGTGACGTCAACAAGCAAGCCTAACCCCAAATTCATTCTACCGCGTCATTCCTCCATCCGCCACCTGTCAATCATGCACATTATTTCCACCATTAATTCTCCCTGTCAGCTTCCATTTAATTTCATAAGGAGACATTAATTCCATTTTTTTCCCCCTCTTTCGCATAATTGGCCTATAAATCTCATTTCTAGTTCATTTTCTTGTACTCTTCTTGTATGTTTTTGTTGTCAGTCTTACATATAAATTATCAGCTATCGTTCCCAATCAGCATTCCTAGTCACTGCCATGTATTTATCACTGTCACCTCATTTTTCAGTTGTGCAAAATGTCCAAGAAAGCTGCTATAGTTGATTCGTCATCTCATATTTCGTTAATGGAAAATCAAGTAGACATTTTTTATAGTGTTTTTTTCTTAAAGCATAATGAAATCTACCAGCATATCCTTGTGAACAAGTCAAATTTCCCATATTATGTTGATGCAGTCAAGTCTGGGGTTATGTCATGTTTTATCACTGAAACTCATCTTTTTCCAGAGTTTATTAGTTGGCTAGTGTCTGCTATGTATCCTCAAAATTATTTTGTGATGGATAATACAAGAGAAAATATTTTTCAGGTATCTTCTACTTTAATCTGGCAAGCTCTCTGTTTTCCATCTTCGGACTCGTATACTTCCTTCTCAGAAGAAACCCTGTTAGCTTATTTTGAAAATTTAACTTGTCATGAGTATGCCCAAACTATGTTTTATTTGATGAACAGTGGGAATTCATTGTCCTTAGAGTCAAATAAGTTTCCCTTAGATAATTTTTTTGAATAATTTCAACCCATACTTCAAATTTTAAATAGAATTATGGGGAAAGATAAGTCATCGGTCATTGACAAAGTCACACTGGGTATTTTTAGTTTAATGATGAAACTTGGGGTTGTCCTAGTTATTCCATCTTTCCGGGAGGGGTTAGTTAATGCCCAGTTTATGAACTTTTCACTTACAGGATGTTTTAGGTTCCCTTCTTTTATTACATATTTTTTCTTATATACTCATGTTGAGAGGTTTATGCACTTGGGGTTGAATATTATGGATGTCAATAATAACAATAGTTAGTTCTCTTTTGGACTGATGTAGTAAGGGTAGTCCAAATAATGAAGGTTTCGTGGAATTTGTTGCCTCTTTTCTTTCTGTGGTTTATTTAATCATAAATAGTTCTCCTACACCTTATTTACTGCGAAAAGCTCAGTATTTTCTTCAATTGAGAAAGGATTTGAAATTGGGGGGTTGATATTCATTTGAATATTTTTCAGAGATCATATTGTATGGAGCTGACATTGAACCCTACAAGTTTCTAACTTTTTCTCCTATGAGGTTGTTTGATTTAGAGTAAGGCAGAGTTTAAATGTGGATAAAATTCATTTTGTTCCAGCTAAAAAGGGCCTTTTATTCATACTACCAAGGGCTATAGGTCCTTTCATTGTTAAAATTAGGCAAGCTGCAGAGGAAGTTCAGAGAATTCTTGATGGAATGAATTTGTTATTAGGAGAGAAATGGGCTTATGACCCTCTGCATATAATTTCAAATAGAATAGTATAAAATGAAAATGATTCATTATTATATGAAGCAAAACCTGAAATTGAAAAGTTGGAAAATGGAGGAAAATCAGCTTCAATGATGGGAGTAGAGTTTGAAACCCCGGTGTAGAATGAAAATAACCTCAAGATAGGTAGAGAAGAAACCATGGACTTAGATGAAGATGTAGATGGAACAGTAAAAAGGAAAAAGCCATCTGATGAGGGTAACACAACACTAACTCCTGGTTTTCAATTTCACTTGGGAGAGACAATATGTACACCATCTTCTCCACATCCTAGTGAGGCTTCTCAAGACTGAGTATCAGTCATCAAACAAGTGTTCGCACAGATTGAAGACAAAAACAATAAGATTAAAGAAAATATGGAAGCTCAGTTGAAAGCTCAGTTGAAAGCTCAATTATCTTTTGATTATAAAACTAGGTTGTTGTCATCCATGGATTTAGAAAGGATTAAACTTAATATTTCATTTTCTCATCTATCTTCATTATCGGTTTCCTCTTCAACAAGTTTTAGAACTGTCAATTTTACTGTGGATGACAAAAGGATTCCCTTGCCTCATAAGATTAATATCCATAGGCAAACTGGAGAATTAATTTACAATGATTTGAATAAAAAATTATCAACTGCCAGCAAAGTTGAAGCCATGTTGGAGAAGGTTATTGGATAGCTAAAGTATGAAAAGGAAAATTCAATAGTTATTTCAACACAGAATGAAGAATTGAAGAAGTTATTAATCAATGTTGGAGTGAATCCTGAAGACAAAAGTGTAATTCAAAAGTTGTTGCAAGGTGATGAAGCAGAAATTCATGTACTCAGGAAGAAGTTAAAACAACATAGTGGAGAGCATATAATGACTTCAGAAGTAGCCCAAGTTGAAAAAGAAAAAGAAACTTTAATTAATGAGTTATTACAGAGGAATGAGGAGGTAACTAAGTTGAATAAAATAAATTCTACTTTATAGCGAGAGATTGACTCACATTTTTGTACTACAGATTTAGAAGACCCGACTGCTAAATTAGCTCAAGTGATGATTGAGTTAAAGTTGGCTGAGAATGAGATGAAGAAAAGCCAAAGTGACTTTGATAAAGCAGTGAAAGCTATTAAGGTTAATGAACAAGAATTTTCTATGAAAAAGGAGATTGCTACAAAGTATAGAAAGGATTGTTAGGTTGCATACCAAGAGATCAAGGAATTGAAAGAAGAGGTGAAAGGGAACATGTCCCTTGTTCAAGCAAGAGAGATCTTATGGAATGATATTATAACTATTTTAAAAAACTTTTTGGTTTTTTTACTAATTATTTAGGAGGAGAAAACAATTGTCAGAGATTCGGAGGGTGAGATTATGGCCTCTAAACAGAAGTTACGGAAAAGAGCACAATTTTCAAAAAAGATGATTGATTTTCTGAATTCCAAATCTGCACATCAATTAAAGGAAGCTAGAATAGAAAACAGGATTGAGTACGTCGTTGAGATCAAAAAAATGATAGTAAGGTATTTGCACAAGAAATTGGCTAAGAAATATTAAAGGAGGTGAAAGAATCTATAGCAAAATTTAATATTTCTTTTGATAAGAAAAATGGGGCAGGCTTGCCATCTTGTTGGGATCAGCATGGAAATTTGTTGCCTTGGGAGAATTTTGAAACAATGCTAGTAGAATCCAAAAGAAAAATTGGCACCACTTATGAAAAGATAGTGGTGTTGAAAGGGGTTTCTATTGTTAATTATTTACATAGAGACTTCCAACTTCTTTGGATGATGAGAACTCTATTTATTGAGAATCCAAACTACAGAAAAATCACAGAATTTAGATTGGCTCACATCAAGTTCATGAAAATCCCAAATTCAAATGCAGAAATGTGGAATAGGTGCAGAGAATGGATGTCTCCTCAAGAAACTGATACAGGAACAGGACCTTCCACTGTTCCTGAAGTACAAATCATTCATGAAAGAGAATATTCTAGCGTGGAGTTCAATTTTTATTTTTATAATGTTTGGCAAAAATACTTTATTTTCTATGTATTTTCATTTTCAGAATGTAATATGTTGAGAACAGTTAGTTCCAAAGTAATTTAGGGATTTTACAGTTTCATAGTTGTCTTTTAAAAAAATTTATAAAAAGACTTGGAAAGAAGAAGTGAGTTTTCAGATTTTTCGACCTCGTGGCACTACAGTTTTGTACTTTACTTTCATATGCTGATGAATAAAGTTTTCATAGAGTTTCCAGAACTTGTTGGGTATGATTATTCTTTCTAGTTTCATATTCTGTTAATGTTCTTCTTTCAGAATTGAGTAATGAAGTTGTTTGTCTCTAATGTTACAATTTTGTGAGTTAGAGTTAAAATCCTTAATGATGCACTCCTCTATTATGTATTTCATTTCATGTTAGCCACTTTTCTTCCAAATTTAAAGATAACATATTTTTTGTAAGACATCCTATTATCTGAGGCTTTCCACTATAATTTATTTATGTCCTTTCTGTCATTTGTATTCAACAACAGAAGGAATTTGTGGAAGCATTTTTCTCATATGAAAATTTAAAGGGTTTTAAATCATATTTATGGGGTTTTATAAAATTAATGGACAAACAATTAATTCCTTTCAAGTTTTACATGAATGTATTGGGAATTTATTTCTCCTCAGCCAGAGATTGTCTCCCAAGGTACAACATGTAGTCTCTTCCTTGGCCTTGCCTTTGGAATCATTAGATTTTGATGGCCCTCTATTGAAACCAGGAATTTCAAATTTTCCTAATTACTTTCTAGCCCTTTCCATTTTCAAGGCTTTAGTTTGAGCTACAGCCAAATTTGCAGGATCCTTCCTCCTCAACACATAAGTAGTGTCAACACAAAAATAATCCAAATATGAGCACAAAATAAATTCATTAGGAGGTTTAATAGTAGTAGGCATGCTTTTTACCAATTCATTGAAGCTCTTGTTAAACTCCTCCATGGTTTCATTCTCATTTTTATTAATGTTGCTAATGGAACTAATCAAGTGACTATTTTCTCTTCTCTCTCCAAACTTTCCCATGAAATAATTAATGATTGCTTGTAAAGAGTCATAAGAGTTAGCAGGTTTCTTAGAGAACCAATCAAGAGCATCCTCTTCTAAATAGACAACAAAAAGTCTCATCTTAACATCCTCATAATTAGCAACGTTACATGACTTAAAAATGAAAACAATAAAGTTATTTACATGTGATGCAGCATTAATGGCATTGTTATGTTGAAAAGAATGCAATTTTCAATAGACTTGTCAGAGATATTATGAGAATGGTCATTTATGTTAGTAAAATTACAAGGAGAAAAAATATCATTCATGATGCAGGCTCAACTTGTTCTTGAAAAAGCAAATGAATATTAGAAATATCCTCTTCCCCAAGACTAGCAAGACTTTTACTATGAGATAGTCTATTTAACCTCTCTCTAGAAATCCTTTCAGGCTCAAAAGCATGGCTAACTAGACCACCTGAATTTATCCTAGTAGGAACTCTTTCAAAATTTAAATTTAGTGCAATCGACACTTGACAAGGAATCTAATCCTAAAATTAAATATGCTAGAACCAAAAGTTAGTCCATTTCACAGGTACAAGAAAGCTTGTCCCCAGCAATGGCACCAAATATGTTATCACTTACCGCAGGTCACACACACCTACCAGTTAGTGATAAATCCCTTAAACCCATAAGGTATGGTTGCTGGCAAGAACTAAGAGAAGGGGTTGTCATTTATTCCCAACTCTGTTCATTTAAGCTATCTCCTAGGCTAGTTATGGGGGGTGGTCCCTAAAGGAAAACTAAGTTAAATATGTGAGGTTTCTAAGATAATGCTAAAGTGAGATGGATTACATTTTTTAAATATTAAAAGCAAGATTGAAATTAAACTCTAATCCTCATACCTCACCCTCGCCCAAAGATTTGGATCTCAGAGTGAGGAGTCAATAGAGGTAGAGGGTCTCTAAAATTCTATTCAACCAACTTAAGTTGGAGGTAAGTTTTAGTGATGCTTGGGGCATGTAAGATATCTAAATGTAGATTAGAAAAATATAGAAAGAAACTTCAACTTGGGATATTTGCTTGACTTGAAATAAATGTTTCTTTGTAAAGTAGAATTTTCCCAAATAATTGATGCATCCAAACTTAAGATTGTAAAATGTTCTCAATGGTAAAACATAAGTAAATTTTGAACAATATTCAAGCTAAATAAAATATTTTAGCACAGATCTTTGCTAATTCATGAGTCTATTTCATACTTTTGTTTTCTTAGGATTAAACTTCAAAATTTTCAAAAAAATTGGTCACTACAGGAAATTCCGGAAGCGTCAGTTTTAGTCTTTTCGGATAGTCTATTATATTCCTGTTTCTGTATTTTTTCTTTTTATTCCGATGCTGCTAAATTCTGGAAGCATACTATGTTTAAAAACAAACAAACAAAAACAAAAAAGAACATCTGCTTTTGTCAAGCCACGTGTTGTAGTGTAAATACGTTTCAAATATTTTTTAAATATTTCATATATCATGATAGGTGTCGTATGCAGTCATGAAATACATTAATGATTATGTGTCAACCCACAGTAATGCACTTAACCGTTAATCATGTCTTGCCTATCAACCTCGATTTAGTTAAATGTATGTCAAAGTATGTGTTTTTCTGAACAGAGGAGATCGTGGTCATAATTCTTAATGCCATAACCATTTGGTTGGTCGCACAATAGTGTTGTCGAAAATTTCAATCAATAATCAGCAAGACAGCAGCGGTGACTAATAGTCACAGATACGCTTGTCTCAAGCCATATGGAGCCCTCCATATGAAAATACATAGCCAAATGAAGGTAATAATGGCTATCACATGGTGCACATCGCGGTGAGGGATATTTTCCATAATGAAGGTTGATTTTCATGGGGTGATGAACCATAGTTTTTGTTTTAAAACCACCAAAAAAGCAGGAGCACTGTCATTTCAGATCTTAGCTGTTGAAGATCGAATTGTTTAGAGTCATACTTTGAGGAGGAGTTTGGATTTCAAACAGGATTTCAAAGGAGAATACAAGCAACACTTGTAAGGTGAAACTCCTCCAACTCTGCCACCTATCAGTTTTAAGAGACAGAGTCATTAATTTTCTGAATATGACTAAAACTGGTGGAAAAATAAATCGAATTGAGCCACAGGGTGCAGACCTAGTGGATGAAAATTCAAGGGTAAGAAGCTTGCTTATCTAGTCAAGGTGGTATTCTTTGTGCACCAGGTTAGGGAGTTCTCACTCACGAGTAGCTCAAGAGTTTTCTAACTCTTTTAATGGACAAGAAGCCATAGTTTATGACCTTACTTTGCAAGTTTCTGAAGACTCCATTTTTGAAGCCTTTAACCTTCCACAGGAAGGAGAGAGGTGGTTTAAAGAGCGAGTTATCACAGGAGGAGACCTCAATAGTTTCCTCAAGGATGCACAAAGAGATCGAAATTGGGCCAAGGGCATTCCAAGCAGCTATCTTAAGAATGACTGGGTAGAAGCTATTAAGATTATCAAGATATACCTCACTTGTGAAAAGAGGTATACAGTTGTGTTCCTCTACCACATGAGGTTTATTTTTCATGTTGCAAGTATGAAGACATTAAATCTGCCATATTTCTTGTTGAAAAGCCTCACAAATATTTCAGCAAGGGTTCCAACTCACACTGTTGTTTCAGAGTATAGCTTGTATCATCAATATTTAATCAAAGTTATAGTTGAAGAAGAATTAGGAAAGAGAAATCAAACTTGGGATCACTTTATGTTTTATAGGGCAGGCCAACCTGCACCTACACCTCTAGTTTCACAACCACACCCTCAACCTGCAAAAATAAGAACAAAGAGAAAATCCAAAAAAGAAAATATATATAAGAAGGAAAAGGGTAAGAAAGAAAATGCTTTTGCAGTTAAGGCTGAGAGAAAGTTGGAAAAAGGATAAATTTCCTCAGCAAGTAAACCCAAATCTATGAAAATGGTGCCCCCTGTTCCTCCTTTTCCTAATGTCTACACCAGAGCCCAAAGGGGAAGGTTTGCAACTGTAGATAAATCAAAAGCGCAGGTGCTGTCGAAAATTCTGGGAGCACATATTCAGCAAAAGATGCAGAAAGAATATCAGCCTACACAATCAGATGAAGAACTACTCAAGGATGTTGGATATAACATCAACAGTAAGAAGAAGAAAGAAGAAGCCAAACATGTTGTTGGTACCAGAAAGATGCATACCAAAGACAACAACAAGTTTAGGCTTAAATCCAAGGCTCTACATAATCCAAGCCTAATGACAGAGGTCATTGATATTGAAGGTAAACCTGAAGGGTCAAAGACAGAGCAATCCATGAAGAAAAACAAAAAGAAACCCCTTCATAGCAGCATTTAAATCCCTCAAAGAGAAGAAAAACA
This sequence comes from Pinus albicaulis, assembly GCA_034641835.2. NCBI lineage: Eukaryota > Viridiplantae > Streptophyta > Pinopsida > Pinales > Pinaceae > Pinus > Pinus albicaulis. The sequence goes on from CM076583.1 coordinate 1,174,377,494, forward strand.
AAAAATGGTTCTAAGGAGGCGAAAGCCACTGTCAAAGAAGCAGCCACAAGAGAAACCAGATCTAGATCAGCTGCTGACAACAAAATAGACTTGGATAAGATTTTTGAAGTTGCAACCCACATAGAAGGAAGGTAAAAAGTTTTTGATACAAGTACCTTTTTACTTATCAGTCACAATTTTGAACAGTAGCTTAGATGTCAAGGAATATAAGTATTCACAGGATTTTCGTCATTTTCTATGTATTTTTGAAAAAGAATCTAATTGCTATTGGAAATTCCGGTAGCATTCCAGTTTTTGCACAGTCACAGGTTTTTACCGAAATTTCTGGTAGCGCCTATTTTAACTGAATTTTGACACTTGTCAGCAAATTTTTCTGAGCCAGTTAAGGATGGATAAGAACCCATAACCAAATGGATATAAAAATTGATGGTGAAAGGTGGTTATGAGGTTTTTGGATGTCTTATTAAATAGAGCTACAGGGTTATTTAAAGACCCAAGACATAAGGAGATAAATCAGCGGAAAAAGGGGTACATGACAACACACTCAACATTTCAGCCCAGATTTCTTCTCTTATTTTTTCTCCATCTATCATTTTTGTTAGATTTCGATGGGATATGGTTGTAATGTATTTTTACACCTATGTAATGTTAGGAGTACTGTTTCCTTTTTATTAGAAGATATGGATTTGGTGCCTCTCTTTCTATATATACCATTTGTAAATTCCATTTCAAGGTTGGATGTTGGTCTACTTTAAGACTGAATATAATAAAAAGCCTTTTTTACTTCATGTTGGAGGATTTTGTGACTCAAGGAACATCTAATGTGTGGTGTGTCTCTTTTCTTTGTTAATTTCTTCTAAATATGAATTGCAGCAGCTAGTAAGGTGTGAGTGAGAAAATATTAAAGGATTTAATAGTAAATTATCTACTTTCAATTTTCTGCAAATTATATGTGTGTTATAGAACATGTCAGTGAATATTTTATAAAGGATTTGTGGAATAATTTATACATGTAATATATTTTCTGAATGTTTTTTTTACTTTGCATAAACAAAGTTTGTGTAAAGAGCCATCATCATAGTTATGTGATTGATTAAGGATAGGAATATTTCCTAGAATAGGTACCAGTTATCCATCTTCTTTCATTTTTACACTTTGCTCCCTATACTACCAATTTAACCGCATAATTTATACTTTCCAGAGCTTTCCAAATTCATGAAAGTTTTAAAGAATCTAAAAAATCATTTCAAAATATTTGAGAAGGCACCCCACCACTCAAACAACCCTTTAAAATTTGAAATGAACTCTTATGTGTAAGGTTTAGTCCTTATGCAGTCAAGGAGTGACTCCTTGCGCTAACAAAATCAAGTTAAAAGTGCTTGCATAAAAGTTTGAATTTTCTATGAAAGTAATTGAACTTAAGACTTCTAGAAAATCAAACTAAATACCAAGGAAAATGAGTGTGAAGCATGGTTGTGTTAATTATCCAATTATATGAGATGCATGCAAGTGAAAAGATATCAACAAATCAAACCACAAGTCTTCTCCCAAAGGAGGAGAGATAAGGATGCCAATGCGTAAAAACCATGCTCCCAAAATCGGAAATTTTATTAACTTACAAGAGGTAAGAGACCATGAAGCCTCCTCCAATCTCAAGGAAAGTCTTTTACAATGTAGCCTTAGACCATAGACTTTTCCTTGATAAAATATTTCTGCAATCGAGACCAAAGAGAGGCAGAAGAAGATTCATATTTTTACAATAGGAGAAGAGAGCTTAAGCCTCTTTGAGCCAACGGCTAAGACAGAGAATGGTCTTGAAATTAGATCCCAAGGTCCTGTGAGAAAACTTGTTGATAGTTTCAAAGATAAATTCCACAAGTTGCTACAAGAAACAAGTTAGAAAAAAGGTTGCAAAACAAAACAAGTGTTAGCTAAATAAAATTACAAAATATTTGTACAGTGCAAACTAAAAAAGGCTAAGCCAAAGAGTATGAGTAAACTCTCCTCTTTTCCTAGCCATAATTTAGCTCTTTAAAATAGCAAGATATTAGCAAATGAAGCACAATACTTGAAAAGTAAATATTGAATTGTTTGATGCAAGGGATAAGAGCCTGAAACTCAAAAGGAATCCCTGCAAGGTAAATTAGAATGATGAGACTTTGGTAATTCACAAATATGGGTTCTCCTTGAATATTTCAAGAGTGGGTTGGTTCCTCCAAGAACTTAACCTCACGCTTGAAGCTTAATAAAAGAAATATTTTCTACACAACTTCACCAAAACCAATTAGATCCACATGGAATTAATCAAATACAATGGAGAGAAAATGCTAAAGATATATTTGACATCAAATAAAACATTTATCTACCTGGAGAAAGTAAATAATTCTTATGCTAATATTAGATAGCTACATAGCAACACAACTTGAAAAAACATAATGGAAATAATAGCATAATGAAGAAAATATAAATATAAGAACAATAACATCAAGAAGTTACCATGCACAAGGAGAAGAACGCCTCACAAGTAACACCAAAGTCTTTTGTATTATATTGAAAATGAGTGTACAATCCAACAGCTTATCCTTAAGCCCAGTAGCTAGTATTCTAGATTACAAAATGTGAGCCAAAGGATCATTTAAATAGAACTATGGGAGCCAATCCCAATGAAATATCAAATGAAAAGTGTTGCAATGGTGAAGATCTCAATGCTCAGACAATTTTTTCCATGTGGTTGTTTGATTGTTGTAGGTGGAATTAAAGAAAATTGAACTCCCTCCAAGTGTTGGAGTCGATTGTTGTAGACTATTGTGTGGGACCCCTTAATAGAAGTGTACTTCCTTGTTCACTAGTGTGCATTTAATTGTTGATTACATGTGTGTATTCAACTGCAACAAGTGGGAGACAAAATCCCTTTAAACTCTACTTGTTACCTTAGTTAAATGCCATCGAGAATGTGCTAATTGACTGTTGATGTGTATCTTTACGTACAAGTTTTCAACTGTGAGATGAGCATGGAGAATGGGAGACAAACTCCACCAAAACTTGTGTTGATCTGTTGTGACAACCCTCCTATAAAACAAGTAGATCACTGCTAGCATATGGGCTGAGATTGGGCCTATGTGGAGCTGAAATGAGTTTATGTGTGGAGCTAGCAACGTAATATGTGCAAAAACATGGAGATAGACTCCAATAAGAATTAGATCCATCAACAAATTCACTCTTTACCCAACCCGTGACAGCCATTGGTAACATGGACTTCATGTGTGGAACCTTAAATTGAGCATGTGCATATTTGTATTTTATGTGTGGAAATTTCATTTAGAAGAGATTTTGCGTTGATGTCTTATGTGTAGAACATAAATAGGGAAGTGGGGCCCATTCCCTATTCACTAAACTTATCTTATATTTTAATTTCTCAATATTGGAATTAAATCAAAGTTGTAACCTCAAACATTTATTTTGCCTCATGAACTCAACGTGGAACTGTTGACTATCTTTTGACCACCCTTTGACTTTATTTCACCTGAGTTGTATTTCATCTGGTGGGCCCCACCTAGTTGCCACATCATCTTTGACTTTCACCAGAATTTTCCATGTCAAAATTTGACTTGTTTTGACTTTGGAAAATTTCTAAATTTTTCCAATTATTCATTTTTTTAATTTTTTTCTCATTTTTTCCACTGACATTAGAAAAATAGGCTTTTGAGGGACTACAAGTCGGTTTTTGACCCTTAAAGTGGTCATCGGATAATCATAGGCCTCTGAGGATGAATTTCGAGTAGTCACACGCCCCAGACATTTCATAAGGCCGCTTATTTACTTCATTACATAGAAATTAATTAAAAAATCTCATTTTGCGAGAAAATTTTAATTATTAAAAAATCCTACTTAGACCTAGTCAAATTCCGTGAAATTTCAGACATGGCATAGCGTGCATGGTAATATACATTGACTCCAAACACTAATTTGCATTAGGAGATCAACCTTCAAGTCGTCACATCAGCTTTGGGGTAATGCAATGAATGAAAAAACTGAGAAATCTTTCTGTCGCTAAAAATCATGAATAATTAACCAAGTTAAAAAAACACTCCAAGGTGTACTCGCTTGTTGATCGAGTCTAGACACCCTAAGCCTATTACATGGATTTATTCATCATTATAGTGACATTTGTACAATATCCCTGTAGGGATGTGGAATCTGAGGACTGCAGAAGAAAGTAATAAGAAGAAGAAGTAGAGTTTAAAAACTCTGGTAATGTGATGATGACTGATGGTACAAGCATCCTTTGATACATCCTTGGGAATGGATTCTTCAGATAATCATCAGGTTCCACTCCAATGGTAAACAAGAGTTACAAATCAAATTGAATGAGGGGTTTGTTGGCGGGAAAATTTCCCTAATGAAAGGGTAGAAAGCCTAAACAAAGCGAGATAAAACAATCAACAAAAAATACTCAATCAACAATTCCAAACATTAAAATTATCAAAGTTGGATTTAGAGGCATACCTGAGGGTTCTACATTTGAAGATATTCCCATAGGGTCCAAACCCTCTGCTTCCTCCAAGATGTGCAGACCTGCAAATCAATAACATAAGCATATACACAATAGATAGTTCAACGTTCATGCATAGGAATATGTTAGATCATCATATATAACCATTCAGACTATCATTCATAATATGACAATATATATCAGGAGCAAGACATGAGCTTCTTTATTTATTAACAGCAGTAGGTACAAGATAGATACAACCTGATCCAGGACAAAGGCACTGACGAAGCTTTTCTTCGGATTCGTCTAGCACGAACCACAAATACAACTTCTCTAATAGGTGCAAAAAGATTCTAGATAAGAAAGTTGAGCATCTCTGCAAAGGAAACCAGGGTTTCCTAGAGACTGGGAGTGCAGGAGTCAAGGGAAAAGCATACTTGATCTAGGGGAAATCGAGTATAATGTTGATATCTTCCTTCTCATATGCATTAGGCATATCCAAGGGGTGTATATATACCACCTCAAATTGGTTATTTCAGTTAGGCCATGGGATCCTATATGTGGGCTCTCAGTAAAACCCGTAAACCCTGCCTGAAAAATAGCATTTTATTTTATTTTTTTATATTTAAAGATGTATATGCAGGTATAATGCTATGGGACCCACGTATGTACGCATTTTTTTGTGGGCAAATTCGGGTATGGAATTTCAAACACATTTTTTTAGTATAAAGTCAAGTTTGTATGGGAAAAGGGACTACCCAAGGCCATAAAATAGAAGCACGTAAACAAGAGTGTTGAATGATGCTATAATATGAGTTAAAAGTGCACTTAATGAGGAGTTACACTTTTTCCAGACATTGAATCTGAGAGGGAGAGTTACATTCTCTTAAGTGTGGAGTTATTATTTTATTCCAAGAGAGAGGTTTGATTTTCCAAGTAAGAGATTCTCAATTTAATTTACTTATTCCATGAGAGAATTTATTTTTATTAATCCATTAAGGGTGAATGACTTTAGAATATTTTATAATTTATAATAGTATCATAATAATAATACTAGTAATGATTGAAATATTAATTCTCAACTTGTATAATCATGATTGATTTGATTTTAAAGTGGATTCCATATGTCCAGATCATCCTTGATCATTTAGACATGACTTTCTATTTTTGGAAAGTCACTTCCAAATTGAGTGTGACTTACTATTTTTGGAAAGTCATATTAGAATTTCTAGAAATGAAATTTTATTATAGGTGATTCAAACATAATTGAAAGATATGATTTATTCTAGGAGAAATTAATCCTTGAGCTGTCAAATTTTAACAAAAAATACACTTTCCCTTGTCCAAATTGAGTGCTTCAATAGTCAAAATCAGTGCTCTTGAAAAGATGAGTCTCGTCCCATGGTTGGAATTTTTCACTAAGCTTCCAAATTAACACTCCCTCTCATCTAGGGATAGATTATAACTACACTATGTAATCATCGCAAATATATTATCATCAAATCATATCCAGTCTCAAGTATATCATCATCAAATGTCAACATTGTTCATCTCGGTTCATCTCTTTGTATTCATGCTTATTTCTTTATTGTCCCTACTCATAGGTTGAAAATTATTGAATCTAAAAGAATAATAATTTAATATTTGAGGGGATCCTAAGCTACCACCCTCTATTCATCGGGGAGCCATCGCTACTACCCGAAATCACTTCCACTGGGGATCCTAATGCTACTACCCGGGAAACATCAGCGAGGAGCCAATTCTATGATCTGCAACATCATTAGAGAGCCTAGCTTAATCCAGAACAACATCAAGGAGCACATCTCAACCTGAAACCACGTCGAGGAGCTTCGTCTCAACCCAGAATCTCATGGGGGATAAAAACATCTTCAACCCCATATCGAGAAATAGGTGATATAGGGGAGCACATCTCAACCTATCATATTTCCCACTCATCTTCCCAACAATGACCTTCAAGATTCATGTGGTATAACACATGTATCATAATCTAAGCTTGGATGAGATACATGATTTATCAAAGGTAAGTATCACAAACCCCCAAGCCTCCTCAACCCACTAGCCAGACGAGGATGGACAATCCCAACAAGCCCAGCTTGTGGGTATGATGCCAACTAGGCATACTCTGTATATACCAATATAGGGGGAGATACCTAACCTATCAAGATAGACAAGGATCACACACAGCCTATGGGTGACATTAGGAGAGATACCCAACCTAATGCAAGAGTAGGGATCACGCATAACTATTGTACAGAGTTCCCTCAACCCACACCCTGGGATCTCAAATAGGGGGGAATAGTTGGCTCAGTGTTCTAGACCAATATTTATCTTTGTTTATTAGAAACATATCATTATGTTCATATATGGTAACTCCTTAATCATCATGTCACAATCAAATCAAATATCATATAAAAAATATATGTATATATCAAAAAAAAAGATATCATAGTCATCATCCCTCTCACAGAGGCAAAAACCACAATCCTAAGCTTGTCTCATACAAAAACACCAGTTGAAGATATCTCGGGATTCTCTACTAATCAAATCCCATGCATTATTGTCACAATGTATCCCAGTCATATCTACAACCTACTCAAACATCTCTCCAAAGAGCTTCTTCAACTCGACTCATAACTAGCCACGTCAATCATCATCATACTCAACCTCAGTTTTTCTTGATGCTACGGACTTTTCATCACAATATCATGGTAGATCTCATACTAGGGTAGTCCCCATATGTGTTCATCTTATCAATAAAGATCCCAAACAAAATCAATACATCCATGCAGTTACATATCATAGGACGAATATCTCAAACTAAAATTTGATTATCCCATGCAAATATCTCGAAGTGTGCTCGGCAGAAACTCAATGTGTATGAAGCGACTCAATCATGGATTCACTCAGGTTTTTATATGAAAAACATATTCATACAGATGGGTGTTCACATGGGACATCAATGCTTCAATTGATTTCCAGTTGTCAAGTGAGTTCCAATAACATCTCTTCATAACTTCTTGAAATTCAATCGGAGTGTCCAGGGATTTGCATTTCCATCTTCCAACAACTCTTCAGTAGCTTCACAATATAGATTTGTATTTTCCCAACTTCAGAACGTAATTCATCATGCCATGATGCTTCATTTTGAACTTCAAAGGCCATCTCCACCTTACTTTGATCATCAGATGCTCATTACTTGTCAAGAATAGGCCATCAGCATATAAAACCAAAATCGAAGCCATACCTTGCACCTCTTTTGAAGTAAAGGTTTGGATTTGCACATCTTCTTGGCTTCACAAGGTAACTGTCAATGCAGACACACTAGGCCCGAGGAGCGTTATTTATAAAAATATTTTTTCAAATGTAACACTTGACCAAACCAATATGCTTATCCTTACATAAATCAATATTGTGCAGTCACCTTATCAAGCCTTAAAAGTTTCAGCCAAAATCATTGTGACACACTTTTCGTATCAATGTTAGGTGGAGCTCACATTCAAATACCAAGTTTCAACAAACTTTTATTTACAAAGCATTATCCAATCTAACTTTATCAATGCATCCTTATGTTCATATCATGAATCATTTATGCCACTAAATATGAATGGATACATCAGGGACAAGCCATATAAGTTTCATGCATATACCAAGAATGAGTCATATAATTTCCATCCATTCATTTTGAGATTATTTCATACTTAATCACAATTGTTTATGCTTCAACCATTGAATCAAAGACAATGAGACCAATACAAAATAATTATTGAATACCAATATTGGTCACTGAAAGATATTATGCTCACATAGCACTATCATCAAGGGAAATCATCAAATATCAACTCAAATCATTAGTAATCAAGTCAAAACCCTGATTTGTCTTCTATGTGAATTCATTCAATCCATAATCCAAAAAATATCTAAGCATCAAGTCAAATTTCTAAAGCATCTCTATGAATTATCAAGCATTATGTCAAAAGTCCCAACATTGCTCATCTATACCAATCAACCAAATCTTTCCAAACTCTTGAAATTGTTATCAAACATTTTCATACATTAGCTTCAATGGTTAGATCATAATGACATATTGATATGCATATTCTGGTCACCTGAAAACACAAGTTTAGTCAACACATTCACATTCTCTCCATTAAGTCAAATATTCAAACTTCTATGCTCATAGAACTTTCAGATGTTTGCTTCATATATGTAGGATTGTCATATGCTAGGTGCACTTCTAATTTCTTGCATGAGGTTTCATATTTTGTGATCTACAAGAATTAACAGCACCCATAGGTTTTCTTCCATGTAGTTGAAAGGCTACAACTGCACCCTTAAGCTTTCTTCCATGCAGTTGGGGCTAGAGTAAGGGAAACCCTCTCTTTTCAGACCTGAACTTGTTGCAGACCAACAACATCATATATTTGTCTATTTATGTCAGAAAATTTCAAAAACAAAGAATCTTCTTCACATTTAATGCAAATTAAAATAGGTGTAGGATGTTGGAAATACTAAGAGGGTGGGGGGATGTGAATCAGTATTTCTTTTCAGTTATTTTTTTTACTAGTTAAATCACTTATATTTAGAACACACAATGAAAAATAAGAATAAATGATTTTATTAATTTCTCATTTGCAATAAATCAAGTACAATATAAGTGTAGGGCTCCAACCCTAGATGAGGACACCAATCTTCAATCTCCCATGCTCCAACTTTTACTTTTCCAAGCACCAACCTTGTCTCTATGAGGCTCCAACCCTCAACTTCAATTCGTCAACATAAGTTTATGATTCTTCACAACTCCCAATATCTTCTTTAACGAACCTTGTCAATCTATTCAACTTTAGCAATTCCTTCTTCAAATTACTTCAACAATGACAACCTTATCTTCTCATAAGGTGTCACCACTACTCTTCATGTTACCCACACAATTTTCTTAAGGTTACATCACGAGGGCCTTCAACCATACATAAAGGTCTTCGCAAATGCCTCCAAGATCAGTTTCTACAAGAGTTTTTCAATAGCTCTTTCAATAATGCTTGCCCCAAAATAATTTCTTCAAACAGTATGTTCAACAATATCCTCAAGAGACCTCGAAATCCACTTCAAGATTTATATCAAATTTCCAAGAAATTTTCTTCAACATATGTCTAATATATTTTTCTCCAAGATACTTCCAAGATCTTGATTTAATATGCTTCAAATACTTATCTCAAATATGTCTCCAAGGCTACCTTTAAACCACTTTATATATACTTCAAAAGGTTCTTAAAAATTATCTAAGCCTGCCACAAAGCTGCCTTCTTATATTCTTCAAAATTATTTTCTAGGACTGCTCCAAATTTTGAGTTGTTTCCTCAGAAGTGTTAAAGTTAAAGGCTGAGATAGGTGTAGTTTGATGGGAAAGAGAAGGGTTGCAAAGAGAAAAAAAATCAATGGAACAAAAGGGTCAAATTAAGGGTTGTAAAAGGGTCCAAGTTTCAGATCTTTAAAACAGTATAGAAGGGGCTGAGATCAAGTCTGAAAATCGGGCTAAGAGAACAGAGATATATCCCACAAAATATAAATTTGGAATATCCACGAATTCCCAACAAATTCTAAAATATACCTCTTCACACACCACATACATGTCAGCTCCAAATTATGTGTATACCTGATATTTTCTTATGAAATCCGAGCTCTTTTTTCTCTTGAGATCACAGCCTTAGTCTCCTTTGAAAGGTCCTCTATTCATTCTAAAAATATGTGCCTTTCACAGTGTTTACTTATTAATCATGTTTACATGACACACAGGTATGAGGCTTTTTTTCTTCTCGTCAAGTCTGAAAGTCTTGTATTATTGTTCACACACAGATCTGAGGCAAAGGTCTGAGTTGTGACTGCTCCCTAATTTGACAATTCCATAAGCATGATGTATACCCAAAAACACTCTAGAAATGCCTTTCTACCTTAAGCTTCTCCTTATTATGTGTTCTTCTTCTCCTCGGCCTCTTGCACCTTTTCTCTGATATCTTTACCGAAAATTGATGGTAGAAATGAAAGTTCTGCGGTATTATTTATATACATTTAGTTATGAGACTGAAGGGGAACGTATTTTAGAGGGATTTTAGCATGTGTATGAGAGTGTAGGCCAGCTAGCAATTAAATATATTATTTTTACACTTAAAAATTCATTTTCTCACAAACCGTCGGGAGTTTTGGGGCAAGTAAAGGCTCATTGGAAAGAGGAAAAAGTCCTCTTTCAGATGGTCTAGGACTTATTGTGATAGGTTGCCTCCAAAGTGACAAAATATATTTTTCTTTATAACTTTCCTTGAATTTTTATGTGCAGAAAGTGATTGGGACAGCAAGAGGTCATTAGGTCTTCTTCGTTTTTATGACTCCAACTATGTATTTATATTATTTCCACGTCATCATGTGGTCTAGAAATGAGTGTATCATCCATGTCATCACATAATGGTGCAATGATATGTTATAGTGAAGCCTTTAATAATTTTTTATTGGGAAAGCTCCAAACTAGTCTTTCAACCATGTCATCAAGACCATTAGCAAGTGTGGTCATTCAAGAGTATGACATCATCACGTGTATGGCTTCATCAAGTATAGTCCTTCACATCAAGGGTAAGGACATCATCCAGGTTTTAGGATTCTTCATCAAGAGTAAGCACATCATCATGATTTCTAGGGATTCTTCACAAGAGTATGGTGCCTTCATGGACATCTAAGGATATATGATCAATAGGAATTTAGGACAAGACTTCTTCATAGACTTTGACATCATCATTAATGGTCTCCTACTCAACCAAGAGTCTTGGCATCATCATCTGGAAGTGGAACTAGACATTTCAAGAATATTGACATCACATTCAATGCCATATTGACATCAATTTCAACCTTGATTAACAATATCCCCCTTTGTCATTGATGGCAATATTCTTTCCCTTTCAATATTCTCTCCCCCTTTGACATCAATGGCAAACGGGGTGCCCAAATACTTCCCCTATCAGACTGCTTTCTTGTTGTCATCAATAGTAGTTTTCCATGGGTATGTTACTCCCCCTGTCATGGTGCTCTTCATTCTGGAAATGGGGTCCATGATAGATGTGTCTACATTTCTTAATGTGATGAACCAACTCCCCCTGTCTGTGTAAACTCCTCTATCTGTTCTTTCTGCCTTCAATAAGAAATATTGCATCCTAGTGATCAAGTGGAGGAAATATTCAACAATGGTACCTTGGGTGAGTAACGAATCATATTCTTCAATGGAGATGATATTTCAAGATTGTTCATGTGTGATTCATCAACAATTTCATAGGACTCTTCATGGATAGTTTCTACAATAATAGTCACGAGTCACCAGCTCCCCCTAACAGTATGCATGGCTTCTTTTTGGCATAGTCTTATCATCAAACACTTGGAATATCAAGGATGACTTCATCAATTCAACAACATGTGTTGTTGGTTGGAGTGTTTAAGAAACTTTCTGACCCAATTTTCTTCCTTCTCCATACTTGTGTAACTTTCTTCTCTGGCTTGTTTGTCATGATTTTAGGGACCCAAGTCAAGTTACACTCACGATCCATATGTCCAATGTTATGGAAATTGAAGCACTCCATATTGTTCATGAATGCGTAATCATGAATTCTTCTTGCAAAATTGCTTCTAGAAGATTGACGGGGACCATTATATTTGTCTTTGGGATAATCCCTACAATATTTTTCCATGTGCCCAAAGTTTGTACAAGAATAGCAATAACCAAGAAATATACTTTGGTACCTGGAAGATGGATATTTCCTTGATGTACTTATGAAAAAAAATTTCCTTGGGATTCTTTGATGATATTCATTGATTTTTGTATTCTTGACACAATCTGCAAGTTTCCTTGGAATAGGATTTTTTCCATTGTTGTTTTGACTCTTGCCTTTGCTGGAATTGGGAGTATGATTTCTTCCTGGCTTCCTCACATCCTTGTTTTTTGAAGCATTATCATTCTTTCCTGAGGGATCACCTGCATAGCCAAGACCTGATTTATTAAGAGGAGATATTTGATGACTTAGGATGTCATCTAGGGTTTGAGAGCTTTTCAAGTTCTTATTCGGCCAGACAACTTCCTTTTTAAGAGTGACAATTTCTCCTTTCAATTTTTCACAACATTCATCTTTCATGACTAGTTGCCTCTTCATTCCTTCCATCATCCTTGTTGCTTTGTGTGATTCGATTTTAATGGATATGATATTTGATTTCATTATGAAGTTTTATTCATTCTCCTTTGCAATACTACTCTCCATTTCTTCTTTTATTCTTGTAGCTTCACATGTTTTTGCCTTGAGAAGATTGATGTATCATTTTAGTTTGAATATTTCTTCATCCTTTTCTTCTAGTTGGCATATCATGGTGTTTCTCTCCTTTTCTGCTTCATCAACTTGTCCTTCTATGAATGTCAAATTTTCTATCACCTTCTCAGCTCCTTGTGCTTGTTTCCTTGCTTCTTCTAGTTGAGATCTAAGAGAGGAGACCTCTTCCTTGTATTGACCAATCTTTGCTTCAATATTGTTCAAGATCTTAATTCTTTGTTCAAGGTGGCTTGAAAAATCTTCTTCCCTTTTCTTTGCCTTATGCAATTGATTTTTCATAGATATGACTTTCTAATGATGATTTCTTTTGTTTTTATGAAATTCCTCCTTAAGTTTTGCACGCTCCTCATTTCTTTCTTGTACTTGAAGCTTGAAAAGGTCAACCTCCTTCCTTGTCTTGTCTTGGTCACCATATTGCGCTTTCCTCTTAAGTTCCTCATTTTCCTTTTTCAAATTTTTAATCTCTTCCATGGCATCTATAAGCTTAGTTAGGAGATCTTCTTCAAAGTATTCTTTGCTTTCTTCTTCTTCTAGGTCTTCTTTGGCCTTGATGGCATCATTCTTGTTTTCAACTTCCTTGATGGGTTATGGATTTCCTTCTTGATTTCCATCATCTTCTTGACTAGAGGTCATGGTCAATGCTCCTTTTGAGTGAAGATCATGAATTTTTTCCCATATGCCTTTTTCTGACGAACATTTTTCCAAATTTTCCTTCATAAAATCAGGTAGCCCATTCAAGGTTGCTTTCATTTCTCTTGCATTATACTCCTTGGATTCTCCTTCCATCATGCTATCAGTAATCACCGATTTCCAGACTTCAGCACCTTGAGTCTTTAATAAATTCCTCCTTCTTGCCTCCCATATATCAAAGTTTCCATTGAACAATGGAGCCTTTGCAAATTGACTGAATTCAATTCTGATGGTTGAGGAAGACACATATTTAGGAGCATTGTAGACTTTATTCCTTGGCTTTTCCATTTGTGTTCTAAGTGTCAACCTTCAAGTTGTTAGTCTTTGAGTGAAGGTACTAGCTCTGATACCAATTGTTAGAAATACTGAGAGGGGGGTGAATCAGTATTTCTTTTCAATTTTTATTTTTACCTGTTAGATCACTTATATTTAGAACAAACAATGAACAATAAGAATAAATGATTTTATTAATTTCTTATTTGTAATAAATCGATTACAATATAAGTGTACGGATTAAACCCTAGATGAGGACACCAATATTCAATCTCCTGGGCTCCAACCTGTACTTTGCTAAGAACTAACTTGGACTTCACGAGGTTCCAACCCTATCTTCCAAGGCTCCAACCTTGTCACTTTGATGCTCCAACCTCTAGGGCTCCAACCCTATCTTTGGTATAGGGACCAACCTAGTCTTCTTGAGGACTCCTATCCTCTTTTTCTCCAACCCTATCTTCCAAGGCACCAACCTTGTCTCTATGAGGCTCCAACCTCTAGGGCTTCAATCCTCAGCTTCAATTCATCAACATAAGTTTATGATTCTTCACGGCTCCCAATATCTTCTATAACGAGCCCTGTCAATCTCTTCACCTTTAGCAGTGCCTTCTTAAAATTACTTCATCAATGACAACCTTACCTTTTCAGAAGGTGTCACCATTGCTCTTCATGTTACCCACACAATATTCTTAAGGTTACATTACGAGGGCCTTAAAACATACATCAAGGTCTTCACAAATGCCTCCAAGATCAATTTCTACAAGATTTTTTCAATATATCTTTCAACAATTCTTGCCCCAAAATACTTTGCTCAAAGTATGTTCAATAATATCCCCAAGAGAGTTCCAAATCCACTTGAAGATGTATATCAAATATCCAAGAAGTTTTCTCCAAGATATGTCTTTAATATTTTTCTCCAAGATACTTCCAAGATATTGATTTAATATGCTTCAAAAAATTATCTCAAATATTTCTCCAAGGCTGCCTTTAAACCAATTCAGATCTACTTCAAAAGGTTCTTAAAAACTTCTCCAATCCTGCCATGAAGCTGCCTTCTTAGATTCTTCAAAATTCTTCTTAAGGACCGCTCCAAATGTTGAGTTGTTTCCTCAAAAGTGGTAAAGTTAAGGGCTAAGATAGGTGTAGTGCGATGGAAAAGAGAAGGGTTGCAAAGAGCAAAAAATCAATGGAACAAAAGGGCCAAATTAAGTGTTGTAAAAGGGGAGAAGTTTCAAACCTTTAAATAATTGTAGAAGAGGCTAAGATCAGGTCTAAAAATCAAGCTAAGAGAATAGAGATGTATCCCACAAAAACTAAATTTGGAACATCCATGAGTTCCCAAAAAATTATGAAATATACCTCTTAACACACCACATATATGTCTACTCCAAATTATGTGTATAACTGAGATTTTCTTATGAAATCCAAGCTCTGTTTTCTCCTGATATCACAAGCTTAGTCTCCTCTGAAAGGTCCTCTATTATTTCTAAAAATTGTTGCCTTTCACAGTGTGTATTATGTTAGTCATGTTTACATGACACACGAGTATGAGGATTTATGTCTTCTCCTTAGGTCTGAAAGTCTTGTATTATTGTTCACACACAGATCTGAGGCAAAGGTCCGAGTTGTGACTTCTCCCTAATCTGACTGTTCCACAAGCTTGAGGTATACTCAAAAACATTCCAGAAATGCCTTTCTACCTTAAGCTTCTCCTTAGTCTTTGTTCTTCTTCTCCTCGGCCTCTTGTACCTTTTCTCTGAGATTTTTACCGAAAATTTATGGTAGAAATGAAGATTTTGTGGTCTTATTTATATAGATTTAGTTATGAGACTGAAGGGATGTGTCTTTTAGAGGGAGGGTGACATGTATATGAGAGTGTAGGTCACCTAGCAATTAAATATATTATTTTTAAACTTAAAAAATTCATTTTCTCACAAACTGTTGGGAGTTTTGGGGCAAGTAGAGGCTCGTTGGAAAGAGGAAAAAGTCCTCTTTTAGATGGTCTAGGACTCATTTTGATAGGCTACCTCCAAGGTGAAAAAAAAATATTTTCCTTTATAACTGTCCTTGAATTTTTATTTGCAGAAAGTGATTGGGACAGCAAGAGTTCATTAGGTTTTCTTCCTTTTTACGACCCCAAATATGTCTTTATATTATTTCTATGTCATCATGTGGTCCAAAAATGAGTGTATCATCCATGTCATCACATAATGGTGCAGTGATATGTTACAGTGCAGCCTTTATTAATTTTTTATTGGGAAAGCTCCAAAGTAGTCTTTCAACCATGTCATCAAGACCATTAGCAAGTGTGGTCATTCACGAGTATGAAATCATCACGTGTATGGATTCATCAAGTATAGTCCTCCACGTCAAGGATAAGGACATCATCCAAGTTCTAGGATTCTTCATCAAGAGTAAGCACATCATCATGATTTCTAGGGCTTCTTCACAAGATTATGGTGCGTTCATGGAAATCTATGGAATTATAATCAATAGGAATTTAGGACAAGACTTCTTCATAAACTTTGACATCATCATTAATGGTCTCCTAGTCAACCAAGAGTCATGGAATCATCATCTGGAACTAGGCATTTCAAGAATATTGACATCACAGTCGATGCCATATCGACATCAATGACAACCTTGATTAACATAGGAATATTATGGATATATTCTCCCTCTGAATGGGAAGCCACTTCAATCATCATTATTCAAGTTATCAATCTTTCTATAATATTTTCATGCATCAACATATCTTTTAGATCACAAAATCAAACTATATCAAGTTCTAACATATATTCATCATGGTCATAACATGTTTGCATAAGCTACTTCATCATCACATGACATAAAATTTCCATCAAGTGTTAGAGTCATATACTTAGGACAGTTGTCAAGTGCTTCATCATAATCACTTCATTATTTATTTTATATTTATTCAATCATAAAATTGGGGCATCCAATTTTACCATATGTCATAATTACTAAGCTAAGGTCAACAAGGAGATCTTGAGAAATAATTTTATTGTTACACTTCCATCATCACGGTTATCATGTTTATCACAAACAATATCAATAGTATCAAGCTACGATATATCAAAATCAATGAGCTAGCCTTCTTTATAAGATCAGAAAATCCACTATGTCTAAGATGTGAGATGCTTTCCGAATATCAAGTATATCAACATATCAAAAATCAATGTTTATATATAGCTTTACCATGACTTAATACAATGTAAGATACTTTTCCAATGTTAAGTGAATCATCTCATCAAAATTATCATGAATCAAACTTACTTTCACAGGCATGTATGAGCCATTTGTTAAGGTGATATTCTCATCATACCCAAGAGATTACCTCTTCATCCAATATTGCAACTCAAACATAACATTGAAATAAAGAACCATACATAGCTTGTAGTATTCAAATACCTTTGACATAGGCAGTTGTAGCACTTTGTCAACTTTTCATCAAGTGCCTCTTTTCCTTTTCTATTGCTAGATATTTTCTTCCTACACTAGTCATGGTCCTCAAGAAAGATCCACTTATCACAGTTTATGAAGAGGTTACAAGCATCAAATACTCACATATACATACAGGAAGTGTAATTAATAATCAAATCAATAAACTCAAACAAGAATAGAATCACAAAGAGGTAACATAAATATAAAAATTTCTTATCTTAATGAGAGGTGATCTCTCCCTCTCGAACTAGCCATCAAGAGTCATTACTATCCATTGACCATATAACATTGATGCCTTCAATATATTCATCAACTACAGCAATAACCAAGGCCTAATTGAGACTATCCCATCTCAGGCTACGTCAAATCTTCCACAAGTGCTTGAATATATCCACATTGAACATGCTACGGTTTATGGATTGCATATCTCAAATATTTTCCATAAATGAGGGCTTCTCCCAAACCCTAACCTCATAATATCAACAAGAAGACACATAAGGATCAGTTTTCGAGAAGACAATCAAACTTTTGGCTTTTCAAGAAGGCATCAAATCGTAGTGAAGGATCTATATTGAAGAGTGATCTACATTGAAGAATCAAACCCTAGATCTAAGAAGGAAGATCTTAATTCAAGAAATAGTCTTCAAGGAGTTGGTGAAACCCTCAAGCCACCTCAATAAACCACATAGTACCTCTCTAAAATTTTAAAGGACTTATAAATCAAGATCCTTCCAAGGAAAAATGCAAGATCAAGAAAGTGATCTTCATCTTCAAAAGGTTCTAAAGCTATCTATCTTGTTGAAGCTAAGTCAACATTATTTAAGACATTGTCAAAGCATAATTTTGTTGAAGCCATCATCAAGCCATCCTTGATCATCATCAACAAGGACATTTGTCATCAAAGATCTAAAGTGATCTATCATCACATACCCCTCTTGAAGGAAATTGCCTTCATATAGAAGGAATCTATCATCCATTTACATCATCATTAAATTCAAGGAGAAATAAAGCAAAGAAGAAAGCATCTATTCAATTAAGTATATTTATGACTTCATTTGAATATGTCAAAATGTATTTTTGTCAAAGCAACAAATTGGTTGTGGTTTCAAAATTTCTTGCATGGGAGAAAAGGACATATCTAAATCTTATTGAGAATGGATTCATGGACCATATCAAAGGGTCATCAACTCTACCTTCAAAATAAGATACTGAAGCACATGCCAAATACATGGAGGGAGAATTGAGAGCCCAAAGGATTCTTATAGAATCCATAAAAGACTCTCTCATCCCATATGTATCAAAACTAGAAACTTCAAAAGAAATATATGACAAATTGGTGGAGTTATTCTCTGTGAGTACTGTAGGAGAAGTAATCTCTCTAAGACAATAAATCTACAAATTAAATTTGTCAAGAGAGGGAGTAATAACTTCATACTTTATGAATATTTCTGAAATACGAGATCAACTATGGGAATTGGGAGAAGTAATATCTGATAAAGAAATGACTACAGTGGTATTGAATGCTCTACCGGAGGGATGGGGAAACTTCACTTCAAGTATATATGGGAAGAAATAAGCCACACCATTCCAAGATATATGGTCTCTATGTAAGATAGAAGAGACCATTTTGATATAGGATCAAATAAACAAGTTCAAGCCTATGCTGCCATGACAAGGAGAAAGGGAAAATTTGGTAAATTTGGTCCTCAAAAGAAAAGGAGGAACATGGATAAGATAATATTATATGGATGTAATGAAATTGGGCATTATAAAATGGATTGTCCTAAACCTAATAAGGACAAGAGGAAAATAGAATAAGCCCATGTTGCTGGAGAAGTGGAAGAACCAGAGACAAAGAATCCTAAGAAAGAAGAAGTGAGAGATATCTACTATGATTGATATCATCTTCTTCTTTAAGAGGTATCTGTCGGTTGTATAATAGTAAGATAGGAAGCATTGAAAATTAGATAGATGCGTCATATTAGAATTGGAATCATGATAAGAGCATTGGTCATAAGAGAATGTCTGAAACAAAATATGTGACAATCATGCTATGAAATAAGTGGCTCTTGGAAACCTCACTTGAAATTCATAAAAGGAAAGGTAGTCATCTAGGTCAAGGGTCATCATTCATTAATGATTTTGGAAACATGTGCTAATAAGAATATTTTCTAATGGAATCCTATTTGGATTCACTGTTTTAGGAAGGAAGAAAAATGTTTCTTCAAGAATTATAACTTGTAGAATTCAAGGGATTATGATATGATGACATACTGATAAAGCAGGTCAAGAGAATGGAGCTCTTTCATTCTAATAAAAAAATTCTACAGAAATATGACTCAAGGGAAAAGATGAGGTATATATATATTCTTACACTGGATATTATGAATTCATGTCATATGGTTGCAGATAAGTATACTTATATCTTTAGAAGTATGGTTAAAATAAATCTCCTCTGATGAAAAGGCTGCCAAAAGGCATTCTCCACATTAGATCAAATCAACATAATATGTCCTCATATGGAATATGAGGTGGTTGAACACAATCAAGGAACTCTGATCAAAATCTCCTGGGAATAAAATAAAATGTGTGTTAATAAAGAAAGAGATCATAATAAGTACAACCATGGTAAAGGAAAATCAACATCCTTGAAGATCAAGAAGACTTGACTGGAAAATATCTTAAAAAGATATGCAGACTCCGATGAAAATCTGAAAAAGATGGAGACCCTTGACAATACATAAATTTAGGAGATCTGTCAACCTATATGAAGGATGTTGATACTTACAGGAAGATGTCATGATGAAATATCATCACTAAGGTAATTTTTATTTAAGTGTTCATATTTATAATTTAATCTGGATGAGCTTATGCAGGGCTGCCAAAGGGAATTATATATCTTCCACCATTGACAACCATATGTAAGGATGAAATATCCTTGAAAGAAATATGTTATGGAGATAGCAGCATGACATGAAGCTAGACCATATGAGAATACTGATGAATCACTCTCTGATGGAACGATGACATGACTCGTGGATGAAAGTGATGGATGATGTGTGCCCTATGAATAGATCCCAAAGATGAAGACTCCTCAACAAAGAATAAATTCATGACATCAAAGGAAGGAGTTCTTCAGACTAGCTGGATGTCCCATTATTTTCATAAAGAGGTGTTGCAGGTCCCTGATTAAGAGGGAGCCTGGAAATAAGTTTCTTACTTGGAAGAAACTTGGTAATTCCTAGGCTGAGAAAGAGATTAGGTACATTCCTTGTATAATAATGAGTACATTCCTTGGTAGAATATGTCCTCCATAATTGAGAGGGAGAGATAGACACATCATTCTGGTCTTCACCTGGAGAGATAGAATGGATGATTGGGTAATCATCTGGCATCTGGTGCTCTTTGAGGATGAATTAGGGAATCCAAGATAAGATTACTCGTGGAAGGACCGATATTCTTTGAGGGCTAGGAATCCAAGATAATAATAGTCCTGGACATACTCTGAGTGAACCCGGGTGGGGTATGTTCTGAGAGAGACAATGATGAAGGTGTCTATTAATCATTGGTATCACCAGCATTGGTGCTCAAGATCTCATGAAGAGATGGATTTTTTAGTCAAGGACTTGTTATGTGACAATGTTGGTTGATATGATGCTATACATATGCGATTACCAATTCGATTCTTCTTATGAGATTCTTCATATTGAGAATGACCAAGTACCATTATGAATACCTCCCTAAAGAGGGAGTGTTGAAAAGTGTAACTAGGTTTTTCCTTCATAATGACATGTAATTATGTTTTTATGTAATGAAGAGACAAAGAAATAAAATGTATTTACTATGTTTCTTGCATCATGGGTTTCATGAGCAAGAATATTTTATTATAGGTCAAATACTTATTTTTGACGTCTTCAGGATTTTGTCATCTTGTCATAAATATAATTAGAGCCATGCAAATGAAGCCATGTTACACTTGTAAAAGGACACATTGTTGATGTAAAAAGTATACTCCAAGACCTTGTCACTAGGCCTCTTGAAGTCGGCTCAAAGCATGACGTAAATCCTCCATGTAAAAGTTGGCTTACCTCCTCCAACTCATGTCGGACTAAAATACATAGAGACAATCACTATATAAGATGAAATTTGGCCTCATTATCTCACAAGCAATTTGGACAAGTCTGCAATAAGAGTGTGAAGGACAGGGTCTGCATTGGTGCGTAGAGAGGAGGCTACTCGAAGAAGGAAGGGCATATACACTTCTTTTTAGGATCTATTATACCTCGCACTATTTAGGAAGGTCGTGGCAGTCTGAAATAAGTGAAAAATTTGGGTCTGTTGTTGGTATGAGAAAAGAAGGATAAATAGCAAAGCAAGAAGGCTAGAAAAGGTGCGAAGGAGGAGGTAGGTCTGCATGGACTCAAGATCACAAAAGTTTGGTTTTGGGTCTGCTCTATATCTTTCATATCTCATATAGGTCGAGGGTCACAAGGGTGCAGAAATAAGGTCTAAAGGGATATTATAGGTATCCGAGGAAGACACTAAAGGAATTCGAGAGGAAGCACAATGTTTGGGGCTACTAGATTAGGGATCGAGCTTCACTAGTAGAGGTGTAGTGAAGTGCAGGAAAAGGAGGATCAATATAAGGAGCCGAGAAGAGAATTAAGGGATAGTGGCAAGGTTCTTGGAGGTATACTTGTGTCAAGGGTCTTTGTCATGGTCTTGGTACTCTTCAATTGAAGGTCTATAAGAATAATTTTGATCGAGCTTTCCTCTCAAAGAGTGAGAGGTTTTGGCCCTGGATTTGAAGCCTAAATATTGTGTCTATTGTGCATTTGATAATTGACTTGATGAATAACATAAGAATCTAATGAAGACAAGATCTAAGAGAAAGAAGCTTAAATTAAATCACAAGTAATTATCAAGAAGAGAAATTGTAATAAAATCCCTAATTTTTCAACAGATGGAATAAAAGACAACCTCATTCCATATATATCCAACATAGATTTTGCTCAATATATAAAATAGTACCTAAAAAAGAGCTCATGATTACTTCTCTTATAGGATTATCAACATCTTGGAGTGCCTTTATCAACGGTTGGAAGGATATTCCTACATTCAAATAATTATGGAAAGCATGTAATCAAGAAGAAGTCAAAATATAATTAGTAAGCAACAAGGAGAATGAAGAGGAGAACATCTCAAATGCATATTCTGCTCATCACAAGAATAAAGGAACCTTCAAGAATTTCAAAGTTCCAAGGAATAAGATAGATCTATCCAAGTTTTAATATTAAAATTATCACAAAATGGGTCACTATAGAGACAATTGTCCTGATAATCCAAGGAATAAAACGAGAGATAGGGATCAAGAAAATATTGTCGATGAAGGTTCACCAAAGAAGAAAAAGATGAAGGAATCTGAAGTCAAAGACTTATTTTCTAGGGAATCTTAGGGACTCTATCCCTTACATGTCCTTCTATTCTAAGTTTTGAATTGTTTTCCTTTATGTTTTTATTTCTAACTCTTATAGGTATAACATGCTTTGGTAGAACATTTTTGAGTTGGGCTAAACAAAGGGTTCAACACTGTGGTGAGAAAACCAGCGATGAATTTTTGGAAGGTTTTTTTGGTTTGAAACCCTAATCATGGCAGCAAGGACGAACAATGGATGCTCTGAAACTGTTCACAGAAAAATTTTGCGTGAGGGAGCTCGACGTGACAGTTGTCCTGGGCTGTCAGAACCCTGCAGACAACTATGCATCCAGCAGATGGCCACGCTTTGTTTGGGATTTGATGGTTTTGTATATGGTTAAGTTGGGTTAGGATGGTTATTTCATGTTTCACAAACTCTAACCTACTTGCTAGACGGCAGTGTGAGCACGAGAGTTTAGTGCAGGAGAGGTTTTTGTGTTGTCGAAGGGTTTGTTTAAGCACTAAATCATAGGGTAAATATGGGTTTTGAATGAGATTCTATGGACTTAGAACTGTCGTTGGAAGATTTGCTAACAGTTTTGGGACACAAAGTGTCGGCGAGAAATTTGGACAGTTATTTTCCGACCATTGGAGATACAGGCCAAAAGAACAAAACTCTTGAAGGCGTATGGGGTCTTTCGAACGGGGTTGCTCTTCTAGAAGAAAGTCTTCAGAGCACATTCAACTGCGCGTGGAAGGAAGGGTACGAACAAGGGTCACTCCAGACTTCATCATTCCCTGAGAAGCTTGGAGGTGAACAGCTTTAAACAAACCTGCAAAACCCTACTCTGCCAGGTATTTCATCAATCCCTTTTCTTTCAGGGGGGTTGGAAGATATAGTTGCTAGCTGTGGATTTCAGAGCTCTGTTGGTCTTAAAGTTTTTTTGGGAGAAACCCACAAAGTTTTGGATTGGGGAAGGGGAGCTTCTTGGGAAGCTCCAAGCGCTCAAGGGAACGCTCATCAGTGGCAGGGTATTAGCTTCCTCGAAAACTTCCTTCTCTCGCAGGGCAGTGAAGCGGCGAGTTTGGGGTTGGAGGTAGCAAAGGGTTTGGTTAGAAACCCTAGTGGGCTGAGACAGACGGTCTTGGGTCAGGCAGGGGCCTTTCACTTTGTGCCTTCAGCGGAGGAACAAGGAAGGTATTCAGGGTATTTTCGAGGAGAAAGTAGAAAGGAGGATCTAGGGGCTACCAGACAACAAGAAGGACCTCTAGGAGCAAGAGGCTCTTCTTGGGAGGGTATGCATCACACTGAGGAAGGGTGACTCGGGTCGCCTATTCTTGAAATACTAGATGTGATCAAAATTCTGTTGGAAGGTGAGGAAGGTGGAAGAAGTGGGGTTGCAGGAAAAAAAAGAAAAAAGAACAAGTTGATCAGGCGAAAATAAGAGTGTCCATGTTGTGTCTTTGGAGTATAAATACTCATTGACGAATTAATGGAAGCGACGGAAACCATCCTAGTTGGCAAAGTCAGAGGCAAGAAATTCTCTGCCAACTATATCACAGAGTGGATAGCCACGGAATGGATGGATGCCCCGGAAATCCCCACTGATATTCAAACCCTAGCCTGGGGGTGGTTTATGATTAAGTTTGAGAAGAAGGAGCACTTGGAATGGGTTTTAGAAAGGAACTGGAATTTCGGGAAGAGGCCAATCTTGTTTAGTAAATGGATGCACTCTTTGATGCCTAGAGGGAAAAAATTTAAGAATCTCTGGTTTAGGTAAAGCTTCCAGGACTTCCAATACCCTTCTGGACGGACTCATCTTTCCGTTCAATTAGTAACACACTGGGTCAATTCCTTGAAGCAGATCTGTCATTCCAACAGACCAAGGATCTAAGTACGGCCAGAATTTTGGTCAATCTAAATCCTAAAGAAGGATTAGTAGAGGAAATGCACCTTAAGTACAAGGATTATGAATATACACAGACTCTGGACTCTGAACACATGCCCTTCTGATGCCATCGTTTCCATAATTATGGTCATCTGGAAAAGGACTACCCGCTTGGGCACCGAAGAAGAAGGAAGTGGAGAAGATTAAACCAAGGGCCCCTGAAATCCTCGGCTACAGAAGAGATCAGGGCATCAGAGGGGGAGATGATGGAAGGGGTTGATGGTCTAGGTGCTAACATAGTTGGAACCGCCCCTTTTGAACAACTGGCAGAACAATCTGGCCCTTTAGCTATGGAACAAGAATAGGAGTGACCTCAAACATCTGATCCTCTACTCAAAGCTGAAAGCACTACAACTTATCTAGAGGGTACGACTCTGGTCTCTTCTCCTTACCTTTTCACCTCTTTATGTACTTGTTTCGGGGAATTATCACCCTAGAGGTTCGTTGGGTTACAACCTCCACAGAGCAGGGGCATGCTACTTAACAAAGACTCACACAACCATGCACGTTCAGAAAAACTAAATAGAGTAGAATGAGAAAGTTACCCGTTGGTCCTACGGTTGAAGAAGATCCCGCAGGGTTCAAACCCCCAGCAACCGTCCTTCCTTCTTAACCTGAAAGACAAGAAGAAACAAGCACAAAGGATTGGTTGTACAGCATATATCTACTCTAAATGTTAGTGAGATTCATATAAAACATTAAATAAATCATAATGAATGCCTGTATAACAAATATTCTCATACATATAAGCATACACTAACACGTTTATTTCAGGAACAGCATGGTACTTCTGTATTATAAATAGCATGTACAAAAGTAACGAGTGGAGTGATCACCTGATCCTTCCATGGCCTTCACAGACCGTCCTCCGGATCCGTCCATCCCTTGCCTCGCTAAGACTCCTTCCAACCGTGCACACGAGATGACATACAAGATGAGGCATCTCAAGGAAACAAGGGTTTCTACAATGAACTGAAAGGCAGAGGAATGTGAATGTTAATTTCTGGATAGGGCAACACCAACAGCAGTATAATATCAATAATTTCTCTCCCCAGCCACGAATACATGAGTGGGGCTTTTATACTCCTCCAATTATTTCAGCCATTGGAAACAGCTGGCCACGTGTCGGGTGGTTGAACTATCTGAAAATCATCAACCCAAATTTAAAATAGGGAATAATTATATATTTTTTAATCATTTTAATGTTAATAATGTGGAAAAGTTCAATGGACTCAAGCAGAGCACGCCGGAAAAAAGTACCGCATAGTCGCACAAACATGGGGATTTTTACACTGTTTTTAAGTGAATTTGTCCAAGTCTGTAGGAATGGGTGCCCAAAACCATCAAAGCAATCAAGAATCATGTCAAGGTGAGAAATGATGCTATAACAGATGCCCCCTAATATATGAGGTCAGAAGGGGTACATGATGGCCGAAATGTATTATGCACATAGAAAGAACTTCGCAAGGACAAGAGAGGACTTCACCAGATTTCAGCCTGCCAAAAAACCAATGAAAGAAAATAGAGAGTCAACTCATGCTGAGGCGGGCATACCCATGCTCAGTCCAAAAAATACATCATATAGAAAGTAGTGAATAGATCCAACATGTATACAAGTATAGCTGAACTGAAAGTACACAATGAATCATCTGAGCATGGCCCGAAAGTGTAAGTCTGAATCAATGTCCAAGTATCACATATAGAAAGTTGATCAAAGATGGTGCAACTGGATGTCTGATCAAATAAGTAACTGAATCTCCAAGTACCGGATCATAAGAGGTGAATCAAACGGTACAATCACGCAACTCGGGGACCAACATATAGGATGCTGCTGTACTGAACTGCAACATATAAGGGTGGACGGCATCACTGGCAGATACTGAAAGGACTATCAAAAGTGAACCGAAACATGCTGATGCAACC